>JAXQKB010000338.1:0-328619 GCA_037042295.1 Irpex sp. Y119-03 | reverse complement strand
AGATGAAGAGGACGGACTCGACGATGAGCTTTGAGAGGCTTTCGTTGAGCCGCCAGGGGAGCGAGGTTAGTGTGCCGCGGTCGAGGTTGGGCTTGGCGAGGACGGAGAGTACGAGTGGGAGTAGTGTTGTTGATGGTGAGGTTGAGGAGGAGGAGGTGGATGAGCTTACTTCGTTGGACTTTAAGCCGAGGAAGGCGCGTAGTCCGCCTATGTCTTGTGAGTTCCCTTCCTTCTCTTGCTATATGCGCCAATACTTATTCAATGTTGCGCTGTAGCTGAGCCGTGGTACAAAGACGAGCAGTTCACGTACCCAGTCCTCACCATCCCGCGCAAGGAGAAGAAACTCGTGACGAAGGTCGTCGATGGGAAGGAGGTCGTCGAGGAGGTTACTGTGGAGGTGTACCCCGAGCGCAAGAGGCTGTTCTTGTTCCCTGGCAGGGACCAGAACTGAGCGGGCGGACGCACTGTCATCATCCCTTCATCATCATCATCCCTTCACCATCATTATCCCTCTTCATCATCGACACTCGCATCTCTCAAGCACACACACTCATCGCATACCCGCATCTTCGTCGTCACTGCATGCTCGCCACACACCTAATACCTAATGCATCGTCCCTCGTCATCGCTCTCGTCGCAACGCAACCGCAACTATCCTTATTCCTCATCCTCATCGTCGCGCACCTCGCTCTCCACTATCCTCTATCCTACCTCGCTCGCTGCGTATACCTTATCCTATCATACCCACCAATGCGTACCATATCCTCGGCTACCTATCCGCCCGCCCTCCTTCTGGACAAAATGTATCATGTGTATCACTACTGCCTTCCTTCCCCATCCTCTTCCTCCTTTCTCCATTCTCCATTCTCCTTTCTCTCGCCATCGCTCGTCACTCGCTTTGTCACTGCCATTGTTTTCGTTGTCCTGTCCTCAACTGAATCCGTTGATTGATTGACCGACCATCGTCATTGTACCACTAGCTCTTACCATACCATACCATATCATCCATACCATTATCATCATACCATACCATGGCGTTATCATATTAGGACTGGACCTGGACCTCTCTTTATTAGTTTTTCTTTTTGGTGGTGTTCAACTTATGGGGATTTGTAGTGTATGATAGTAGGATTAAACAAAAACAACGAATTTTCAAACAGCAAACTTCACTTGGATGGAAATGAGTACTGTGCGAGTGGGGTTCTGGG
Source organism: Irpex sp. Y119-03 (assembly GCA_037042295.1). Lineage (NCBI taxonomy): Eukaryota > Fungi > Basidiomycota > Agaricomycetes > Polyporales > Irpicaceae > Irpex > Irpex sp. Y119-03. The sequence continues at coordinate 327,411 of JAXQKB010000338.1, read as the reverse complement.
TCTAAGTTTTGAAAACTTCGAGGGGAGGAGCTAGGAGGGGCGGGAGAGAAGGTTGATGCGCCTGCGCGTGATTGTCCGAGGTTCGTCCGTGCGGCTCACTGAGACTCCCGACTCTCGACTGTTGTCGAGGCTGTCAATCTTCGATTCTGCTCCCTTCCAAACCTCGTCTAGACTCTTGTGAAAATTAGAGCGTTTGCGTGAACAGTGAAGCTGAACATGACTGGCTTTTTTTGACTGTAGACGACTCAGAGGGGATCGTCGTGCGTGCGTCATGACGGAGGTATAAAATTGCAGGTACGGTACAAGTCACCTTGGACCTGATTGTCGTATAAGTATATGCTTCCGCTTTTTACCAGTGGTGCTTTATTTTGGAGTGACTGGCCTTCCATATCCAGAATCTACTACGAGCTTTTACTCGTAAGTGCTTCTTCATGAGTCTTTCTGAGGAGGGCGCGAAGATTGATGCATTGATGCGCCTCCGCATGCGGTTAACCCAGTCGCCGAGGTTTGTCCGTGCGAGTTTAGAGACTCTCGACTCAATTTCGCGACTTTCTTTGCTTTGGCTTTATTCCTCGTCTATGGCCAGACTCTTGGACAACATTATGGCATGACAGGCTGGCCTTTTTTTACTGCAGACGACTCAGAGGGGATCGTCGTGCGTGCGTCATGACGGAGGCATAAAATTGCAGGGACAAGTCACCTCGGACCTGATTGTCGTATATGCTTCCGCTTTTACTTGTGGTGTCTGCTTCAAGTGACTGGCTTTCCAAGAGTTTACTGCAACCTTTCATGCGGGTGCTCGTTCTCACTTTGCTACGTTGACATTGATGTTCGAACGAACAGCCCAGAGGCTAGGTCATTAGTTAAGCTTCAGGCCTGCATTGTGCAAGCTCAGGAGTCACTAGTTACTAGTCAAGACTGGAGAACAAGAACAGACTCGGTCGCCTCGGGGAAGAACGTTCGCTCCATTCATTTAGCGGGACGGAAGAACAGACTCGGAGACGGAAGTACGGAGGAGGCGTGGGGAGACGTCGGCCTCCTGTCTCTTCCTCCCCGCTCCTACCTCATCCTACCTTTGACTTATGTGTGGAGCTGGACATGTTTGGAGATGGTAAGTGTTATCTGAGAAAATACGGTGGAGTAAAGGAGGGCGGAGGAGAGAGGAGGAGAGGAAGGATGGAGGCGGAAGCTGATGTGGGTGGGTTTTGGTGAGTCGGTATCGAATTTGGGCCGGGTCGTACGTTCACTAATAATCAGGCAGGTAGGTAGGTATCATGTGTTCGCTATAGCTGGATATCTGTTACTTCAGAGAGGTGGATTCAGAGGAGAGATGGATTCATCAGGCAAGGTACTAGTAGGTGGATACTGGATACTGGGCTGACAGGTTGGGACGGCTACGGCTTGGAAGGCTCCTTCAGGATCCAGTATTCAGTTTTAAGGTACGGTGTATCATGGCGTAATGTCTGTGATTATTGTTGCGTGAGGTACGCGGTGGTACGATTGTCGCAACTCGAGTGGTGCGTCACGGTAAGTAGTCTGAGCAGCTCAAACTTGGACGGTCACTTCTCAGTGTGATGCTGTCATTGCTGCCTACAGTCAATTACAATCATGGTGAGTTGATCAAGCCCTCGCAATGTTAATCCTCGTCTAACGCCACCTTACCCTCCTGCTAGATGATGAGATGAGAACAACAGACATCGGCCGCCGTGCTCTCTGCTCACTGGCTGTGAGTACTCTGACTCCCACGAAGACATATGCGTCGCACTCGCATAGTGTACGGCTGATAATATTGTGAGTGAGTAAGCTGATAGTCGCTTCGACTGACCTGACTAATCGTTTCTCAGGGGTTTGCGGGAAGCAGGATTTTGTGTTCGCACGGTGAACGTTACACACCATTGGGCGACCGACATGAAGTAAGCAAGTAGACCCGCAGAATGAGAAGAGAATTCAGGGCTTAGAAGACTCGACTCTGGACGAAGGGGGCTGACCCTGTGACGCATACAGCTAGTTCCGTCTTCGTCTCTTCGAAGATCGAACAGTGCAGTGTTCGCGTTCTCTGCATTGGAAGGCGGTGCAATGTATGTATGTATGCGCTGTTATTGGCTGACGACGTTGGGATACGATGATGCTCGATGCGGTAAAATATGTGAGTACCCCGCCGTTCAATGTCCGGCATCCAAAACCCTCGTCTGATCTCAAGCTGCAATATCTCTGTTAGTGTCCAAACATTCAATCACCTTCGACCGGCAACTTCACTTTCCTTTCTGCTTCTGCTCGCCACGGCATCTTCGAGTTCTTTCTTCTCTATTCCGATTAATACATCAAAGCTAAGCAGTACGCGAACAACTTCTACAGATTCAACGTCGCACACAACTCCTGAAGCACACTATTTGAAGCGTGTGTAGCTACAGTCAGTAGGTCATCTGCGCGAAGGAAGCTAAACAAGCGGGTCTTCGAAGTGGAGGCGTTAAGACGTAAAAACGAGCCCCGTATATACGCCTATACGACGGGCTCGGTCATTCCCCAGGATGCACAAAAAGGATCACGCTCGAAGCAGCGAGAAGGCCACGGGAGAATGAGAGAGTTTCAAGCGGGAATGCACATAGTGCATGAGAGAAGAGGGAAGTTCTCCTTCTCTCATGCAGTTATGCAGGTTCCCGCTCAAGAAGGTCGGGAGGTGGGAAGGCGATCATTCTGACTCGTCATCGATCGGTGTGCGAATGTGCGACGGGCCCCGTGAAAGACGGAGTGTTGGATGGCTACGTAGGCAGCAGGAGAGAAGGGGTGTGGTCTGCCTGGGTCTGGATCACGATCGCCATTAGTGAACGAGATGAAGGTGAGAAAGCTCAGAAGTTCGAGTCGGTAGGATACAACTGCTATAACGGGAGTTATCCTGCTTGTGCCACTCGGAAGTTCATAGATTCAAGGGTCAGGTGAGCATATTGATCTCAGACTACAGTATCTATTCCATCTCTGATTAACTCATATCTTTCCATCTATCGTCTAAGATGCAGCATTTGCGCTCCCCTCGAGTTAATTATGAGGACCCCTTACAATCCACGCTATGCACACGCCGGACTGGCGTGCACACAACATACAAGAGTGAGTGCTAGTGATGGCCTAGACTTGGACCGGCACTCTCTCAGGCTTGTCCCTGCGCGTGCGATATGTTGTTGACGCGCGTGGTCATAGCTCTCTGTCTACGTCTATGGAATTCTGGCCTTGACGGTCAAAACTTACCCTGTACGATGATAAGATATGGTGTGAGGGTATGTACCCTCCATTTCGGCGCTTTGAGATGGTTTGGCCCTCGAGACTTTCGAAGGACGTGTGCGTTGTCAGTTATCGTGCTTCTAGGGTGCTTTCGATGAAGTGTGAGTGCTGTTTTCTTGTGTGTCAGTGAAGCTCGCTGACCAGTAAATCGCTTCCCTTTCAGAGTGTATACTACTGTAAGCTCGTTCCGTTGCAAGTCCTCAACAAGCTGAACCTAACCTTCCAGTGCCACTGATCAGTACTGTGAATGAAAAGAAGTTGCAGACGCGGGCGTACCATGGGGTCCTATGCAGCCAGACCAACCTCTCGGGAGAGTCAACATCTTCGTACGGGTTGTATATTCTCCCGAAATCTATACCCTGTGCACGACGCACATGCTCGTAAGATATCTGGCCATCTAGGGCACCTGTCATTGAAGGGCACTTGTCTACTATCGTGTGAGTGGCAGATGCGCTTCGACTCGTGTGCGTCTTATTGATTGCCTTATACGCACTGTCCCTCTAGATGCCACTCATCCTTTGCATTGACTCGGCTGGCGCCGTCAGCTCGGGAGATCAAGGGTGTGACTACTTATGTAGTTATCTCTATCGATACGGTCTTCTCGACTACCAGGGGGTTCATGTTCTCAAACGATGGGATTGGACAAGGATGAAAGGGCAGTGATCACCGGGGTGAGTTCTCGCCTTTGTTCGTTCCTATGACCCTTCGCATGCTTCGTGCACCGGGGGTGAGTTCTTCTGAACAATGCAATGCAAACGCTGTACACACAGTCGAGCTCAGTTCTGACGTCGTCCAATTGTGCCCTGGCAGCGTTCCTAGGCTTTGCCACTCCGACAATTCTGCGCGTGGTCAATGCTTACCGCAGTCCCAGTCCCTGCACACAGACCTCGAGTCCAGACTCGTCTCTCCTTCTCGTGAGATGGAGAGGGTTCCGTCTCGGACATGTTTGTCAGTGATGTTTGATAGGTACTCTGCTGGACGACGTGGTCTGGTGAGCGATGACGTCAAGCGCTTTTCTCTAGTCTTGTTTTTGTGTGTACAGGGCTAATCGACCCCGATAGACCACGTATCTCTGGATCCTTTGACGATGGAAGCTTGGGAACGAGCTCTCATTGGCACGTAGCCTCATGGGTATGTATGAGGACGATCTGCATCGGATCTGGACTTCGTCAGGTGTGGCCCTCGTTTCTGACCATGCAGATGGATATCTGGTAGGCCATGCTCTAGACCTACTCTCAATTGACTCGTCGCGCTTTGCTTACCACCCTCATAGCAGCATCGATGACAATGTCCTTCAAGTCATAGTAGAATATCGTCCGCGTACCTACTCCGACGACTACTACCGAAATCATAACTCCCACCCCAGTGACGACATCCCCAAGAGCACAGTTCGAGGCCTCGACGCCGATCGTCATTTCTTCTGCGTTCTCTGAGCGACTCTCGCGAAGCAGAACAAATGTATACCATTTGATTCGTCCCTATGTCTTGCTGCGTAACAATTACGAACGAGTACGCCGGATCACTGTGCAAGCATGGGATCCCGAGGTGACGAAGCCAGACTAACGCTATCTACGTATGTGGCTGCCCCTCTTCGTGCTCTACTTTGACGTTCTCACGTCGTGAATAACCGGTCTTGTGCCCATACACACCACCACGAGGCTATCATATGAACACCGGGCGGCTGCTACCTTTTCTATATACAGTGGGAAGATGTGCAGTTGCGCTGTTGATATGTGGTCGAGACTCTTCGCACTGGCATGAGGAGTATTCCCTTTGAGGTAAGTCGTATCCTTTGAACGGTGGAGCGTCTGGTGATTGGATGTCTCACAAATCTGTTTGGCTCAGGTGCTGAGGCCAATGCTCATTGGACTGAATATATGGATATACACGCGCATACGAGGGTCGAGCCATCTCACATTTCGGCTATGTGGACGCTCAGTCGTCTCGTGTCACGCATCGTCCGAGATGTCGTGCAACCGATGACTGCACCAGTCCCATGTACGTGTTCATTCTGGGCCCATTTATCGTGGCACGAGGATGGATGATCACGTACATACTGATATGATTGACAGGCATCCCATGCATATTGTGGAAATGCTCCGCGCAATTGACTGTATATGAAGTCACGAAGAGGACCCGACATAGATAATTCCTGCTATTACAAGACTGCGAGTCACCAGGAGGATTCAATTGTACTCCTAGGCAGAATCACAAGCACCAGACCAGCATCCTGCCCTTCGTATTAATCTCCGGGACTTGTCCGTCTGTATCCAATGAGCTTGAGCGTAGGGAGAAGTCGAACTTCTACCCATAGACTAATCGCTCTGGTAGATGAACCTATGCACATCGCGGATCCGGTTTGGCGGAGCGCGTAATACCGGCGCAGTGCTCTCTCCGCGAGGTCTTTTCTTCACTCCCACCCCGCAAGACAGTGTGTATACGCCCGTATGCACATATTGAATGTAAGTATTGAATTTCACTGATACAGTCAAGAAAAGCTCTCGCTGATACAATGATGGGTCTTCGCTCTTTAAGTTAGAAGCGGAGAAGCCCGGCTTCCCCAGGTTTTACCCCGCACTGTCAAACGGTGGCACGGTGGCAATGACCACCGATCGTGACCAGTTGCAGGTTGCCGCCATTCATTTCCCCAACACTTCCAGGCATCCATGCTTCCGTGGAACGCGGCATCCCCGTGCGCCTCTATGACAGTCATGACTCATTACGGTGCCCGCAGACGTTGTTCATAGATACGTATCACAAGTGAGTTAACTTTCTCCTCCGTTCATACGTACTTATCGAGAGTTATCATATTGATACCCAATAGCAGCGTACCTTGAGTTTGTCGTAACCTGTCGACAGCCGGGGCTTTCTTTTCTGTTTTCCAGGTTTCCCCGGATGCCAGATGTAAGCTGCAATCTTACGGTGTAGCGCACACGCTGACTTACATGCGCAGTCCAGCCGCAATTAAGTACCTCGGTTTTGGCCGAGACGATCTTGCGCTCTGCGCACACACGAGCGCCATCATCCCGGCGACGTCGCTCACCGTGACACGAGACGGATGCGCGGCCTGTACAGACGCGTGAAGGATGAGAGTCTCATTCCCTCATGCGGTAATTCCTCCCGCCTCCTCCTTGCACCCACATGATACAGGATGATTGGATGCATTTGAGTGTGCTTGCGTGAGTCAGTCATTTTTCTGGACAAATCTATGGGCGTTGATATTCACTACATATTTCATCTGTTCTTCGTTCTGGCTACCCAGCCGGGAGGTCAGCGGGCAAGTTCGAGAGGGTGTGTCAATGTGATGTGGCGTGGAGAGCGGTCGCCGTTGGGGGCATGTTGTTGGCCGGCTTGCGTGCGTCTTGAGAGAGTTCAGTCGTACTTCATTGACCGGTTGTTGCTGCGTGTAGAATGGAGGATACTTCCTTATGCAGACTTATCAGTAAGTGGCCGTAGCTTCTTGAACTGGAAATGCCGTGGTTGGCCATCAAGTGGTCATAACGCCGGCTTCTGTAGACTGTGCCTAGGACCTGAGCTTACAATATCCTTGCCTTCAGACGCTGTCAGTGATTACCTTGCAATGTAACAAGACATACAAAGTGAGTATTTTGAGTTGAATTTGACGTGGACAGCTGGCCGAACGCTTCTCTTCTGGCTTTCAGGAACTTTGGAAGTACATTCTCCCCGATGTAAGTCGGTGTAGAAGCTCGTCGACCACGATCTCGAAGCAACCCAGCTCCCTGCACGCCCAGACGAGACCAGTCGATTTCGTTCCATGGCTTCTGGTTTGACGTTCCTTCCATAATAGAACTGCACGTATGGTGACATGGACAGCCGTGTACACCAGTGGCCTTCACATGTACGTCTTTTTCACTGTGCAAAGTCCATCTCGCATTATACTTCGTCCACTTTGGGATGATTGATGATAACCTTAATGTTTTGCCAGTTACCCCGTCTGCTCCTGAAGTTGTATGCCATGCAGTGTCAGCATAGTCAATTCGGATAGATTGCACATGTGGCTCTGCTCGCAAGACGATCGAGGCCCGCACCTGGTACGTAACTCTCTCCGCGCCTTTGTCCTATTACTGTATACCTGACTGGTTAACCTCTGCTACAGTACTATATACAATGCATAACGGCCACTTTCACGTGTTTCATATGCATCTCCCAGCCACTCCCTTCTATGATATTGAAACAACTAGTAGCAGCTGCTATCAGTTATGGTAAGTATAGCTAAGACTGACCGCAACTCTCGAACGCCACCAAGATGTTGCAGGCTGCTCGGCATAGCTGCGGCACGGAATGTGGGGGCGGGATGATCATCGTGTTTTCAGCTGTGCTACATGGCAACTCGCATCGTTGACGGTATGTTCCACCTCATCGTTACACTGCGACATCTGTGCTGTACACTTACTGACACCGACGAGCGCAGTCGAACAAGATGCGGCAACTCATTGACGTCGTCTTCACCTATCCTGCCTGTCAATCTGGACATGTCGTTTAAGACTTATCCAAGGTACTTAGAGGATCGTGGGACTGTGGCTGGGATAAGACCTAACTGAAGATCTCTAGTAACCACGGTAAGATGTTGCGTGTCCGAATCATGACGTCGATATTTGTTGAATTTGAGCTCTCATTACCCCGCACTGTAGCGTCACCAGGTTCCTTGATTGGTCGTGGTGCCCTCGTGGCGCTGTTGCCACAATGCCCGTTCGCCACGCGAGCAACAGGATGTTCCACACAACGCGGGAGCCAGTCAAGCTATTTCAGCAGAATAATACTCCAGAGTCGAGGCTCATTCGGAGGCTATAGGACTATCTTTCCCCACAAGTTCTTCACAGTGACTTGCTGCTCCAACGCGGCCCGGGGGTACGCATTCAATATTCAGGGACGGAAATGGGACAAGGGCAGCAAGTAGCTTTTTCATGAGTGTGATCGAGGTGCGTACCTCTTCCCTGTCGTTGTCAGTTTGACGTGGATTCTTACTCAGGAAGCTGTGCCGAAGAGTAGGCCCTCTCCCTTCCGTACGAATTCCTACTCGCTGACCAGCCATGTGAACATGTCCCGATGTCAGAAATTAGATGTCGCGGTTTTCATGGATGTCTCGGAGGTTCACGGGGAGACGTGTACTCAGACTGCTCCCATTGGCAGGCCGTGTGACGGAGGGTGGCAGCCTGTTCCGTGAGCTATCTCGCCCGTTATGATCATCTAGTTTTGATGATTTGCACAATGCCTGTTCAAGATGGTCATCCGGCGACAGCGTTGCTGTCTGTTTTGCATGTGCTGGAATGTGATGCTGGGGTTATTGCTGTGCGTTGCAGTTGCGGACCTCTTGATTTCTTTGAAGCCGGCTTAGTTCGTGCCTTGAAGAAGTTGACGGGTCTCAATACAAACTGGAAGGTTCTTCTTTGCCGTTTGTTGCGTCTGGACGGGCTGAACAATCTTAATCCTAGACCTGGTCGATCGCCGAGCTGAGCGTATGCCGCCAACTCGATGCCCAGCCTGTCAGTCATAAAACACCGCAAAGTGCATTCAATAACTTGCGCATTGCGCAGCTTAGAGTACTTGACAATGTCACAGTCTTGTTCTGTTCGCAGGCTATGGATTCCAAGAGCCTACACTTGCGTCGTTGATCAGTCCTGGATGAACTGTTATGTCTACTCAGTCTCAATTGCTTGAGGCAAGTCTACAGATGTAGAACGAAGCACTGCTGCGATGTTATTCACCGATCATCTCTCAGGTCCACACACGTCTTCCTTGCATTCAAATCTGTTTTCAGGTACGAGCGCGCGATGGTTCGCGTATGGTCGCTCCCTTCTCTAATTAGCAGGGATAGTATACAGAGTCTTGTCATCCGCCTTCTTCGGAGTGAAGCACAAACGGGAGTAGCTCCTTGTGCGTAAAAGCGCAACCAAGCCCCTGCGCTGATCGTGAGTCCTCAATTCTTGAATGCTTTCTGCATCGAGACCCAAGAATATTCCAGGCTGAGCCTCTGGACCGGACTTTCTACAACGGCCCGCCATTCACTAACCCATTCCGTACGGTATGAGCGATGATCATTGTGGCAGGCTGGCAACCGGTTTGGCCCACCCCCGCTCCCGATCTTGTCGCAGAGATGGGGGCCGTCTCGTAACTGCAAAACAAGTGATACCAAACGTTGCGCCTATGGACCGCCGGGGTAAGGGTATTAAGTCCATTGGCCACGGCATTTAGCGAGTAAATTCCACTGACATGCACAGATACGCAGTTGACGCACCATACCCCGGATCCGCCTACCCCGCATTTAATTTGGGGACGCCGGACGCAAGCTCGCTGACAAGGTTTTCGTCGTACACTTCTGTATATGGCAGATTCCTCATTTACGCCACCGGCTCTCTCATGCCTTTGCGCTCCGCTCTCGGCCCAGCCTCGTTTCCCCTCGCTCGTTGACAAGCCCGGTTCCCTCAGCAAAACTCGGTCATCCTGTGGCAGGACCACATTGAACATAGGCTTATGGTATAGCTTATCGGACAAGCGGTACATTATTTCGCACTATCTGGAGGTATTTTGATCCATAGGGACGAACGAAGTGAAGCGAATAAGAGAATGAGCTTGTTTATCAAGTCCGCGGGGTAACATGTACGGTTGACAAACAATGGTAAGTACATGTTTGGGACTTGTCTCGACGCGCGCTGATTGGTGTTAATAGCCGCATGGGCCTCCTGGGAAGTTACGTGACTGTACTACACTAGTGTTGAAACGGAATCCGCTTTCAGCGGCTCCACTATTCGATGGCCGAGGCCATTTTGCACCAGAATCCGGAATACTGTCTCATCGTAGGGTTGGGCAAGGTCAAGTTATTGGCTCTCCACCCCTCGCCCCTGTTGGTCGATACTCTACGCCATTATTGCTGAAGCAGAAGCCTAATCCTCACAGAAGATACGGAACGCTCTTGATCACTAGGTCTGTCGCAGCAGCAGCAATGCATTCACCGGTACCACTTTGCGCGCAGCGGAACAACATCGCCTGGTGATATCTATCAACACAGCCTACAGAAGCCAATGCTGCTAACTCGAGATGTCAGGCAATTTGTACATTGCACATATTTGATTGGTGTAAGGCTTCGTGGCGTCGTCACGATTGAGGTACAGAAGCTCGGGGCGTCACCAATGTTCCGTCTTACGGCCGATATCACCAAGGTGAGTGAGTTGGTTTCTCATAGTCTTACACCGCTTCTGTTGACTGATATATGATTGATGGCAGCTCGAAGAATATGCATTTATCTCGTACACAATACGATGAGAGTACATGAGCTTGATTGGACAGCACCCTGGGTGTTTGGGCGAAGAGGCTACTATCGCGCATTCCGTCATTGGCAGTCGAGTGACAAATGCGCGCACGATCTGAGTACCCAGCTCATTTCAGCAGCGTTCGATGATCAAAAGTATACAGCATAATTTTGCGCTGACCGGCGTGTTCTACGAGTTGTATAAATCTGCCAGAAACGTCGTCCATAAATGTCCCATTATCATGTTTTCGCATAAATCGTTGCCCAATGTCTCCGCGAGTTCTGGGATCTCTCGTGTTCCCTAGTAAAATCTCGAGGTGTCCGTCTTCCCTGCCCAGACGTATCAGCCCTGGTTCGTCGCCAATGGGAGTATTCGATCTCGGGCTGTGAGCAATGGTGAAAGGACAGATACTATGTCTGGCAGTAACTTGAACACTCGATGAGAGCATGGATACATCAAAGCATAGGAAGCCGTAGTTGAACAGTGCGCACGAGTACTGCTGCACTTGATACCCAATCATATCTGGATCCGACGGGGTGACGTCCACAGTGGGAATAGGCATGTAGCGAATATCTTTCGCAGGATTCCGTATGTCGTGAAGGGCAGGGAGTTCCAGGACATATGCACTGGACGCAAGGTGCGGCCAAATCGTCGCACGGACAAATGGCTCACAGCCGGCTACCGATCGTATAACGAAGGAAGGATACAAAAGGGCAATACCACCGGAAGCTTGACTCGGACTTTTCCATATTGGACGCAATAAAGAGGGTTCCCCATTGGCACAATTCCTCGCTTGAAACATATCGACGAGTCGGACCTCATCCTCGTTCTCAAGACGGTATGATAGATAACGAGGTGAGACAAGAGTCATCTCCATAGGGGCCTGATTTACCCCCTTGGACAGTAAAATTGTTAGAATGGAAACTCTCGGTTTTAAAAGCCGGAAGCTTACCTCAGAAGACGCCTCCAAGTAGAACGTAAATATTTCTTTGTCATTTCGTCCATCGCCTCTGATGGTTCGAGTGTGTATCTCAAGCAATCCCCGCTTATTTTTGTGAGGGGGTTGAAATTGAGTTAAAATCATAGCACCATTCCACTGACAGAAGGCGAATTTTCCGTCGTACATTGTCCTCGAGCATTCCTCCGTCCAGATATGGCGAACATCCTGCTGCGAGTAGCGATAGATTCTGAATTCATACGCGTTGACACGCGAAGGCCACAAGTCCTCCACACCTGCAAGACTATCTCGATACGATTGGTAAGTTACACGGAGACCAAACTAGATATTGACTGTGCTTACACGACTGAGGCATAGATCAGGATATGGCCCGCATCAATGGAAGTGGGATAGAGTCGAACAAAACATTCATTGATCGGAAGCCCTTCGATCCTAGGAATAGCAAAGACTTTATTGCCAGTAGTAATGTCATGAATGTCGAAAGATCCGTTCTTTCTGAGAACGAGTATTCTCTCTCCGCCCGGAAAAAGAGCTACCTCGGTGCATTTTGAAAGATCCGCAGACCGTAATATTTGCATTTCACGGTGAGGCATCGTTGGGCATGAGAAGGCCCGATCGACCTGGACGGTGCGTTGTGATGCATCTCGGAGCTGATAAACAGACATCCTTTCGAGGTCCTCTCGAGAATACACGGATGGCTTAACGCGTAGCAAATCGAGGAAAGCGGTGAACCATACGGAACGATCGTCTACGATACGACGAAGAATTCTACATGTCTGACATCGGTGAATGAGTCAAATACTCTTATAAGTATGTTCAGAAGATTAGTATGATATCTGTTTACTCACTGCTCGAAGTATGTATAAAGACTTGATGGATAGATCGAGGCATATCTCGAACCATATATCAGGTGGAATGCTGTAAACATTTCAGCACACCATCCGCGTATATGGCCAGACAACTCACATTGCAATCTAGTACAGCACATTCAGTACATTAATAGCACGGTGGGATTATAACTCACGTTCATTGTCGAAGATGCATATGCATATGGCCGTACGAGGTCAAAGTGCTATTGCTGCCGATTATAGCGCGCACTAGATGATATCATCCTACTTCCCCAGTTATGTCGTGTATATGACATTCGGGCTACATATAACTGGTTGGCAGGCCGTGACATTCCCAATGACAAGGAATGGTACCGGTATAGTGCTGGACGCCTTAAACTTGTAGTAGTTGAATTAGTATTTCGATGAATGCACCCAGCGTGAAGTCTAATGCACTGCCAGGCTATCGTCCTGTGTGAAATTGGCGACCATCAATACACAGCAAGCCCCAAGTGGGTTCCTATGCTAAATACAATGTCCTTGGTCCTGCAAGTCTTAATCTAACAAAACACATGCATCGAAAAAGTGGGAAGTTGGAACACTCGTGCAGAATCAAATATTCCGCACAAGTCGATCATCATGCAAATACATCGTCGAGCCATGTTTCGTAGTCGTACTCTGGCTCACCCGCACCGTTCTGCGCCGAAGGCATCGCTTCACGCAGATAGTCGATACTGGTCTGTGGGAGATGTGCGAGACGGAGGTCCAGCTCCGTAACGAAAGGCTACAAAGAATCAGCAATCAGAGGGACACGCGTTTCTTGAGTACGAAGAACCCACCTTGTCGCTAGCGATACCGCGGAATGACTCTCGTAGCTGGGCTGGCGATGTCTGATCTTCCGTGATCTCAACCTACATAGACGTTAGAGGGATCGCATATTGATGTGTAATACTGCCTTACCAGAAGGTTGATGAAAGCTTCATACGTGACAGCACCATAGTCTTGCACCAGTTGATCGTATATGAGGGCGCTATCCTCTTCCTATTTTGGTGTTGGTGTCAGCAACTACCCCAACCTATCGGCGTTATATACGTACTGAATAGACAATACCCAGACTGGCAAGGGCTGCAGCCATCTCTGCAGGCTCCAGAGTATTCGTCTCATCCTTGTCGAAGTAACGAAACGTGCTCTCGAATTGTTCGAGTTGGGCCGGTGTCAAGTTTGTCATATTCCGGGACACGATCTGAGGGATATGTATTAGATTTACGTAGGGGAGGAAGACACATCCTACGTACCTGGTTATCAATAAAAGCGATCTTCTTCGATATACTCTGCACCACAAGCTCGTATTCGAACTCAAGATCACGGTACGTGAAGACCGTGTAGTCGTTCTCTTCCACGTTCGCGGCCTGGCATTCTTGTTCGACCTCTGCGATTGTTGCCAGGCTCTCCGTAAGAGCAGGGACCCTCGTCTGCAATTCCTTAATCTGGTATTGTTGTTCCTGCAGTGCACATTTAGCGATAATATTAGAGAGATCGAAGCGTTCTTACCTCCAGAGGTCCCTCCATGGCTGCCAACTCGGAGGAGATGAGCGATATGCTTTTCTCAAACTCGTTGGCAAGGTCGGCAAATTGCTTTCGTAGAGTCTCCTTGATCCTTTTTCGAACAAAGGTTTAGCGGGGAAAACATGTAGAGTAACTGAAGGAACGTACTCCCTGATTTCAGCATTGATTGCTCGCGACCGTTTGGCTTCGGAAGATAATAGCGCTTTCCATGCAGCCTCGAGATCCTTTCGAAGGAGGAGATTTAACAGACCACTCTGACGTGTACACAGCGTATTCACATACCGCTAGTGAAAGTCCAGCAGGTGGAACGTACTCGCGCAGTCCATATGTTCGTAGTTTGGTCTGCACGTTTCCGAAGAGTTGAGACACGTCCTGCTTCTCAGTGACCCATTGCCGCTTTGTCGTCTGTTTATATTTCTGGAAGTTTGCTGCGTGCTCCTTGGCGTCGGCATACGTGCCAGTGAACTTGATGGCAGCCCAGAGTGCTTGGATCTCTAGAACAGATGCAAGCAGCTGTAAAATACAGAAACACGTTAATATGAAAGTAGGTATCAAAGAAAAGCCGTGTTGACGACTTACTGCACGGACTCGTCGTTCGTAATCGTTCTTGCTCAGCCACACCGAGTGCATGAGCTCAGCAAACTTTTCCACACGCCGTGAAACTGTCTCTGCTTGATCTACCTACATCCGTCAGTAACGCCGTGGTCAGTTTCAAGCGATTGACGTACCCATGCTTGAAAATGCGTGGAAGTAACTTGCAACGTATGTCATTACACTACGCTCGTCGGGACGACTGACATCGCATAAATCGGCAACTTCAAGGAGTTGCTACGATTCGCTTTCAGTAAAAGGTGAATGTAAACATCGAGCGATGGTACACATACTGGTATCCCAAGATGCTCCTCAGCTACGCGGAATGCGAGGCGAGTATTTCCGTGCCTGTCTGACTGAAAGAAAATATGTCGTCAGTCGCTCGAATACCATATAGATGCTCACCTTATCGAGCCTGTCGAAGTCTAACAGATCAGGGCGGTGACAATGTATAAGTGCGCATCTAAAACCAGAAGCACAAGGAATCGGCATCTCCGCGGGTTGGTTAGCTCATTAGAGTCACGCACAATGCGAGACCGTCGGACCAGCTCTGCGAGAAGTCTTGTACGTCGACTTCTTTGTAAGGCGCCGTTTTCCTTTGACACCAGAGTAGGAGACCTTCTTTCGCTGACAAACCCTCTTCACTTTCCGATAATGCAGCGGTTAGGTCGTGAATACTTGACTCTCCGTGATGGCACAGGCATCAAAACTCACCTAATGTCTGCGATGGTAAATCGAAGGATAAGCGTCCAAATCATGCCAAGGGTAAGCTTCAAGTTGCCGTCGATAATATCTGCGACAGTAGTGGTTTATTATCGGCATTTAAGGCAAATGAGCAACTACATACCTTCTGGGCCTATATTAGTGAGCTTCACCCCTCTCGAGGTAATGAACTCTAGGGCTTTGTTGACATTCTCTGCTTTCTGAACGCGCATCCGAGGATTCTTATTGTATCGCCCAAGAGAGGTATCGCCTACCAATAAAGCTGAGCGCGGTGTAATCAATTCTAAGTTGGTAAACATACCCATAATTTCCTAATAGCCAAGCATCCAGTCAACCCATGCGAAGCTTGATACTACTGTTACTGACCATTAGCTGAATGAGCCGTACGCCATCTGAAAGATCCTTCACGAGAGAAGTCATAGGAGGATATCCAGCTGCCTCTAGCTTTGTATTTAACCTGTAACAAACGTGAATGAACGAAATAACGCGCCGTACATGAATACACACCACTTGCAGAACGTCCTCTGCTGAACATCGCGCGAACGCGCTTCTAAGGATTCCATCGCACGATATTGTAGTCCTCCTGTCTTGTATGTGGCCCCAGTAATATGTTATAAGTTTACCAGAGTTGAGAAGAAGTATAAGCTATACCGCGATTTAAGCTGAAAGTGGTCTGAAGTAAGTTATGAAGCACTTTATGCAAGCAGGGTCGCCTCCATGAGCCTGTCGGCAACGGCCGAGAGACGCGTTCTGCAATATTTGGTGAGCATACCGCGTTTGGTCAGGGTGCTCAGGCTTGCTCTCAAACCACCACCATCTCAGTCGTCGCCTAGGGCAGGGAAGGCGCATAAAATGGCCACGCAATTCGACGAAATTTACCATGGACTGTCGCCTCAAGTCGGAAGTACGTACTCAAACTTGGAGGTCGTGCAATGTGGCACTGAAAGTAATGTATAGAGCTGCGTATTGCGGCGAGTGGTATAGCGTGGAAGGGCGATGGTAAGGATGCGGAAACCATCGCCATTCCCTCGGAGGACATCAAGTGGGCTCAATGGATGCGCGTCGCCCGGAATTACCAGCTACGGATAAGCCACGGTCACAAAGACAAGAAGCAGGCTTCAGACAGGAAGCAAGAGACTTTCGACGGCTTTCTTCGTGAAGTACGTGTCTCATCGATAACCAGCCTGCGTATCATACACTTATCTGTGCCTTTTTTAGGACCACGACAGACTTGCGCAGCTGCTGAAGCAACACTTCAGCATTGCGCTTGAATCGAAGGAAGTATCTGTCAAGGGATGGAATTGGGGGACAACGGACTTCCAGGGTACGTGACCTGCACTGGTGCCCTGATATGTGTCTAAAGAGCACCTGTAGGACAGGACCTCGCTTTCCTGGTCTCAAACAAGACTGCCTTCATGCTTCCTCTCCCCAACGTCGCCAATTCGAATATTGCTGGCCGTACGGAAGTTTCACTCGAGTTCGCTACGCCTACCGACCGGAAATCTTCAAGACATGACGAGCTCACAGAAATTCGATTCTACGTTCCCGGAACGACGACGAAGGAGCGCGGCTCTGATGCAGGCTCTCTGAAGTCGGACAACGAGGACGAAGAGGAGGTCAGCGCTGCCCAGGCATTCCACGACGCCGTTAAGGAGAAAGCAGAGATTGGACAAGTTGCTGGAGACATTATTCTCAGCTTCGAGGAGGTTCTTGTCCTCACGCCTCGTGGTCGATACGATGTCGACATGTTCCCTGAATTCCTTCGTTTACGTGGTAAGACATACGACTACAAGATCGTCTACGGTAGTATATCGAGGCTGTTCCTCCTTCCAAAGGATGATCAGCATGTCCTCTTCATCGTGAGTTTCATAATTTCTTTTTTGCTGGAACCTGTTCTAAACCACCCCCAGCTTGGCTTGAGCACACCGATCCGCCAAGGTCAAACCCGGTACCAGTACCTTGTCATGCAGTTCAGCAGAGACGAAGAGAGTACTGCAGAGCTCAACATGACTGAGTACGCTATGGTCTTTTAAACAGATATAAGAAGACTGACGTTACGCACAGAGAAGAGGTTGCTAAATACGATCGTCTGAAGAAGTCATACGATGATCCCACCTTCGAAGTCGTATCAGGAGTCTTCCGAGCCCTTTCTGGGAGGAAGATCATCGGTGCGGGCAGTTTCCAGAGGTATGTCATCCGTTTTTCCACAGGCACGAGTAGCGCTGACGGTGCCTTAGTCGTGGTGGCCACCCTGGAATCAAAGCAAACTTGAAAGCCGTGCAAGGCGACTTATTCATGCTCGAAAAATACATCTTCTTCGTCTCGAAGCAGCCCACTCTCATCGAGCTCTCCGACATCCACCAAGTCGTCTTCTCCCGTCTCGGTGCCGGTCTCGGTGCGACTGCTGCTCGCACCTTCGACTTGAAGATCGTCACCAAGAGCGGTCCCGAGTATACGTTCACTTCTATTAACAAGGAGGAGCATGAGGTGACGGAGTCGTACCTGAAGGACAAGAAGGTGAAGGTGAAGAATGAGATGATGGAGGGCGAGCTTATTATGGGCGTCGATGATGAGGACGAGGAGATGCAGAGTGTTGCTAGCAGTGGTGAAGAAGCACCTAAGCCAAGACGAGGCGCTGATGACGACGAGGATAGTGAAGAAGGTGAGAGTTACATGCTACTCCTTCATAGCATCCTGACTTAATTATTCTTTTCTTTCTCACTAGACGAAGATTTCCAAGCATCCGACTCAGACGCTGGATCGCCCACAGACTCGTCTTCCGACTCCGAAGGTGGCCTAACCGCTTCAGACGCCAGCGGCGACCGCGAGTTCACGAAGAAGGGCAAAGGAAAGGCAGCCGGAGCCAAGAAGAAAGCGCCTGCTAAGAAGTCAAAGGCCAGCGAGGAGAGCGACGCCGATGACGACGACGAGGATGATAAACCGAAGAAGAAGGCTGCACCTAAGCCGAAACCGAAGCCTAAGAAGAAGGATGACGATGCGATGGATGTTGACGAGGACAAGCCGAAACCGAAACCTAAGCCTAAGCCAAAGGCGAAGGAGCCAGAGGAGGGTCCGGCAAAGAAAAAGCTGAAGAAGACCGACACCTGAGTCTTGTTCTCCATTCATCGTTGTCCTCGCATCTCTATCGTTCTTCCTTTCTCGTGCTCTGCGTTTTCTTTTCGTCCTATCACTACCTACGATCTGTCATGTTTTAACTATCCGATTGCTAGTAATGTATCGAGTCTATACATGACATCTAAGAGTTACAACCGATGGTATACGTACAGAATGAGTTAGGTAAGAGATGGTATGTAGAAGATATGTGAACGGGAAACAGAGTCAAGGAGTGTGCGACGGTTAGCCATAAGGTGGAGATAGAGATAAATACGGAAAGGAGTGTGGTAAGTTAGGTAGGTGTTGCGAAAGGTATACAGATGCTGATAGTCCATAGGACGACGACGAAACCGAATAAAGATAGTGGAGACGAGAATTTCGGGGACGGTTTACATGGCCCGTTTGGCCAACAGTGAACCTGGTTCGAATGTTGGCGGGGGTGGAGGAGCCTGAGGGTCGACGATCGCGGACTGGTCGAGAGTGAGGAGTGGCTGGGCAGGCCGTCTGCGCGTGCCTGCGCGCGAGAGGGCCGCGCCATTTGAGACAGCCGGTGCTGTGACGGCCGTACTGGAAAGAATGTTGCGCTCTTGATGTAATACGTACGACTGTACGGTTTTGTTAAGTTGTTGTAGCTTCAAGCCTTACTAAGGACAACTTACCCGAGCAAGAAGAATGCTTTCTAGCCATCTGAGACCATCTTTTTCATCGCAAGAGAATACGTGCACGTAATCCGTTGTGCTTTCGAAGAAGGATAGGCTGTCCGTTGATTTGACAGCAAATACGAAGGATTTGGGAGCCTTGCTAATGCGGGTGACAGCATAGGCGTCGAAGTTGTTCAACGAGCAAAGCATCTGCTGGTCTTTGCCCTGTTCCAGACATAATTGAGCAAGGTACTTCGGATCATGCATACTCAAGACTCACCGATTCACGTTTAGAGACCCACAGACTGTGCTCACGTAGCTCAAGCCATCTCTTCTGCCACTTCCCACGTTTGTACTCCCATTGAACTGAGCCGCTGTACATGGGCGAGCTGGATGGAATGGCCTGTTACGCGTTCGTATTCAGTATCAATCACAAATCAGGGGATGTAGCCGTTGTATACTCACGGCACGACTGAGCTTAGGAGCCAAAGATGTCCTTTTGGCCAGCAAGACGTTCGTCGTTTTATCGGCCATCCACGAGTTCGTAACGCCTGACAAGGTCTCAAAGCTGCGAACGGGCCGCTCTGTGCACTATGTCAGCTTGTTGGGTCTGCACAGATAAAACGAGTGTTCACGCACCCATGCCAAAATCTTGGCAAAGCTCGAAAATCATCCACCCACTCGCGCTCCCGTCCAGATACCCTTGATTCTGCAACAACTCGAGTGCATCGTGTGCTGTCGAATGAGAACTCAACTCCAGCTGACAGTACTTCTGCAGAGTATCGATGAATATCCGCTGCTGGTAAGCCATCACAACAGGTAGTATCTCCCCGGATGGCAATGGCGGCAACGGTGGACGCGCCATCTCGGTTGAAGGTCTGCCCGAGCGATCTGCACTTGTCCTCCTCGAGTGAGATCGAGTAGAGCGTGCTCTGTCCAGACTCGTGCGACCTGCTTCTTCCCTGGACGGTGGTCGTGGCATACTCGACGGCGGAGGGACATCTCGATGTTTCCGGCTGGCACTCGTCGCACTGCGGTGCAACCCAGACCCGGAGATGGAAGTAGGAAGAGGCGGGGCTACCTCATCGGTGGTCGTGCGCGGTCGATGGAACGAGCGCATATGCATGAGACGCCGTTGGGCCCCAGCAGCCTCCTGCGTTGTGGGGTTCGCAGACGATCGTGAGCTTCCTTCAAAGGGTACGTTCCCAAGCAACGGTGACCGAGGCATTGGGGATGGGAGATCCTGAGAGGTCTTTCGCGATATCGCAGATGGAGTAGGTGGGACGGCAAGGGTGTTACTGGCTGTCGAGTTCGTCTGAACGCGAAGCAACTTCTTAGTGAGGTCACCGACGCTGAATGGGCTAGAGGCCTGACTTGGCATCGTCTTGGTGCGTGGACGGCCCACTGGCGCGGAGGCTGACTGATGGACAGGTTCTTGTACGAAATGGGGTTTTGGCTTGACTGGCGCAGTGATAGATTCCATAGCGAAGGCTTTTGCGGCGGACGATGAAGGTGGCGGGGGAATATACCGGTCGTGTGGTAGAGATTGCAAGGGAGGCAGAGGGGAAACGGGGGCAGACCTATCGGATGTCCCTGGCCGACGAAGACTACGTGCTCTCCGCCTTTCATCTCGCTCATCTCTGATCTGTCTCCGGATAGTGCGTTGAGCCTTCAGTGCTGTGGGCATCTTCTGCGCCAACGGCACATCGTCATCTGTGCCAGACGGACTAGACGGAATGCGTGGAGATCTGACTCGAGGAGCAGGCTTCGCTTCGCCTTCATCATCAGAACTATCCTCGTCCTCGTCCGTATCTGTATCCTTGCGCGCAGGGACAGAAGTACGCGGCGGTGGCCGTCTGTTCCAATCGTCGTCTCCGCCACCACCACGTCGTCCGCCGCCCGCCCCTCCGCCATGCCCATCCGCGCCTCCACTGCCTCCACCGTGTGAACCACCATACCCGTTTCCTGCATGACTTCGGCTGTACTCCGAGGAAACATTTCTGGAACCACTGTAACCGCGGCGTCGCCCACCTTCACTATCAACCATCTCCTCCGGAGCAGAAGCATAGGTGCTTGACTCGGTCTCCGACGGTTCAAGCTGCCCTAAGCGAGCAGTGATATCCGCACCTGAACTATCGCTCATCTCCACCTCCACCTCCTCCCCTGCTACTATACGACGGCGCACGAAAGGCCGAGATGGCCTTGTTGGAGAATCAGGTCGTGCGCCGGCCTCAGGTAATATCCCGAGCGCAGAGATGTATTCAGATGAGCCACCGTCGCTATCCTCATCTGAGTCGCTATGGAAGCTCAAGAAATCGACCTCCTCGCCGTAATCGCTGGATGTACCAGATGAAGCCGTCTCACTGCTTACGAAGGAGCCTGTTGAAATAGGCGAGAGCGGGTTGACGTCCATCTCCGTCGTCCACTCCAAGGAGATACTCTGTGTCGACGGAGTTCGCTGATGATCTGTTTGGAAGGGGCTCCGAATAGTTCGCGCGGATGTGCCTGGTTCGAAATCGCAGTCGTCTTCCTCCTCGCGCTGAGCGGATGTGGCGAATCCAGAAATACCAATCCCGAGGGTCGACGGTCGCCTGTGAAGCTGGGAGATGGCCTGCGAGTAGTCGTAGTCGAGCGTGGCAGCGAGGTCGTCATATATAGAATGCGTTGCCTGTCTCGGGAATCTGTCCGGAATATACTGGTAACCTTCGGGTCCATGTGAAGACGCATGTCCGGGTATAGAGACGGGAAGTTGCGGTGTGGAGGGAAAGGAAGTCTCTGGCGAGCTGACTATTTCATCCGAGAAGTCAGGCGCATCAGAGGAGAAGGATAAGCTCGAGGTAGAGCGGGAGGGTGTCGGGTCTGATTGAGCACGGACCAACGGGTTAGGTCGACTACCCAGCGTGTTCGCCTCTGAAGCACGTGGCGTGGTAGACCGGACAATCTCCTCGTCGTCCTGACAGGAGTCGTCGAAGGAAGAATTGTCAATCGACTCGTCATCACACTCAGAAGCATATAATCGTGAGTCTCGAATCGTACTCAATCCGGATGATCTTCTCGAATCGGAATCGTGGTCGTCATACGAGTCTGTGTCCGAAGACGACGTTAACTCCCACGGCTCTGCAGGCAGCTGCGCACCGACACGACCCCTCTTAACCTATTGCATATAGTCGCATAAGTCTTTGAATTTGTAGTAATGAGTATGCTTGCTTCACCTTTGGCGCGATCACGTGCATTTGTGCAAGAGAATGCAGGGAGGGCAGAGAAGGTCGCGAGCGGAAGGCTGGACGCGCGTAAGCTGACCTCGCCTGCCCGTTTCCAGAAGAGCGAGGGCGTCGAGTAGACGGCATCGCAGAGTAGCCAAGTATGGGAGTTGACGGAGGTGTTCGAGGGGGCACAGGCCATCGTCCGCCACGTTCGTACGTCGCGTCTATAGAATCACCTGCAAGAGGAGAACGCGGCGTTGGGAATGTCTTGAGTGAACCGGTAGCGGCTACCGAAGTGTCAATCCTAGGAGAGAGCGAAGGTAGAGATACCTGTGAAGCAGATGCCTCCGCGAACAAAGTCACAGCAGGAGCAGGAGAGAGGTCCGCAAAGGGATCATCGTCCAGCAAGTCAGACGGGGGCGAGTTGCGCAACGGCTCTGGACGCGAACGAGTCTCAGGCATAGGAGGAATGGGTATGGCTGGTGGTAGAACGTATGACGAGGTTGATGCCGCTGCCGAGTGGGATCGTAGTCTGGTAGTAGACGTAGGTGTCGGAGGGGCCATGATCCCCTCCGCCGCCATGGCAGACTGAAAGAAGGGTGGGACCAGGATAGCCTGCAGGGACCGGCGCTTTTTGGGCATCACGAATCCTGTTGAGATGGTAGCCTCGGGCTGCGCAAGAATAGAATGGCAAAGTTTGTCCGGATGAGTGGTGAAAGACCGTGAGGTAGATATGGGGTGTGATATCTCGCTAGGCGAGGGGTTGGGGGATAACTATAGAAGACATCAGCTCAGCAATTCTAAAGCGGGCACACATCCCGGGTGTTGTGTCTCCTTATATCAAGCAACACGTCCCGCGCGGACGAGCGAGACGCGTAGACTGAATAAACCGCAGGCTGTTGGGTTCGCCAACTTTTCTTCACCCACTTTACAGCGTCCGCCACCTGCACGACCTAGATCAGACGAAACACTCACCTGTGGGTATCCCTCCTGCAACTCTTCCAATCCGCTCGTGTGCGAGGTTCTTGCGACGATATTACGGTGTTGATTTAGGCTGCCATAGCCCCCGTAGAAGGTTGGTGTGCCTGGTGAGAGAATGTGAAAGCCAAAAGTGGGGAATTTGTCGTTGTGGTCGTCGGTACCGCAGGGAATGCCGGCAGATGGTGGGTGGAAGGTGAGAAGCGAATCGTCTGGGAGCTGGATAGGCATGAGCGGGAGAAAGTCGTCAGTCAAACAACGCAAATACGAAATATTTCCAAGGCACAGCCTGGACTCTGCGAGTTCGGGGGTAATGCAGGTTCGGTTTAGGGATCAAGCTTGGAGGGCGCTGCGACGTAGACGGCTTATCCCATCTACAATTACCTAATGCGGTATATCTCCGAAAATAAAAAGGGTATTTATCGTCGCCCGTGTGCTCTTCTCCCCTCCGCTGCCACGGTGACACATGGCTTTTCTCCCTCTCAAAACCGACAGGGGCCCCGAATCATTGCCGCGGAAGTAAATGCGAACAAAATATGCCCCATAAAGCACCCCAGTTATCATCGCGTCATGGTTCCAGACTCTTGCAAGGTTATCGCAAGGAACATCTGCAGTAGTACCCTTGTTGATCAGCTCACCCATCCACGCGAGTGAGCGGCACCGCTTTCTGGTAGCCTTTTGCGGGAATTATCGAGTTTGTACGCCAATATTCGGGGAGTGATGCCACCCAATACCGTCGCTACAAATTACCTTGAGAAAGATGCCTGTACTCAGGCGAAGGAAATCGATCCACCATCCCGTCCATCACCCTGAACAGAACGCGAAATGAACAGCCACGCCTTCCTGTTTTCCGCTTCTCCGACGCTCATCTCCCCTTGCTGACGGATGTCGGACTGTGAGAGAAGTTCCTGGTAACAGTCGTGTAAAATGCATCTATCACACGCGCTGATGTCAACTTACGATACCTTTACCTCACGAGGCCAACAGGCATTGCCTCTCTCAACTTGCGGGATCACACTGAATTTCTGGACGCGCGACGGGCTTGGTCAGCGGCGCTGCGCTCGCCCCTGAATTCGTCCTGCAGAAAACCCAGCTGGGCCCTGCCAGATATTGTGGCGAGCTCACGAGACCTAGTATGTACCGTCCATTGATTCATGAACGCCGTCGAAGCTCCACTCCGCCATGGTCATCGTCGTTTCCAAGCTTAGCAACGACGAGGCGGCTATATATGTTTCATCGATGGCGGGACATATGAAATGCACGAGCCCTGCACCCCGCCATGGGCCGGTGGTTGTCCGGGGGGTGCGACTCGGGTACGTAACCCCTTTGTCGCAATTTGGGACGTACTGATTTGCTAGGTAAAAAGCCAATCGCCCCGGCCGATTGCTATATCTAAAAATTTCTTTCGTTCGTAGCCAAGCCTCACTCGATACTCAACTTTTACGAATCACGGTCTTTCTAGCGGTCTAAAAATTCCGCAATCGATCATATGTATTCTTATGACTCCTTGATAGGATTTTTTCACGCTACTCGCCCTACCATACTATAATCTCCATGGTGCAAATCCTTGTACAAGTCTTCAGAGCGAGATGGAGCCTCTTCTCCGGGTATGGCAAGTATAAATTTGATCTCCGCATTTGGTAACGTTTACTCAGTACCATCAGTCGGGGCACGATCGAGACCACGATGCTTGAATACATCCTCCAGCACCCAAGCAAAAGTCCCAGTGGCGTGCGGACATGTGCGGACGATAGAGTCAAAGCAGGCTAAGTTAGCCTTTCCATTGGCCCGCGGTATGTCCACCGCCGGCTCACAAAGGTCAAGTCGCCCGGTAACAAATGAATGAAAACCCTCTGATTGACGACGTCATGGTGAACAAACACCAATCGCGGAGGATGTCTTCTTGTACGTATGTTGTGGTTGAAATTCAATTTCTACATAGGAAGTCTAGGTATACAGAGGCCCGTGTCTTCAGAATATCCGGCGCGGGCGTCCACCATGTACTTCTCGAGCTCCTTGTTTTTCTTCCTCTGAACATAAGTTGACGCTGACGAACATCTATTGACGACCAGCTAGAAGACCTCGCGATTACATACGAGACCTCCTTCGTACGGTGGTATTTGTAGCCTGTAGGCCGCACACGAAACTTGTACGGCCGAGAGAGCGTTCATCGCAATCCAGTCGCAGGATGAGCCAATCAGCATCGCGACGCTTGATTGGTCAATAATTCTTCCTGAATACCCCATTGGCTACCTTGAAGATAAGTTCCAATATTCTCCTCCGCCAGTCACGGTCTTCAGGTTCATTATCTCTCTATCGTGTTCCTTGAAAGACGAGATAACATGACGTCGTCTTCACACTAGTGAACTTGTATCGTGTGCGAATCGTGTGCCTTGCCCGGCAGAACCCATTCCACCACCTTGTCGTGACGTTTCGCGCCGACATAATGAACGCAACCACGATATCGCAATGTTGTAGATCGCTCGATCGTACTTAGCGATTACGATCACGATATATAGGCTTGTATTTCGAAGAAGGTTTCAAGTTATCGAAGTACAGCAGCTGGCCACACCTTTGCTTGTGCAATCCTCTTTGCGATTTGGTTGGTTGGTCTTCGACCACCAACGGCCATGTGACATACTCACCATCCTGCCAAAGCCCTTGTGCAATCTCTCTATATAGCAAAACGTCCACTCATTCTTGGTAAACGCGACTCGCCGGCAGAAATGAGCACGAAAGCAACCTGCTTGCACCCACGAGCCCACTTGAAGTTGAGTAATAATCAATGTAAGGATTGTTTGATGCTGCTGGTGGAACATATGTCTCTTCTATTCGTTTGCAGACTCAACATGCAGCTGTCAATGTCAGCGTATGTCAGCCTCGAACCCGTCATGGCCATCTACGGAAGTCATGGAATGTGGGTCATTGTTGTGAACACTTTGTGAATGAACCGTATCTCGCCACCAATTTTTCTTGACAGACCGTTCTGCCCGACGGTCAGTAGAAGTCAAACTTAATTTCAAGCCTTCAGATGGTATGTACGCCGGTTGTCAATACGAATTTGAAGTCCTTGAACTGGCTGAGGTTATTACGTCTCTGCCCCTCGATGAAATTCCTACGGGTGTACCCTAATATGGCTCTTTTTCCGACCGGAGAGAAGCAATTACGAGGAATATGATGCCAATGTATTATGTCGTGAAAGACTACGAGTAAGTGAACAGGGTGCAGAATGCTAATCAATATCTTCTCTCTTACAAAATGCGATCTCAACATTGCAGCCTGATCGCAACGTCTTCCACTTCGCATGCCACAGAGGTGTCAACATCGGCCGTCTACGAAGGTCGGCCAGACCATCACATACAATATTGAGACGGATGATCGTAAGATGGAGGAACGGCGCATGACCCAACCGATCTTGTACCTCATGAATCCCGTGTGATTCAATATCGCGCAGCTCGCAATCGAACGTAAGAGATCGAATTGCCTGTGAACGGACGTTGGCCAAAATCGGATTGAACGCACGCCAAATGGAACTCCTGCCGTCGCGCAGCAACTCCATCATCGTGGCGTTATAGTTGCGGCGCAGTGAGAGTCGCAAGGATCGCAACTCTAAACACGAGTTCAGGCACGCGGTATCTTGAAGATAGGGTACAGAGCGATAAAGTATGTGAGTTACCAGGAACCGACTAGGAACACGCGACATACCTCGACTAATTGCGTCAAATTTGGGATATGCAAGGGCCAGGCTGTCAGACTGCTGTGCGACGATGTGCACAGAAAGCAAAGATTGTTCCACAAGCGGTAGAAGAGAAAATGGTCCCGCAGGATCGTCTTTGTTCAGTACGAGGCTTAGAGTTAAGCTTTCGAGCTGCTCTCTCCGTGATGAGGCGTGTAGTAAATTACGCATTGCGACAACACTGACATGGTCGGCATGACAGTCTGTAACGTGCAGATCCCGAAGAAAGGGTGGGGAAATAGCAGTGGAAACGATCTGTGGGTAGAGGCTCGGTGTCGCTTCCAGAGCGTACTCGGTGCTTTGAGGATCTAGGGGCGGAAGGTCACCGTTCCGAATGCCGGCCGCTTGTGAAAGTCGCAAGGAGGAGAGTTGGGGAAAGTGAAGAGCTAGTGCTGTGATTTCATCGGCATCGACAAACGTGCAGTTCGTTACCGTCAAGTTCTGGACGGCGGGAAAGGCGTGGGTGAGGGCGATCTTGTCTCGTGACGCAGTGCGAGGCCCATAGGCCCAGTCGAGATTGACCAGCTGTAATGACTTAACATGTTTGAATCGTTGGATAGTTAGCCAAAAATCGGCTCTGCAGTCTTGATGGGTATCAACCGAAGACTTGCGATCCAGAGCAACGAGCCTGAACTCGCTCGCATACTCAACGACGACAGGAAGGTGCAGTAGCTGTGTGCTCTCGTCGCCTGATGTGGTGTTGTAATCAACATGCGTAAGCGTGAAGACGCGATGGAGGTATTTCCGACTGCCATGAAGCAGGAGAGAGGAAGCGAGAGAACAAGCCTTGAGAGTCTCTCGGTCGTGACAGGCTTCATCGACAATCATGTCGAGGACGTCCTGAGGCAGTCGAGGCGTCATGTTTGATTGTATGTAGTATTCTACACGCAGTCAATTGTCACTTATCAGTCTTAATATTTCCGAATCAAACGACAGGTTGCTTACCGACGCCGCCGGGCTTAAGCAGACTTTGACTTTGGTAGTCGCTTTGGGAGCAGAGAATGGGAAAGACAAAGACTAGCAATCCCCGCTATGTGTCCGATAAATACGCCATCCCTGAACTCAGTACCATGGTCGTCTGACGTCGACCGGCGGTCGGTGGCCTGTGCGGCGGTCAGGTGCCGTACACGCTAATAAAGAGCTCCAAATGATGCTCGCTTACTACTGGATTTGTCCGTATGTCGTGTTCTCCCGTCCACGCTGCATCCTTGCGTTTCCAGCGTGCTTAGCTTAAAGAGTAAGCAGAGAGTATCGGGATCGTCAGCAAGGCTATTAATGTGGTTGAGGAAGACTCGGAAGCCGACGGTCGACCCGATCAGGCTATGACGCTTCGCATGAGTGGATCGCTATCTCGGAAACTGCCGTGATATCAACGTGAACTTGAACATGAAAGACTCTCTCAGAGACCACGCAGTACAGGTAAGCACAAACCATCTCAAGCCTCAGGTTGCTGTTCTCATTTTGAACATGACCAGACCATTTTTCCGTGTTGCGACTCTTACCAATCAATTATTTTGCAGACAAGAAACGTACCGTCACGGCAAGACAGCTCATACACGAGTCGTCTTGTGCCTCGAGTCTCGGTCTACTTTCCTATTGAGCCGCGAGCAAACGGCGTGCCTGCTTGTAAGTCTCTCAGCTGATTTGCTTTAAGCTGCAACTATATATGTATAAGCCGATGCACTGATATCCGATCAGTAATTGTAGGCTGAACCCCCGCTCGGCATCCAACTTTGTCAGCCACCACAGTACGCTTGCAGTCTTCCACCGTGCCTACGAAACTAACCGTTAAAAGTAGAATGTCAGTCTTTGGAACTGTTCCAAACGACGTCTGGTTAGAAATATGTCACCACTCATCCGTCAAATCCTTGTGCATGTTGCAGGCCGTACGTAGGCATGAACCCTATTTGTCTCTTCCTATTGCTCACATAGACAACGTTCAGACATGTAAGGGACTACGTGACGTTCTGGACTGTCGAATTGTATGGCGTACCGCGCTGAATGACCTCACACAAGTCAAGGACAGCCTTTACTCGCCCGAAGATGTAGAAGAAATGTCAGTCTCAGAGTTGCGCGACGCCACCATTCGCATCGCGCGGGTTGATTGTGCTTTTCGGTCTTCGGAGTTACCGCACCGGAAAACGTCAACACCGCTCGAAATAAACCCCTCTGAATACACGGACGTGGCTCTCATGCCAGGAGGCGAGAACTTGCTTTTCGTCGGGAGATATGGTTCCTTGGTGATCCGTAATATCGCTACTGGCACCAAGATTCTATCCCACCCTTGCTATGAGGGTTCGAACTGGTCTACATCCACATGCACAAAAGTAGTCGGCATCTATCCCACGTCTCTCCACACCGGCTACATTCCCATTGTAGTCACAGGTAGACTCGGATTTCAAACGACTTTCATTCAGAGGCGTGCTGATCTGCTTGTTTCAGACTACAATTCGGAGTTCTACTATGATATTGTCATTACACGAGAACTGCGCGTGTACAAGTACTCGAGGAATCATATATCCCACATCTTGGCGGAGCAATTTCGCTCTCGTCCAGTGCTACGTCTTCACTTGTCCCTTGAGCAAGATGCCCTCCGTATTACTTGGGTCTACCTCCCTGAGACACCTGACCAGAGAGTGATTCCGATCGTCACTCGGATTATCGACGCCACAGGCCGTGATGAAAAAGAAGATACCCATTTTCGAATAGACGTCCCGGTGAGATACTCTACCAGTCGTCAAACCTCTAACGCTACCGTTGCTCATAATGGCATCTTCAAAGCTCTCAGAGGACCCGCGTAATGAATCACTCGACCTCTTGTCTCATAAATACGCTTATAGCTGTCCTCGATACGACGCAGGAGTGTTGCAACTATTCGACATCTCACAAGCAAATAAGGCTCCCGAGCCGGCAATCGCGTTACAGCCTATGTGGAGCGGAGAAGTCGACGCGCCTTTGTGGCTCCTAAAAAAGGTTCTTCAAGTTGACGATCACATGGACAGATTGAACCCAAACTCCCCTACGTCTCGCGCGCTGCTTCTTTCTAAGGAGCAGCTCTATGTTCTACAAACACCTGCGAGCCCACTGGCAGAAACCAGCGCGGATGTTTCCTTAAGCTCGATTCTCATACCTGAGTCACCCCTCAGAACGGAAGCGGGCCTGCATATACACGGAACTATCACCCTCGGCTTGATCAGCATGCAACACAAGCGTGAGCCGCCCCGGCGTCACGTCGCTCGCACAGGAGTGTGGTCCTATACCGTCGACTACGCACAAGATCAGGGACATGCAAGAGCGCCAGGATACATGCGCCTTGAACGGCCGCAGCATGGTCTACTCCCCAAGGGAAAGCTAGGGAATACATTGCGTGTGTTCACGGCCGAAGGCATTGAGGCTGAGTCGATGGACTTTAGGGTGGACAGCTTCTCTGGGAGGTTCGTTCAGTTTCCTAAGCTGCCAACTTGGTCGGACGATCTGGATGTGGAGGAGATCAGAAACGTTGACATGTATGCGTTTGATGGGTTCGAGGCAAGGGTTAAGGAATAACGCAAGTGGTGGCCTATGGTACTGAATGCGATGGCAGTAGTAGGTAGCGACATCGGATAACTGCCAGCCACTGCGTATCTGCCGAATTTTTATTGCCGGAAATATGCGACGAAAATGAAGCATAAAAGGAAAGACAATTCTCACACTTTCCACGAGAAAGATGAGTGGCAAAACGATCGTTTTGCGCGAACCTTTTATTGCGCACAAAATGTAGGGTGAAAAGGTGCCTTTTATCATCCATTTTGTGGAACAATCGCCCTACAGTAATAACAGCTTTGTACACTACTTTTCTGTTCAATTAAATGTGCCATTGTTTGTCCCGAAAAAAGAAACCTGACCACTGTCTGCGACTGTCTTGCACCTCAAAGGTGCCTTTTTTTTTCGCTCATGCACATGCATCTTTTGTTCCCGGGAAAAGTAGTTAGAAAATGTTCCGAAAAATGGTCTACCAAAGGAAGCATTTCACCTTGTATTTTGTGCGCAATAAAAGGTTCGCGCAAAACGATCGTTTTGCCACTCATCTTTCTCGTGGAAAGTGTGAGAATTGTCTTTCCTTTTATGCTTCATTTTCGTCGCATATTTCCGGCAATAAAAATTTGGCAGATACGCAGTGAGCTGTGTGCCCGATATCAGGTGGGCTTTAGGAGATGTTATTTACGATGGTCTGTATATCTATGAGCACAATTTCTATCACCGTACTGCTTGCACGTTACAAAGTTACTCCTGGATCCCATATACCGTGGAATAGCCCGTCAGACCCCGAACACCTCCCAGCGCTAGCGCGTCCATGTTGACTATCCCGGAGGTTTTGCCACTTGATCATGAACTTCAAGTTGAAGCTGAACCTGGCCATGTCGATTTTCACCGTGACACAGGGTAGCTAGATACTAAGTAATAACCGCAGGGATTTCAAAGATAAGCAAGACAATCAAGGCTTCAAAGCTTTTGTGTTGCTTCTGAGACAGTGTGTATATCTCCGTGGCTATTTTACCGTCCGACTAACCCTGAAGCTGCTCGAACTTGAACTCGGCATGTGATCTGTCACCTAGCTGTCATAATTTACTTGAAATAGTAGTCCTTTGCCAGGTAAGCAACATGTTGATTGTTGCCAGCGTGCCAAATCGTTCTTGCAGGTTACTAATCCACGCATTCCTTCCTATTCCATTCAGCTTCTTCTCAGATTACAATGAGGTGAGCTGATCAGTTCTTCAACCGTGATCTACTGGATGATTACCATGAGAGGCAGTGATATCTTCAACATCGATTATGTTCCCACAGACATATGGCTAGAAATATGCTCTAACCTATCAATAAAGTCTCTGTATGCACTTCGAGCAGTAAGCCACTAATAACTCTTCAAGTTATTCGAGTTGTTCCTTACCGTTCATCGAACCTTAGACATGCAAAAGCCTTCGCGCCATTATCGATGATCGCTCGGTGTGGCATTCCGTGTTGTCTGACCTCGTAGAGATCAAGGACGTCGCTTACTCCCGCGAGGATCTGGAAAGCATGTCAGCTCCAGAGTTGCAGGAAGCCTCCGTTCGCATCGTTCAGGTTGATCGTGCATTCCGATCCCCGAAGTTACCTCACAGGAAAGCACCGATACCGGCCAGTATTGATACTTCCGTATGCTCTGACGTGGCCCTATTCCCCGGTGGCGATCTTCTTCTTTTTCTGGGACAAGATGGATCGCTGACTGTGCACCGCCTCGATACTGGAGCAACGGTCATGTCCTACCCTAGTCTCAACGATGGCTGGTCACACCATGTAAACATCCACGGTGTTCACCCTACATCCCTATACAGTGGGTATATTGCTATTGTTGCCACGGGTAAGCCAATTTCATTAGCACACTCGGCCCATACTTGAGCCTTACTAGTAGTTTGGCCTCCAAGCTTACAACCCAGAAGACCATTTTGCGGATGTCCTTTCGCGGGAACTGCGAGTCTACAAGTACACTCGTCATAGTATAGAATACATGTTCTTGGAGCAGGAGCTTCACCCGGACGCCGATCCATGCTTGCATCTATTCTATGAGCAAGACAAAATATGTGTAACACAACTTTACCCTTCTTCTCCATCCAACGCGAGGTTGATAGCGGTCTCAACACGTACTGTCGAGAATGGTCGTGACACCAGGGAAAATACTCATTTTTCCATGGCTGAATCAGTACGCTTCTTCGTATCATCCTACGGTGTACTCGCTGTCTCTGACATGCACATCTGACATAGCTTCCTTTCATTTCGATTGGTTGGGAATCACTGGAGCTACTGTCACCCGAATACGTTCTCGTTTGTCCCCAAGGTACACCCTGTACCGCTCATTTAATCGACATAACGCAAGCAAGCAAGCTTACCGAGATACCGACTGTGTTACACCCCTTCTGGAGCTCCGAATTCGATTCGCCATTGTCATGTTTGGGAAGGTCCGTCGTCAGCGTCACGAAACGGTGGACATCTCGACACTCTGCAGTTCGCGCGCTCCTGATATCCAAGAAACGGCTATACAGCCTGCATATCCCGATGCACGACCAATCTGCCGTTCGATTAACCTCCACCCTTGTACCGGAGCCGCCTACCCCGGCCAGGATCGAGTATCAGATCCATGGGGACCTCAACCACGGCCTGGTGCGTATGCAGCATTTCTCGGAGCTGTCCCGGCGTCCTGGTCAGAGGAGTCGGAACCTTGCCCGCACAGGCCTGTGGTCTTACACAGCCGATTATCCGCTATATCCAGAAAGCCATGGTGACTCCCCAGGGTACATGCGTCTCGACAGAGAGACTAGCAGCGGCCGCACACTTCCAGAGGTACAGCTGGGAAACACGTTGCGGTCTTTCACGAACGAGGGTATCGAGGCTGAGTCGATAGAGTTTGGGGTGGATACTGTTTCTGGGCGGCTCGTGCATTTTGCTCATCTGCACATGATGGATCGCCCGCCGGGAGCGGCAGCTATCAGAAGAGTCGAAATGTATGTTATTGACGACACGAGAAGATGAGCACCCAATTACTTATTGCTGGCGAATATGCGTTCGCCGTCTCTAGTATCTACACGTGATTGCGCTGGCATGTTGACCGAAGCATTTGGATGACGGTGAAGAAGTTTCCATGCACCCTGTCGGCGTCGGAGCTGACTGATTTTTACGACTGGACGAGTAGCGCAGTGCAGCGGCAGAGTGCACTTGTAGCGGTGATGCCACAAAAAGCTTTGGCGATTAGACCACATTGATCGGAACGGCCCTTAAACTTGGAAAGCCTGAGTGGGCTGCAAGAAGTGTTATCCATGGCACTTAGTGTGTATGTCTATGAGCACCACTTCTATCATCGTGCTGCTCGTATGATACAAGCTTAAGGCCACTCCTAGAAGTCCTTATGCCATGGAATACTAAGTACTTAGCCCGTCAGACTGATACCAGACCCCGAACACCTCCAGCGCTAGCGCGTCCACATCGACGCCAGGCTTGCAACTTGATCATGAACTTGAACTTGAACCTGGCCATGGCGACGTTCACACCGTTTAGCCAGATACTAGTCAATAACTGCAGGAGTTTATAAAGGCTAGCAAGACCCAAAGGCTCTCGTGGGGTTCCTAAGACGGTATGTGTACATGTGTCTCCGCTGCTAAGTATTGAACAGACCGACTAACCTGAAGTCACTTGAACTTAAACTTGGCATATCATCTTCCTCTCAGGCTACAATGAGGTGAGCTGAGCAGTTCGTCTACCGTGATCTACTGAATGATAAACATGAGGGGCAGCGATACCTTCAACATCGATTTTATTCCCACTGACATATGGCTAGACATATGTTCTAAGCTATCAATTAAATCGCTATATGCATTACGAGCAGTAAGCCGCCATTAAATCTTGTGCGAGTTGTTTCCTCATCGTCATCGAATTCTAGACATGCAGGGGCCTTCGCACCATCGTAGATGATCGCTCGGTGTGGTATGCCGTGTTGTCTGACCTCCTAGAGATCAAGGACGCCGCTTACTCCCGCGAGGATCTGGAAAGCATGTCAGCTCCAGAGTTGCGGGAAGCCTCCGTTCGCATCGTTCAGGTTGATCGTGCATTTCGATCCCCGAAGTTACCTCACAGGAAAGCACCGATACCGGCCAGTATTGATACTTCCGAATGCTCCGATGTGGCCCTATTTCCTGGTGGCGATCGTCTTCTTTTTCTGGGACAAGATGGATCGCTGACTGTGTACCGCATTGACACTGGGGCAACGGTCATGTCCTACCCTAGTCTCAACGATGGCTGGTCACAACATGTAAACATCCACGGTGTCTACCCTACATCTCTATATAATGGGTATATTGCTATTGTTGCCACGGGTAAGCCAAGTTCATTAACACATCCGTTACTCGAGCCTTACTGATAGTTTGTTCTTCAAGATTACAACCCAGAAGACTTTTTTACGGACGTCCTGTCGCGGGAACTGCGAGTGTACAAGTACACTCGTCATAGTATAGAACATTTGCTTGTGGAGCAGGAACTTCACCCGGACGCCGACCCATGCTTCCACCTATTCTATGAGCAAGACAAAATTCGTGTAACGCAACTTTACCCTTCTTCTCCATCCGATGCAAGGCTGATAGGGGTCTCTACGCGTACTGTCGAGAATGGTCGTGACACCAGGATAAATACTCATTTCCATATAGCTGAATCAGTACGTATCATCTTACGGTGTACTCGCTATCTCTAATATGCACGTCTAACATAGCTTCCGTTTATTTTGATTGGCTGGGAATCACTGGAGATACTGTCACCCGAATACGTTCTCGTTTGTCCTCAAGGTACACCATGTACCGCTCATTTAATCGACATAACGCAAGCAAGCAAGCTTACCGAGACACCGACTGTGTTACACCCATTCTGGAGCTCCGAGTTCGACTCGTCATTGTCATATTTGGGAAGGTCCATCGTCAGCGTCACGAAACGGTGGACGTCTCGACACCCTGCAGTTCGCGCGCTCCTGATATCCAAGGGACGGTTATACAGCCTGCATATCCCGATGCATGACGAATCTGCCGTTCGATTAACATCCACCCTTGTACCGGAGCCGCCTACCCCGGCCAGGATCGAGTATCAGATCCATGGGGACCTCAGCCACGGCCTGGTGCGTATGCAACATTTCCCAGAGCTGTTCTGGCGTCGTGGTCGGAGGAGTCGAAACCTCGCCCGCACAGGCCTGTGGTCTTACACAGCCGACTATCCGCTATACCCGGGAACCCACGGTGATTCACCAGGATACATGCGTCTTGATAGAGAGACGAGCAGCCGCACCCTTCCCGAGGTACAGCTGGGAAACACGTTGCGCTCTTTCACGAGCGAGGGTATCGAGGCCGAGTCGATGGAGTTTAGGGTGGACACTGTTTCTGGACGGCTCGTGCATTTTGCTCAGCTGCCGATGCTGAATCGCCCGGGAGAGGCAGCTATCAGAAGAGTCGAAATGTATGTTATTGACGACATGATAAGATGAGCACCCAATTACTTACTGCTGGCGAATACGTTCGCCGTCCCTACACGTGATTGCGCTGGCGTGCTGACCGAAGCATTTGGGTGGCGGTGAGGAAGTTTCCATGCAGTCTGTCGACGTCGGAGCTGACTGATTTTACGACTGGACGAGTAGCGCAATGCAACGGACGAGTACACTTCTAGCGGTGACGCCACAAGAAGGCTTTGGCGATCAGACCACATTGATCGGAACAACCTTCCAATAAACTTGGAAAGCTTGAATTTTCGTTGTGGCTAGTGTCCACCACCATGACTGTATCCGCGGTCAGGTAAGCTGAAATGAATTAACAACTCACAGCGCAGAAACCAGTGAGCCAGACAAGATACCACAGCACTCCGTTGTTCTCGAAAGCACTCATGGGCTCAAAGGGGTAACTTCGTTCAAGGATCGGCGAGTGCACGCTGTTTCAAGTTGTTGTTAGGTGGGTCCATGCTTTCTCTTATCTTGACGATGGGCTTATGCACACCTCTGACGTTGGCTGACACCAGTATAGGATACGCAGCCCCTCAGCAAGCTGGTTATAGCTTGGTGGACTGTGGCGGCGGGGTGTGCTTATCTTATAATTCACTTCGTTACGCAAGAAGTTATCGCCTCCCTGACGACTTCTCGTCAATCATAACTCCCCAGCGCCCTCCACACGCTATGAGCTGCTAGAAAAGGCTATGATCTATTCATCTTTAGCGTATTGCTCGCGGTGGCGACCAGTCAGAGAGGGGCAGCGGTGTATTATGGAGTGCTTGCTTGAAGACAGCTTCCCAGAAATAGCCACATCACACCGACTTTCTCCAAGTTGCAGTCTGAAGTGGAGGATCACATCTGTGCGATACATCACGGCAAACTAATCCAGAGGTCTAATATGCCCTTCTGGCTTTCCCTGATGCATGCAAGATCTCAAACGCATGCTCACGAAAATCAGAATATGTCAGTAAATCTTTCGGATAAAAACACAGATAGAGGGATCGCTGACCTTGCATTTCACCCTCATTTTCCTGTTCCTATAACTCTCACAAAACGTACCCTCAAAAAGCAGGAGAGTCCCCCACACCAACCAACTCTTATCCACCTCATCTACCACCGTCATGTCTTCCGACCTACACCCATCAGCCAGACGTTATTCTACCGCCTTCCTCAGAATATACGACTGGCTCGTTCTCGGCTTCGCGAGCACATACTGCTGGCGGTGCCCAGCCTCCACCGTCCTGCTCCCCTTCTTCGCCTCACACGCCGGCAAGACCGCCCATCTGGACGTCGGCGTAGGCACCGGCTACTACCTCACTCACTCCCTGCACGTCCTTACAACCTCCCAAATCACCCTCGCCGACATGCACCCCGACACACTCGACCTGGCCACCCACAGGCTCGTCCAAGCCGGGTTCCCCAAAGCTAGTGTTCGACAACTCGTACATGACGTGTTCACCCCGCTCCCGCCGGACTTGCAGGGGACATACGACGCCGTGTCGTTGTTCTACCTTCTGCACTGTCTCCCGGGGAAGATGTCTGAGAAGGCACCGAAGGTGTTCGCCCAGCTACGTGGAGCTCTCAAGCCGGAGGGAACGCTCTACGGCGCGACGGTCCTCGGGAATCCTCTGCCATCTTGGTGGCTAGGAAGGCAGTGGCTGAAGTTGACCAATGGGCATGGAGATTTCGACAATAGGGAGGATAACGAGGAGGACTTGAGAAGCGCACTGGAGGAATATTTTGAAGAAGTAGAGGTTAGAGTCGTTGGGCAGGTTGCGTTGTTTGTCGGCAAGAAGCCGAGGGTGTTAAAGGATATTTGAGTTCCCGTGTACTGTAATTAATAGTAGGTGTGAGCCCGGTACCGTTAACTTTCTTGCACAGTATAGCATAATCACCCAATGCTAGCGAGTTTCTTCTCTTCACGCGAAAAATGTTTGTCTGCGAAATGTTGTCGAAGGCCTGCTTTGAGGCAGTATACAATTCACCACCTCGGTCGATGGACGCTAGACCTGTCAGACTACCATACAAATACAGATAAGTAAACACCTATCAATGGTCCATGATATCCTCCCCACCCGAGTCTAACACAAACTCAAGAAACAGAGAGACGGAATACATGCGCATACTTGTAAAATATCGATCGAAAATTCACCAGCAATCGGATATTGGATCTTGACGGCGAGAAGGGAGAGGAATCCCTTTCGCCTTTACATTCCTCGGGAGTACCTTCCTACCAGAAGCCGATTCTCCTAAGTTCGTCCACTCTTCGCCTCCGCCACGGAACGCCCTTGCATATTCGGGCCAGGCATCGTATGATAGCCACCTGGGAGATAGCGAAGCGTCTACCATTGCCCCGCGAGACGTCCTCCGGCCCAAACGAGCCCTCCGCCGCCAACGGGCAACAACAGCACCCAGACGCCAACGTCCCAGAACACGCGTTTCGTGAACCGACGGCGTTGCAAGGTACGTTCTTTCCGTTGGAGAAGCTCGTCGTTATGTGAGTCGCTCCTCTGGAAACTTGGAGAGACGCCTGGGCGAGGTGTGGTGGGAGGCATGACGATGGATAGTGGCCGACGGAAGTTGTGTATGACGATGTGTAGTAGCGCTAAAAATATAACGTATGACGGAGGTTTGTCAGCTATGGAATATAATAAGCTTGATCTTCGAGGGACATTCTTACCTGGGACGGTGAATGTACCCAAGAACGCCAGTGCAATCAGGGCGTCACTGACCAACCTCGCGGGCGCAGTCGGCAACAACGCAATGCCCAAGGATACGGCAAGCGTGACGAGTCTTGACACAAGCAGTTGGTTGACGTATCTTCGCACGGATAGCGGAACCGGAATAGCAGGTACCGTAACCAGAACAGACGGAATGCCCAGCGTCAGCGTCGCCGCACTCAAGAACCCCATGAGACACTTGAATGCAAAGGGAGTGCGACCATCTGAGGGAGCAGGCTCATCCTGAGAGAGTGCAGTACGAAACTGGTATGTCAGTGTGGTTCGGTCTCTGTAGCCTGCATTGGGCGGACAGGTGAACTTACCGGTGATGCGGCTACCGAGCTGAATATAGTTGGTGGGAGGATGAGAGCTGTGGCGAGGACGATGGAACTTAGGGAAAGGAGCTTGAATGACCGTGAGCGTTTCGGTTTCGATGCGCCGAAGCCACTGGTAGAGGTGCGGAGTGAGGAATACAGGGGTAGGGTGGACGAGGTTGCGAATGTGAACGCAGCAATGCCTATACGCGTTGTCAGTACTTTCTCCAGTATTAGGGGTAAAATACGTACTGAGGCCTTGCCAAAGACTGCCGAGCGATCCTTCGGCTTGAGAATCCTTCCGTGAGACGAGAGATATG
The DNA here is from genome assembly GCA_037042295.1 of Irpex sp. Y119-03. NCBI lineage: Eukaryota > Fungi > Basidiomycota > Agaricomycetes > Polyporales > Irpicaceae > Irpex > Irpex sp. Y119-03. The sequence goes on along the minus strand of JAXQKB010000338.1, from coordinate 288,157 downwards.
CCGTGAGCGTGAGCATACGCTGTACCAGCGACCCAGGCGACGAATGTAGCTACAGAGATCCAAGATGGCCATAGTACAGTAGGTGTACCAAGGGAGGTTGCCGGTAATGTCGACAGTGGGAGGACGATAGCGGTCAGAACCAGCGTTATGATCACTCGGGATGATACAGTCGTGAAGAGATAAGAAGGAAACAGGGGAGACAAGGCGTCGGTGGAAGCTGGTCCAAGCGAATGTCAGATTATGTACAATGACAAGTGCCAATAATATACATACCTCTCAAGTACAACGCGATGAGCAGCACACGGAGGGTGCCCGTACACAGATGAACCAGACGTCTAATCCACCGTCGTTTCCGCTCACCATCTCTGCCCCTGCCTGCTCCTCTAGCGAACGCCTGTAGCACAATCTCCTCCATATCGGCTCGTCGTACATACCGCGCTAGCATGTACCATATTTGTCTGGTCAGAGCGCAGAGACATGCAAACAGGAACAAGGCAGGCAGAGATATCTTGAGCCCCTGTACGCCGGTAGATGGAGACAGTAGTGCACCGAGCTTCAGAAGCGGAGAGAGGAGGTATAGAAATACAGACAAGGACGAGAGAGCTGGTACGGAAGAATACGAGCCAGCTGAGCCCCTCTCGAAGAGATTATCCTGCGATTCCCCGTCGGGCGACTCGTCTTCATCGCTGCTATTGACAAAATCAAAAGCAGCCGGATCTTCGCCACCAATTTCATCGTGGTCGTTGTGGTCTGGGACAAGTATGAGAGCACTCGAAGAGTCGACTTCGTGGATGCCGGCTTCGGAGTCGAGGGAGTCGATGGAAGGTCGTGGACTGAAATGTTCGGGTGCTGAGGGTGTTGATGGTGACATGGTAGCAGTTACAGCGTTGTAAGGAACGGAGAAGTAGGGACTGGGAAATGAGAGACTGGTACAGGACGATAATCCGCCTGCGGAGGTCGAGTGATACGACGACGAGGTCCGAGTCGTTTGAGGGAAACCTGCATAGGTCTTGCAGCGCCCGCCGGCGGCAGCACGATATCCTCGAGCGGACTAAGTACCACAGCTAACCATTTTCCATACCCACTATACATAGACTGGGAATTGCGCTCCTCAAGGATTACACGATGTGTATTCTAATCTCACGACCGTCGTTGCCGTTGCTTCCCGTACAACTACTCAGAGCAGTTCATTTCACTTTGCTCAGACAGGCTTCGCAAGTACTATGATGATCACCGCTGGTCTGCTCTGGATTACCATGTCAATACCACTGAGTGACTATTCTATGTTATCGAGAGTATATAGAACGATCCCTGCAGATTCCACAGCAGACAAACCAGAGTAGGTCGGTTTCAACTGGACGAACCTTCCAGAGATATCGTCCACGCACAATTCCTTCGCCTCGTCATCTTTACTTGCCTCTTTCCAAGGTTGCATAGTATTCCCCAAACGGACTTCTTGCAAGTCATCCTCCCTACCGAGCCGCAAGCACCCTACATTCACGCCACCTTCGTCTTCTCCGTATCTGCGTATTGCGCTATATGACCACAAGCCTTCTTGGTCGATGGTCATCCGAGGAAGAGGGCGGTTCGATACGTAGTGGAAAGAGTAGAGCGGTAGTCGCAGGATTCCATGGCTGATTCCTCGGTACATCTTATTGAACATTGTGGTATCGCCATCTTCATCTCTCGTGTTTGGTATGGAGAGCTCGACTCGCGACAAGGGGATATCGTCATCAACTTGGAGGTCTTCTGTTACTGGAACGTCTAGGAAGTATAATGTTGCTGGCTCCGCCCAAAGAGCTACACGGACAAATGGACGGTGGCCACTATAGTAATATGGTGTGGGTTGGACTGGCAAGTACATCAGTTGGATGTCGGCGGGGCTCCTCCAGATGGAGTGAAGAGTTGTGAGCTTCCTGGTCGAATCATGGCCTCGGGATTGAGAGACGTCGAATAGCAGTGCTCGACGCTTCGCTTGAAGTAACAGATATCGTGAGGATAGAATCTCTAGTTTCCAGCTTGGATGTGCATTATTGGGCTGTGGGAAGCACGTCATGAATTTATGTTCAGCTGCGTGTATACCTATGGTCTACAAGGCTTACCTCAGGCCGTAGTTCATCGATACGAAACCTTCTTAACACTCTCTCGTCGCGCCCACCAGCAACGAACGTTCGCAGATGAAGCTCGAGTGAGCTCATGTCGTCCGCATCCGGTAAATGGAGCTGTGCTATGGAAAGGACACCGTCCTGATGATAGAAAGCGTGCCCGAAGTGAAGGATGCTGGTCGGCATTTCCTCCGTGAGTATATGTCGGACGCTGTCAGTGGTGTATTCGTACACGCGTAGTTGTTCTGCTACGGCGGGACCTGGGCCAAATTCGAAAGGTGCTACGAGGCAGAGACGTTGAGCGGTAGAGCCAGAATACCACAAGAAGTGATCACTTACGTGACAAGTGTATCACTATGTGCCCGGTGTATAGAGACGTAGGGAACAAGCTAGCAGTGCTGGTAGATCTTTGTGAGCGAGCGGGTGTATTGGTCGGGGGGATATCAACTACTGTCTCTCTTGCGCTGATATCATAAATCGTGAAGGAGCCGCTCGCGCGTAGAATGAGCAAACGCTCGCCCCCCGGAAACAGAAGCGTCTGGGTACAACCCACTACGTCCTCTCGTGAGAACAATGCGACTTCACGATGTGGTATTGTTGGCGACGAATAGGCACGATCGACGAGGACTATGCGAAGGGAAGCCTTGCGCAGCTCTGCGTCAGACATGTCTTCTATGTCCTGTTTCGAGTACGCGGATGGCTTGATCCTCATCAGGTCGGTCAAGACCGACAGCCAGACAGTACGCGAGTCTACTGTCTCACGCAACTCCCGGGAAGTCTATAGATCATTTCAGCGTGAGGGGCTCGGTTTCTGGAACGTAACAAGGAATATACGCACAGCACGTAGCATGTACAGAGATTTGACTGAGAGAAGAAGGCATACTTGGAACCAGACGTCTCTCGGGACCGTTCTCACGCCCGAGGATCTATAGTAAATCGATCAACTGTTAGCTTTGCATGCGCCGGTCGAGGATTCGTCACAACACACTCTTGCATCTGAAGGCGAGAAAGTCAGTACCAGGTACTCCTTAGACGTTCTAAATATGTTTTACCTCGCCTGACATGATGGTACGCTGATGGAAAGCCTAAATGCAAGGAATAAATCCTGTACCACGATGCACCGCATTCTACCGCACGCGCATTCCCAAAATCAGGCCACAATCGCAGGCAGGCAGATTCATGGAGATTGGCGGTAGACGCATCCACCACTCTGCATACGTACATGTCAAACCCCACAGTGTCATACTGAGAGAAAGTCGGTGTTCTGACTGAAAGGCCATGAATCACGCTGTGGTCGTTTCAATTGCAAGCTAGTCGCACACAACTTTCTTTAAATGAAGAATAGCCTTGAATCTTGGGAGTCCTCATGAGAACAATTTATGATAAACTAAGGGTACTGACCTGTTTGAACGATCGCTAGTGCCAGTGCGATGTAAGAGGCTTCGTGGTCACGGTAGTACAACTTATGTTTAGAGCGGCTGGCCTCGAGTCCTGCAGTTCGATTCTGCAGTCCGTCTCTCAGATCTCAGATGCCATCATGTTCGCTTCAAAATCAGTACGGTTTGATATCCGAAGGCCTCGTGGCGCTTAAGGACTAGATTCGAACTTCATCCAAGACTACCACGAACCGATCAGCCTGGGTCCGTAAGTCTCTTTAACAAAGTTGGTTTTAGACTTATTCACATCGTTTCTTAAAGGCAAGAGTAACTAGTATGCCCCTGGATCTACCAGGATTTTACTGGGATGAAAGCAGGCAACGGTACTTTCCCGTCACAACTCGCTCAACGCAGCCTTTTGGTTGGCAGCCGACTCCATCTGGTGTAACACCAGTCACACACACCGGCCCCATCGCCAGCTCCTCTTCAACGAGGAACAATCCTGGTAACAATAGTAGCTTTGTGCGACCCAGGAAGAGGAGACGACTTACCTTTTCCTGGGCCGCCTCCACTGCAACATTCGCTGAACGCGAGCAAATTAAACAGTATGATTCTCCCGGGGATACAGCCTTGATTATTTGACATTGATGAATGTATATGTACTATAGCGATACGATGAACAAGGCCGTATCTCGTCTATCTAGGGGCAGTATGGTATACTCTGGTGATTTTCCTTGTTCAAGCTTTCACGTACGCCGGTCACATTGAACTCTGAATAAGGCAGTATATTAACACTACTAATAGGCATCTGAAAGCAGTGAAGATGGCTCAACGGTACTACATACCGGTGATATGGGCGGCTGGCTGCAATCCTGCCGTATCGACCCTCGTGGGTTTGCGTACAACTCGTCAAGAGAGCTGTACCTCGGCTCGGAGGTGAGTTCCATCGTCATGCGCATCTAGGGCTTGTACATCTCATGATTAGCCATGTAGGTAACTGCATTGTGTCATTCGGGAACGCTCAGAGTGTAAATCCCATACAATTTTGCTCGTTCGACTGATTACTGAACCTTTCGCAGAGCCGTCTCTTTCGGTCCGTCTAGCAAGATAGCTCTCGAGAATACGGCACACGATTCCGAGTAAGTCGTAGCATCTCTCACCATCAATTAATGACTGACGATTTGATCTGTGGGCCAGTATGTGGACCATCATAGGTGTACCAGACAAGCGGGCCCACGATCTCCGAGTAGCTGACCTACAAGGGAGTAGACTAGTGATAGGTAATAAGACAAGCACATCTATCTATATCTCTAACTAAATCCTCCCCTTTTGTATTTGTCAGGAGCTGCGAACCGAGGCCTTGTCTTCCCTAACGTCGAGTATAGCTGGCACTTCGACATATTAAACACGGGAAGCGACATCCTCTCAGTATGCCAGAAAGATGTATGTCAAAAACCCATATTGAATGCCACGTCCAAACTTTAACACCTCCCGTGGCAGTCGCAGGTATATACAGGCGGGCGTAACGGCTCGATCAAGGCTTTCGACATCCGCGTCAATACTCAACGAAAAGGCCAGTCATTATTCGGAGAGCGATTTACCAAGGAGACGCGCTCTATAACTCACATGAACGTGATTAATGAATGGCAGATGGTAGTGAGCACCATCAGAGGGGACGTACGTGCCATTCTATACCCTTGATCATGTGCAAACTAACTGACTCTCTACGTTGACAGCTCGAACTCCTCGATCTACGATTCCCTAGGAAAGAATCCCCACTAAGTTCGTTCCAAGGTCATGTCAATTCCTACACAACCAAACTAGTGCGTCTCCATCTTAGTTCTCCATGCAATTTGTACTAAAACGGACAACGTCCAGGGAATAGTCGCTTCCTCCTGTTCCTCGTATCTCTTCGCGGCTGGTCAGGACAATCGTCTACGTGCATGGTCACTCCGCTCTACTGCATCCCCGTACCCAATAGAAGTACCAGTGCACCCCGGCCTAAGCTCTTCAGTTTCGCAACAAAGGATGTCTCAAGTCGACTCCTCAGCGGTCCATCCGTTACGACACACGTTCAAAGACCCGATTGTCAGTCTACAAGTCCAAGAGTCAAAGTCGAGTGGCGCTGCGATGACGTTGTGGGCAGCTTCGGGTAAGGACGTCTGGAGATTTGGGATAGGGTCAGACCTTGATCCTGGGGGCTTCAACCGAACGCTACCATAGCTGGCCTAATATCAGACTAACGGAGAGGTCAAACGTTGATTGTAGACATGATCACTCAACGTTATTAAACGCATTTGCAAGATATTTCGAGAGTTTGTTAGATTATTGTTGTACAATAGGTTACAGGGTATCATAATAGCTCTAGGGTCCAGGGTCAATGGACAGATTGACTGGGACAGCCGGCATTTGAGGGCAGTAAACAATTAGACGAGGTGCAAGAGAACAGAGTTAAACGAGAGCGTGAGACGATATGCATGCAAAACGAAGGTTGACGACAGCAAAACGCAGGTAGACAAAGTTCGAGCGCGTTACTGCAGAATTTCGGGACTCGTATTGCACGTGTTGTATTCTTCTCTGCCGTTGCAAGCATTGTATGGATACGAGAGGGACGCGGCGCTATCCGCGGGGGTTATGCAAGGGTTGACATGTTCGTTGTCAGTTTCAGAGACAGCTTGGCTAGAAAGAATTGAGCTGAGCGAAGAGTCGCTGCTAAAGCTTCCTGTGATAACAACGCTGAGTATCTATTTGTTCGACTATTCTTGGAAAGTACTGTGGCATACCGTCTGCTTGAGAGTTAATCGCCGAAGCCAAGGAATCTTCTAGCGACACTGCTCGGACCCTCTTAGACAAGGCAGTCAAGTCGGAAAGTCGTGTTTTGAACGAGACGGGCATAGGTTGGAAAGACATGCTATGCGAGACTGATGGCCTGGATCGTAGCTGCAGCGTATTGTTGAGCATGACAGAAGTTGAGTGAGACTGCAAAGACGGCGCGAACGATAACATGGTGGATTTGTAGCCATAAGCTAAGCTGTCGTCTAAGAATGCTGATTGCGAGGGCTCAGGTAGGTCTAGATTCTTTTGCTCTTGGGGATACTCCAGAATAGGCGTCTCTTGAAGAAGATGTAGCATAGAGCGGACAGTCATGGCCTCCACGCCACCATCTTCCGCATTGGATGTTACGTTGAGCTGTGGGATAGCGGGGAGAGTGCTGTGAGCTGAAGAAGTACGAGTAGAGGGCGCATCTGAAATAGACAGAGAAGTCGACGGGCTGAGAGATGGAGAACTATCACCGTCCAGGGGCGGGTCTTTAGGGAAAATTGTAGGAATATAACCAAGAGAAGGAGATTTTGCCAGAAGTTGCGCATATACACGCCCATAGTTGAGAACAGCATTGTCGCCAGGAAGATCACCAGAAGAGGGAGACCGGTAGGACAACTCTGGAGCGGAATGCGCGCGGGAAATTTCAGGCCGAGACACTGCAGAGATAGACTGAGCCGACATATCCGTCAAGAGGTCCAACATAGAGAGATTTGAGGGGCTTAAGGAGTTTGCGCTGTTTTCTTGAGAGATAGAGCTTGTTGCGGAGAGACTGTCGGTTTGGCTGCTTGAAGGGGTTTTGGTGACTGAGGCGCCATCCGCATCTTGAGATGTTGCAGCAGCGAGTAATGCATTCTTCGAGCGAGGGTATTTTCTGCGAGTGAGCCATTTCCGTATCCACTTCTCACTGCTAATAATATTTTCTGAGGGTAAGTATCGGTCGAAGGTGTGAGCGCGAAGGAGGAACTTACAGTCCTGTCTCGGCAGCTGTTCTGAGAAAATCTTGCTTCACCAGGGAACGAGAGCGAGATAGCTGATACATAGCATTCAAGACGGTGAGTTGTTCCTTGTCGGCTACGACTCGAACGAGCTTCCGACTGTCGTCAAACCAGGGCGTCGGAGGCTTTGCCAGTTCTTCCAGTTTCCCATCGGCATACTTGTGTCGGAAAGACAACTGACTAGCTTCAGCGAATGTGTGAGATCGTGTGACCGGCATGCTTGAGGAGATATCGTCAGCACGAAGCTCTTTGCCGCGACGGAGATGGAGGTCGGTGAACAAGTCAAGACTCGTGAAATTGTGAATGATATAGCAGTAGGAAGTTCGATCGTGGGAATTGGTGCGTCTTATAGACTCTTGTTACACCTACTTACGGTCTCAGGATATACTTAACTTGGTCACTGTAATCTACACGAAGTAGCTATAGACTGCTCGATAATACTACAAAAATATACCTACTATTGCTTGCCAACACTCGCCATTACTAGCCCAGCTTCGGCTTAATGACTGTCCACCGTCCTTCAACCCCTTCCTTTGCTCTAATATCTCCTTGAGCTCGGCGGCTCTCAATCCATGCATCAAGCAATGCTATCTCATCTGTTTTCCCCGAATGAGAAGCTCCTGCAACGGAACCAAGAGCCAAGGATCTATATAGCCACAATCGTGTCGGGGCCGGGTCTGCATCGGAGGGCTTGGGCAATGACAGCTCGCGATAGGCAACTCGGAGCACTAGCCAATTTGTCTCCCTCGCTTTGGTACGAAGAGAGTCCATTAGTGTGCACATTGCTTCAAGGCTAAGATAGATTGGGTATGAGTACTTGCGCGACGGCTGGGCTTCGGGGGCAGCCTTGGAAGCCCCAGCTGCCTTTAGTATATCTTCACAAGTTTCGCGGCTTGTGAGGGTCTCTAGCTTGGAATAGTTGCGCGTTCGGAGCGTCCTCGCTAGGTCTTGAAGCCAGGATCTGGCAGGAGAAGACTCTGGAAGGAAAGAGAGAGGAAGGGAATGGAGGTGCTCGAAATATCGGCTTTGCGAGGGATAGCCGGAGACAAGGAAGTGCAACGATGAAAGAAGGCTTGCAACCATGGGAGAGGAGTCAGGAAGAGCTTGGTACATTGACGGCAGTAAGTGTGTGATGACCGAGGTAGTTTGGGCAGGCGAGTTGAAAATAATGGAGAGATAAAGAGATGTTTCGTAGACTATTGTATATGGAAGTCAGTGATATATCGTAGGATTAACAGGATATTGTTTACCCTCGAGAGCAAAAGTATCTGAACGTTTCGCGGATAGCAGTCCCTCTCGTAGTTTCCCTGCAAGATGCGTGATTCAGCCTTGATCTTTATAAGAGCACCGCTCTGAACTTACGGAACAGGATGAGCAAGTTACCCTGCACTTCATCGCGTTGCTTGGAATCGCTGATACTACTTTCATATGGAAAACGTTCCCAGTAGTCCTTCACCTGTACCAATCAAGAGACCAGTAAGGCACAACGCTGTTAAATCAGCGCTGGATCTAACCTTGGTCTGTATGAAATCGCGGTATTCCTCCTGTACTTTTGGGTTCCTCAATCTGTCGAGCTAGCACGTATGATTAACCTCTCTTGTAGATACCACGATCTATAGCACTTACGCATCGCCATCTTTGTCCAAGCCGCTACTGCGACTGACAGAAGGAATCAGCTCCATATGACGCTTTCCTGGTTCGTAGGCCCTCATGGGTGGCTTCGACCAGTCGCGCCTACTTTTCGGAGGCATACTGAATTTATTTTTGGGAATCTGCTCTTGTCGAGAGTTGGCTAGCACTTTTCTTGGATGTGTGTTCGTGGTCTAAGGCCCCTCGGGGCTGGAAGGCCGCGGCATCCAGCGGAGTTTGAAACCAAAAATATTCGCCGAATCCGGCTTAGTTGTGGTTCATAAATTGCGTGGTGATCTGACAGCGCGCAGATGTCAGTCTACTGCGATCCGGACTCGCGCTACTGCTTTGCCACTACCCTCGACGATATGACCGTCGAATCCGCTACTGCGTTGCAGGAGAAAGAGAAGAATCCTCTGCCAAAGGATGTACCTTTGCGAGAAGGCCCGCCGACACGAGAGGAGCTTCTAGTACACTATCCTGCAAAGTTTACATGGACACAGATCAAGACTTTCGTGAACTCAGGGTAAGCAACAGTCAATGTGCAATTCGATGGTGTTGCTCATAGGCATGATGTTGTTAGCGATCTAGGACTACTGAAGCGCGACAAAAAGCTTCAGGCCAGGTACCTTACATGGATGGCAGGTGTCAAGGCACAATATGGCACAATTGGTGCGTGACTCCATCTGTATTGGTGCGACAAGATCTAGCGTTAATATAACCCTTGCGTGTCAGTAAATTATCTTCGTACATACAGGCTTCAGTGGGGGAAGCCCGATCGCTTGGCGTTGCTACCGTCCATTTTGAACGACACAGAGGCACAGAGCACACCTGTTTCTGGTGCTGTCCACGCACCGCCATATTTCAAGGCTGATGCCCCTCCCGAGCTTATCAGTATCATTATGAATGATTGGCCTTACTCAGGTGCGCCCGCGAGCCTGAGCTACCTCAGTTTTTCTTCTCTTCGTGTCCTTACATCGATCATCGCATAGTGCCACCAGAAATAGAGCACACCCTTATCTGGACCAAGATTCCTATAATACCTACCGATCTTCCCCCGTCCATTACTCCGCGAGTCTTACAAGACGGTCTATGGGGATTCACCGGGTCGTTGACGCCCCCTCCCTCTCCATCGACTCTGCCAGAATGTTTACCTGCTTTGTCGGAATGGGGAGTTACCCTAGACCAAATGGTCTGCTCTCCTCGAGGTACCGATGAAGAGGAGGAACTTGTTAGAAAGGCTGGTATCGAAATCGAGACTTTCGTCAAGATGCGTTGGAACGAGCGCGAATGGGAGACTGCCTGGTTTGTCAATCCTCCAGTGAGTACAATCCGCGAGCAACAATACGTTTCCAACGATGAGCGACTTATCCGCCCTTATTTAGCGTCTGCAAAGCATACCGGATCTATCTCACGCCCACGTATTTGCCCGTCACAAATCACCGGAAGAGATCGCAGCATGGCCTCACGCATAAATTTGACGACCACAATGAGCAGTCGATGGACCTATACATGATTATTCAGACACGGACACGACGTGATTTAGACAACATACTACACGCTAGATAGAAGGAGAGATGTATCAACTCGTATCTAGATCGCCTGCAGACTATGACGGCTTTTAAGATTTGCTCTACCGAAGTTTTACATTATATGCGAAACCAGCCCTCAATAGCACTTGGTCGACTTGAAAGCAGAACTATGTGATATCTCTTGTCTAGCCAAATACACAATCTGAAGATCGTCTTGGAGGTGACACTCGAATATCGAATCCTTGTGAACGATATTGTCGTCGAAGAGAGCTCATGCGTCGCCTCCGAGAGTATACAGGACGACTTTTCCTTTTCTGTCACGACGCCAACGCCTATGCTTGATGAAGGTTCCGGATAAGTCGTCTACGCTATACCTGACCTGACCATCCTTTTCATGGGTGGCCGGAATCGCCGTGTTCCCGAACCGTAGTCGGGAGGGAGTGCTTCCACCATCGCTTTCATGTTGCGGCCATGGAGCAGCGATCGACCATACCCGCTCCATGACTGGGTGAGTCCACTTTGGAATATGCCTAGTCCGCCAATGGCTGTATCTCCATTCATACTCGTTTAACTTCATCAAAGCATGATGATAGCCTTGATGCTCAGCGAGCGAGGCGCACAGATTCACTCCTTCCGCTGTTGCATGTGAGGGAAATCGAAGTGGGTATAGTTGAACCTTGTGGATGTCGCCCAGTGCTGGGATGTCCATAAGTATGATCCCATGGTGTGCCTGTATAAAGACCCGCACCGAGGGCTCGAATCCAGCAGGATTGCGCAAGACAGCTCTGGGAGAAGTCGGTGGATCAGAGGTGAAATAGATATTCAGGGGGCTCGTCCAGATGGGTCTCAGAGGAAAGATGGTTTCTACAGGTTGCCCGTACATCTGAAAGAGATCGAACATGTAGTACCGCACTCTCAGGCTGGCGTTTACGACGTCTTCAAAGTCGAGCAGGAGATATCGAGGCGACACAAGTTTCATACATATGTCCACCGATCTGAGCGAGTTCTGCGACGATAAGATTGATTTGTCAGTCAATTGTATAGCTATAATCGAAAGGTATAACATCACAGACCGAGGGAGGCAAATCAAATTTGAATTTTCTTGTCTCTTTTCTGCTACGTCCACGGGCATCCATAGTTCGCCACGAGAATTCGTAAATTGTTCCGTCGTCTCTGTTAGGCTGCCGCACATAGGTGAATCGAGTTATTCCCTCGTGGTGACAAAAGCTATATTGGGCCGCATGGGCACCCCGGGATGTCCGTCCGCTGGGCCGTCCGCAACGCTCGGTGAAGACATGGTGAATACTTTGCTCAGTATACTTGTATACGTCCACTATGAGAATATAATCCGCAATGTTACTCTCTGCGCGAATGACGGTCAACTCACATATGGCATTGCAAGAGTGCTTGCTTACCCGTCATCTCTACCATGAAAAATCCTGATCGTACGGACGTTGGGCAGATTCTAATACCGCGGGGCAAGCCAGAAATACGATCCCGTCCTTCCTTTCTACGGAGCCGCCGGACAACTTTCCTGTTCGCAATGTCGTAGATATCGACACAGCTGACTCCCCTGCTATCCTGTTTTCCGATAAGGAGCCGCTCTCCTCCAGGAAACAGGGCAACAGTCCAGATTTTATCCACCTTTTCACCATAGAACAGTACTGTTGGCTTCTGCGGAAGAGTAGGAGAGGCGTATGCGCGATCGACGAGTACCATCCGAACGGCGGCTTCGCGCAGTTGTGTGGCCGACATTTCCTCAAAGTCCTTCACAGAGTATACAGATGGTCTGACTGTCGTAAGGTTCACCATATACGGAGCCCAAACACTACGTGAGTCCACAATATCTCGCATCTCTCTGGATGTCTGTAAAATGGAATCAGACGAGAGCGTTATTGGTAGGAGGTGAAGTCTTTGCCCGAACTTGGTACGTACCGCTCGTAACATGTGTAAGGTCTTGAGAGAGGAGTAGATACATATCCTGTACCAGATATCAGCCGGTAATAGACATCCACTCGAGCTGGATTATACAATCGGTCTTTGATTTTAAGGCATGTATGATGAACTTGAACTGGCACGCACTCCGACATCTATAATTCTTGAGTTAGTTCTATACACTTACATATAACGAATTCCGCTCCACTTGCCTTTTTCTCGCGTGGTGGTACACAACCAAGCGGAGTGCACGAGGCTTGAGGCTACATCCCCCAGGCCATGATGCATAATGCATGAGACTCGGACAACTCCGAGTTAGACGCCCTTGCCTAGTCAGTGGAATGGAGGCTAAGCTTATTACTTAAGTAAGTAACATGAAATAAGTATGCAGTACGTACAGGGGTCTGGGAAGGAAGCCTAGTAAGGCCGGCGATATAAGTAGGATTCAGGATTCGGGATTGAACAAGAAAGTTGGTTTGGAATACTTATTTGTTTGAAGGCTAACAAAATCGAGACACGGGAGAGTGTAATTGCCACAGCTTGGCAGCGAACAATTCAACCTACATACGAAGGAAGAAGTTCATGCATTGCTATCAAGAGTATACAGGATGACTTTCGCAGTGCTGACTTCTTCACCTGCACGTCCAATGGTATGCTCAACAAACCTCCCGGATAAGTCGTCCACGCTATACCTAGATCGGCCGCCCCTATGACTGTGTCGAATGGGAGGAGCCATCGTATTCCCAACGCGCAACTGAGATGTGGCACCGCTGTCATCTATCTCTTGCTGCGTCCACGGAGCAGCAATCGAGCATAGCCACTTCATGATTGGTATAGTACGCCGATAGTCACGAGAAACACCGCCCCAATGGTCCCTCAACCACTCATCGTCGGATAATTCTATCACTCCATGGTTGTAGCCTTGATGGTCAGCGGGCGTGTAGGACATGTCTCCCACGCCGTTCTGTGTTGTGGCCAAGTCAAACTGGACTGAGGATAGCTTCACTTCGCTGGGCTCGATGTCGCGCATGGCCGGGATTTCCAGATATACAAAACCATTGCTTGTCCGCAGAGTGACCCGGACAGATGGCTCGAAGCCGGCAGTATTGACCAATACGACCCCCGATATGTTATAGTCAGAGACAAAATCGAGATTGTGGAGAGGGCTGGTCCAGACGGGGCTCAGCGCAGGGATGATTTCCATGGATTGTTCCTGTAACTGGAAGAGGCCGAATAGATGGTACCCCGATTTCGCCGTAACAACGTCGATGCAGGAACTTTTCGAATCACTTGACGATGACGAGGTCGTCATCTGTGTTATCGTGAAACTGGAATAAAAGGTATCAAGGTGACAGCAATCTCGTGCAGATGGCAATCCTTGATTCGTGCATGCTCTGTCAGTGCCAGAAAGGGACACTGTCTTTCAATCTTCGGTTATGACAAGTGGCTTCCAAGACCACATACCTCAGGGGGCACGTCGAACCTAAACTTCCTGATCTGTCTCTCATCACGTCCACTGACGCTCCAAGTCCGCGACGAAAATTCCAACATTGTTTCGTCATCATCGGGGTCGGGCTGCCATATTTGAACCACTGTGGCTACTTCCTCGCGGTAACAGAAGCTGTATGGCAGAACAAAGCCGTCTTGCCTACAGAGGTCGGTAAAGAGGAGTTGGATGTCTTGTTCAGTGTACTTGTACACGAAAACTTTGCGAGCAGGGCTGTCCACATTGGCGATCTCTATTCGAAAGCTGCTCAGTTTACGTATGCAATTATGATGGTCTGTGGTGTGCGATTACCTATTAGGTCCGCAACGAGGAATCCACATCGAACAGACGTTGAGCAGAACCTGACATGGGGCTTGAATCGACGTGGGCCCGGGCCATCCCCGCGAAAAGGCTTAGCTGAGTGCGAGATGAATGTTTTGCTCGCAATATCGTAAATCTGGAGGGTGCCATCGTCCCTTACGATGAGGAGACGCTCTCCCCCAGGGAACAAAACAACCGTAGAAAAGCTGATCCACTTCTTGACCCGAGAATAGCAGGATTGGTCGATGTGGTAGGATGGGAGAGGCGTAGGCGCGATCGACGAGCACCATCCGAACGGCGGCTTCGCGCAACTGTGCGGCTGATATCCCCTCGAAGTCATTCACGGAGTACGCAGACGGCCTGGCTTTCGTGAACTTTATCATGAACGGAATCCAAACACTCCGTGAGTCCACGATGTTCTGCATCTCTTTGGATGTCTATTGCCACATAAAATCAAAACGAGAGCAAATAAAAGGGCGAGCTGTCCTTGGACGTACCGCTCTTAGCACGTGCAACGTCTTCAGAGTCGAGTGGCCACATATCTGATACCAGATGTCGGCCGGGAAGAGATAACTGATCATGAACGAATCGCAGAGTTAACATCGGCGGAAACTTGGGTATGCAAAGCACGCACCTCGACATCTGCTAAATCCTTTGGAGTCAGTAGACCAAACTCGCCTCTGGATCAGATGGTGGTACACAATCAAGCTGGGGAAAGTTAGGGGATCAACCGCAAGCTTACACTAACAGACGGTACGTGACTGGGCGCCCAGCCTCCTTTGTTTCTTGATCAACTCCGAGTCGAGGAGCTGCTGCGAAAGTACAATGAAACTATTGTGCGATTACCCTATAGATACATCTGATATTTCCTGTATGGTGGTCTACAAAATATTAGGACGACGTGGACTTGGACTTATCCGTAGTCGTGGTGCCTGCAGCCGAACCTGACCCAATGGCGACTTTGCTCATCAGGTCTGTAAGCGCATCGTTCGCTTTCTCTAGGATGCTCTTCGCCGATGGCTCTGGTGCCGATGGTGCAGTCTTGTCCTCCTTTACCTCCTCCTTCTCCTCTTCTTCGGCCTCTTCCTCCTTCTCTTCTTCTTCCTCTTCCTCCTCCTCCTCCTCCTCATCTTCATCATCAGTAACAAGCTTCCCCCCTCTCGACTTCAACACCCGAGCCAAAACCGCAAGCCCCTCATCGTCCTCCTCCACCTCATTCCACTGCAACTCCAGCCTTTTCAGCAGCGCAAACGCAGACTCAACATTCTGCGCCAGCAGCGAGAACGTCTCCGATTCGAAGTTGTTGTTCTGCAACAACAACGCCTGCAGTTTCGGATTCGACCCGTCCACGAGTTTCTCCACCACAGGCGACAGCGCGCCCTCTTCCGCGAGCACACAGTCAGAGAGGTTCAGCGTGTGTAGGGAGGGCCACTGCTCGAGTACACCCGCCGTAGTCTTCGAACCAAGCTCGCCAAA
Source organism: Irpex sp. Y119-03 (assembly GCA_037042295.1). Classification (NCBI taxonomy): domain Eukaryota; kingdom Fungi; phylum Basidiomycota; class Agaricomycetes; order Polyporales; family Irpicaceae; genus Irpex; species Irpex sp. Y119-03. The sequence continues at coordinate 272,479 of JAXQKB010000338.1, read as the reverse complement.
CGTGTTGTCCTGGAGATCGAGGTACTCCAGGTCCTTGCACTCCGCGATACCCTTCACAAGCGCAGATATCCCGTCCGGGCGAATCCCATTCTGCGGCATCCTAATCTCCCTGAGCCCCCCATGCTCCTTAAACGCAGCAGCCCACGCCCCCGCCGAGCCATCCTCCAACCTATTCCTCCCACAAATCACCGTCCTCAAATTCGACTCTTTCCCCTCCTTCTTCGACAACCGCGCGTTCTCCGTCAACGCATCAGCAATGACGGCGCCCCCAGCGGGCCCGAGGCCGTTGTTGTTGAGCTTGAGGATCTGGAAGGACCGGTTGTGTGTGAGGAAGGGGACGATGGGGTCTACGGAGCGGCCGCCGAAGGCGTTATCGCTCAGGTTGATCTCGACGAGTGTGGTTTTGGATTTGAGGGCGTCGCAGATGGCGGAGAGAGCCTGGGGGATCTCGTCGATCAGACGGCCGGTGAAGATGTCTGCAAAGTCGGCGATCTGTGTGTGGCCACCGCGAATGAACGGGCGAGGATGGTTAGTTGGGTGGCGATGTACGCGTAGAAACGAGTGCGCGTACCTTCAACGCCTTTGTCTTTTCCAAAAACTCAGCGAGCGCGAGCGACGCCTCGACACCAATCGTGTTACCACCAAAGTGGATTTCCTCAATAATCTCTGGGTCAACACCCTCGAGTATAGGCGCGATGTCGGCCTTGGTGTCTAATTTGAGGCCTCTGCCCTGGATGGAGAAAATCTTCGCGTCTGTGGTCATGATAAAGCGGTCGTGGTATAATGCGAGAGGTATCTGAGATGAGAGTTGGAGGAAAGGTTAGAAGAAGTTAGGAGAGAACAGAACGCGAAAGAAAGCCGAGGATGGCATTTGATGGAAAGCCACAGTGATTATGCAGGCGCCCATAGATAAAATCCATGAACATTTGTCGCGTGAACTTGAATGACTTGGGATTATACGCCGATTTATATTCGCTGTGCTACGGTTCATAAAAAACTGGTACAGATAACCTAGAAAGAAGAACCCAGTCGCAGTTTACAATGTGGGCCACACTCGGGCCACTCAGAGAGAAAACGTAAACGGAAAAGTGCTCGAAAACACGAAAGCAAACCAGTAATCGCGATCAGAAACCAGAATATGCAAAACAGGAGAGAACCCGAATCACAAACCAACAACCTCAACCATATCCCCATCCTCCAAATCCGCCACGCCAATCTCATCCTCCGGACTAAGCCTATCGCCATCCACCATCAACGCCGGCCCACTGCCTCCCCCAATTCCACCACCACCACCACCACCTCCTCCTCCACCACTCTTCCCCTTCTTCCCTTTAGCAGCAGGACCAGAAGCGTATTTGTCGGCAATATTGTGATGCTTGAGGAACGCCTGGAGTATAGCTCCACATTTAGTCGTTTGGCGGACTGTGAGGTTGAGTGGTTTGAGCGTTGCTGTGCGGAGGGTTATCTTCAATCTATCACTGTCGTCTTTGGAGTCTTTGGAGTCGTCTTCTGCGGCGGACTCGGCACCGGAGGCGGCGGCGGATTCGGACTCTGAGGGGGCGTGAGAGGCTGCGCGGGGGTGGTGGGTGGTGTGCAAAGCGTCGTTTGGACCGGGAGAGCGATGGCGGTGCTTTTGGAGGTATTCGAATGTTTGTTGATCGCACGCGTCTAAACAAAGGGTAAGAAAAGAGAGTGAGGAATGATTGGGAGAGTCGAATGGGATATATGCACTTACCGAGCTCGGCCTGTGCCCATACGCCAATTCCGTGAGGTGATGCAGATGAGAAGACGCGTTTTCCCTCGAATGTGATTATGACGTTGTCTGTTAAAACACCTGCGAGGTCTGCTACTTCACCGAACAGGACGTCGAAGGAATCATGCTGAGCAAAAAGTCAGTAAGACATCAGCGTCATTGTATTGTAAAGTATATCTGCTTACCCTCTTCATCTGGAACGCCCACACACCGTCCTTTCCATCAGGGTTCTCAGGGTGCTTCTTCCACCGTACTTTAAGCGTAACAGTAGGCGGACCTCCACCACTCTCCGGGCTAGGACTACGGCTATTCGCCAGGTGTTGAGACGCCTGCCGCTTAGCCTCCATCGCAATTCTAGCCAATTCAGGATTCAGCTCGACAGTAGCAGTAAACGCGGTGTCCTCTTCCACGAAGGTAGGCGAAGGGGCGCGTGCGTTGCCGCCCAGCATGCGTCTGCGGGACCTGTAAGTAAGTGGAAAAGTGGAAGTTACGCAAAAGTGCACGTACCGGACGGTTTCGCGGGCGTATTCGAGGGTGTGTGTTGGGAGGGCGGGTGGCGGTGTGAGGGAACGCGATCGACTGCGTTTTCGGCTGGACCTGTCGATTCCGCGCCTTGTGGTCAATGTAGAGGAGCTTGCGACAATTTCTACGATATCATCGTCGGAATCTTCATCTGAGGATATACTAATATAGCATATAGTCGTTAGAAAAGAAAGAAATTGGAGTAAAAGCCGCATATACTCACAGTGCTGCCTTGGGATTCTTTGTCCACGACGGCAGAACGTCGTTCTCGACCTTCTTGTGCTTTCGACGCCGCGGAGTCAAAGACGCGTCATTATCTTTATCTTCTTCATCGGGAGCTGGTCCCTTTACTCTCTTTGACTCTTGTTCTACACAAACGGAGTTACAGCAGATGCGCTCCCAACAAACAGCATATACACATACCTTCCGCGAGCTTGTCCAGCTTCTTCCACGACTGCAACGTCCTATTCCGATTCTTAAAGAATCTCGCATCTTCGTCTTCCTCGATATTGATGGCGACAGGTTCGAGCGGGGACGTCGGGGGCGGGGCTCCGGGCGACGAGGGCGGGGCGGCGGATGGGACCCGGGGACGTGGTTTCGGTCTCGGACGAGGGCGCGTCGACATCGCGGTTCGTAATTAAGCGCGATGCGTGGGAAAATTCCGCGCTCGCGTCACGTCTTTCTCACGTGATAGCTCGCACGTGAGTACTTTCCTCATTCGGACTTCGACTTCGTCACTGCGACGAACAACTTGAACGTATTCAACGCCATGGCCGATGATGCACCAGTAACGTTCAAGAGAAAGGGCGCGAGACCGTCGCAGCGCTCGCGTACGACGGAGGCGGACGTCGGGGCAGGGACGACGACCGAGCTTGGGAACGAGGACACAGCAGGTACTGGTGAAGACTCTCCCAGTGTTCTTGCTGCAAAGCTCAAAAATAAGCTCAAGACTCGCAGTAAACCAAAGTCGAAACTGAGCTTTGGTGGTACAGATGACGATGTGAGTATCCTTATGTATCTCTAGAAATCTACTAACAGCAGACAGGAAGGGGATGGAGAAGTCTTTCAGGTCAAGAAGTCTAATTTAAGTCGGAAATTGGCTTTGGGAAAGTCATCATTAGCAAGGTATGCCTCTATTTATGCATGCTATACGAAATCACAACTAATAGGACTATAGTAACGTCCCCCTCGCATCATACGACCCAACATCATCCCCACGGACAGAAGACAGACCAACTTACAGCGCCGCGTACCTCTCCGAACTCAAAGCAGCCACCCCAAGCTCTCGTCCGAAAGTAACAGAAGATGAATCCATGTCCTATGACGGAGACATCTCCCTCAACGTCGACTCACCCGCTGCGGTATCGCGTGTGCAAGAGGTTGTCGACCTAACAGGTACGTACAGCCTATATTCTGAACACCGTCAAATGCTCATTGCTCGTAGGTGATGTCGACATGGAAACGGCCATTCCCTCTAGTTCTGCCATAAACGCCGCGAAAGAGAAACGCGACCGCCTTCGCAAAGTCGGAAAGCCGGAAGAGGACTTTATCTCCCTTTCGCTCACTAAACGGCAAGACTACGCGCAAGGACCGCATCCTGAGAGTCGGCTGGTGCGGGAAGATGATGAGATGGGAGAGGGCGACGACGGTAAGCTTCTTTCCGCCATATCCTCGATTGGGAAGCGGAGTACTGATGGGTTGTTCAGAGTATGCGGAGTACACTAGTGCGCAAGAGCGAATAGCCTTGGGCAAGAAGTCGAGGAAGGTCGAAGCTCAGAAACGGAGAGAGGCGATGAGTGAGATGATCGTCGATGCGTAAGTGCATATTACTTCAGATGTAAATGTGATCGAATCAAGGCTGAATTATCTCTAGCGAAGAGCAAGATGAGGAGACGATGGAATGGGAGCAAGAGCAGCTACGTAGAGGAGGCTTACGGACCGATGAACCTGCGGCCAAAGCTGAGAAGAAAACGTACAAGCCAGCACCCAGTGAGTTCCCATTCGACATTTCTGGGTCATCATTAACTGATGTATTCTCAGTACCCGCCATGACACCCATACCTACTCTGGCACCTGCCATTGCACGACTGACGGCAGCATTGACGGCACTGACGACATCCCATGCTCAGAATACCGCGTCGATGCATTCGTTAGCGGATGAACGAGCCCAACTTGAGATTCGAGAGAAGGAGATGCGCGAGATGATCGTCAAGGCTGAGGATAAACGGAGCTGGTTCGCCGCGTTTAGAGAGTGGATCGAGAGTGTCGCTACGTTCTTGGACGAGAAGGTTCGTCCTAACACCACCCACCTTTGAACCGTCTCAGTGCTAACAGTTTCATGGTTTCATGTAGTATCCGCAATTAGAGAAACTGGAAGACGAGCATATATCTCTGCTCCAAGAACGCTCAGAGATGATCTCCAAACGCCGAACCGCAGACGACGAAGACGACCTGTCTCTCATATTCGGCGACTTACCGTCCCAACAGCCAGAGCAGACAGACGACCTAGGCCGAGTCATACCCTCCCCCAACTCTCCAGCCGCACGACGCGACCGCATGACCTCACGCGCCCACCGTCGTCTACTCCGTCGCGCAAAACACCAGCACCAAAATCAACAAGATCCTCTGGAAGAAGGCTTCTCCACAGACTCCTCCCTCCCGCCTTCCGATGCCGCCGACTTCACCGCTGCCATTGAGAAATTAATGGAGAAGCGTCGGGAGGTGCTGTCGGATGTGAGAGCGAAGGATTTCAAGGATCCGAGTGTGGGGTTGAGCAAGTGGTTTGGGGAGTGGAGGAGTAGGTTTGGGGATAGTTATAGTGGTGCTTGGGGGGGCCTGGGGATGGTTGGTGCGTGGGAGTTTTGGACGCGGTTGGAGGTTGTTGGGTGGAATCCTCTTGAGGTTAGTCGTCTCTCATTCATCATCGTGAGTTAGGCTGACAATGCCCTATGTGGAATAGGACACACGCAGTCTAGATACCTTCTCATGGTACAAAGCCCTCTACGAGTACTCCCGACCCACCCGCCTCGACGAAGAAGACGAAGACGAGGACGAACCGGAACTGGGACCGGACGGCGACCTGGTGTCAGCGATGATATCCACCGCTATCATCCCTCGATTCTGCAAGATCGTCGAGTCGGGAGGGGCGTTCGATCCGTACTCGGCGAGGGATGTTCGGAGGGCTATTGATTTTGTGGAGCAGGTTGAGGCAAGTGTTGAGAGGGAGGATTTGAAGTTCCAGGTACGAACGATTTTACTTGTCTTCCCTCTCATTCAGGTCACTGAGCGTATAACTGACACCGACTTACCCATTACAGACGCTCCTGAAGTCCATGTTCCTAGTCTTCCAACGCACAACCGCCTCCGTCGAATCAACCCTCACATCCTACCTAGCCCTAAACACCCCGCGCTTCAACCCCGAAGCCATCCCCGCCCGTCGACGGTATCTCAATCGCCTCTCCAAGCTCCTCACCAACATGGTCCGATGGAGGAAATTCACGGGTGAAAGGTTCGGGATTGGGATGTTGATTACTAGTTTGTCGACGAATTGCTTTTTGCCGGTGGCGGAGAGTGGGTGGGAGGTTGGTGGGGAGGAGGTTGCTAGGAAGGTGAGTTGGGCTGTGCTGTTTTTGATGGTGGATGTTTGGGCGTGTGGCTAACTAACGGATGTTGTGTAGGTGCTTGCGACTCTACCGAAAGAACTGCTCTCTGGACCTGTACAAGCTCGTCTGAGCTCATAAGCTCATACATATCTAACGCTTCCTGAAAGTGAGATTCTCGTGTGTTGTGCACTTTCACCTCTACATCCCACCCGAGTGCGCTATGACAGGCCTTGTTTGCCGTCTTTACAGGAGCGGGAGACGCGGCATCCTTCTTTGCCATACCAAACGTCCCCGCTCTAAGCCTTACTCTCGGAGATTAATACGAAGCTCTTTGACCCGCCTGGTGACCGTACCAGGTTCCTTCACACTGGGCGTGGCTCGTTCCGCTGTCGAACATACCTAACACGGATTTCTTACCAGGAGTTATCTCCGATCACGACTAGAACCATTCGCCTCACATGTATTTGACAATGTTATCACAATCTATTTTGAGAATTCGAAACACGTATGCTATTAGCTACAGCGGTCACAACTTCAATCTATCGTGGGGTACAGGTACAGAAACACAACAAAAACCCAATCATATGAATCTACACGGCACAATCTCTACTCCTCAGACACACGCTCGAAGAATTGCTTCAACGTCCCAGCCAGCACCTCCGGAAGAGCCTCAACATCCCTCACGACCACATAATACTCGAATGGGAACGAATCCAGGTAACGAGACACCGTCAGCTCCATGCGTCCGTTGACGTCCTTGTAGGCCACTTGGTTCATCGACAAGATCGAATTCTGATTTGCGCCGGAAGCCGAGCCAGAGGCAGGAGTGGTGGTGGCTGCAGCAGCGTTATTGTGAAGAGAATCGAGTATGATGAAAACGACCATGACACGTTGCTCCTGCGCTCTTCTTAGTATCGTACGGAGCTTCTCGTGGTCCTGGCATATACCGTCGGAGATGATGATCTCGAGCTGCCACAAGTCAGCTGCAGTTGCAGATGCGCGACGCTCTCGTGCTTGCTCCAGAATGCCCAAGCTTGCCTCCAGAAGAGAGAGCACCTGCGTTGCCTTCTGATCAAACCGGAAGGCGTCGACGATCTTGGCGCCAGACTGGTCCGTGAAGGGCTCCCCACCGCCAGCTAAGCTCTCGAACCCGTTGTGGAGGACGTCGACCGTTTGACCGAACTTCGCCACTGCGACCTCTCCTACCTCCAATCGACTGAGAGCCTTGCAAACGATCGCTAGAGTCTGGAACGCGAGATGCACGGATTTCCCTTCCGCCATAGACTTTGAGTCGTCTAGCGCAACCAGCACCTGGTATTCGCGCTTGCTGGGACGGGTACGACGGAGCCAGATCTTGTCCTTTGTGTACTCGCTCGCGACATAGGGTATGATCTTCTTCATGTTCAGTCGCTTTCCAGTTCGGTAGTCACCCTTTAGGCGGGTGGCTTGTGTTGGCTCGAGGATGAGTCGGAGTTGCTCGCAGAGACTGTGTGATAGGGGGGACGTGAGAGTATCGTAGAGGCGCCAGATGTGCATCGCGTCTTGTGAAGGTGAACCGAGTGAATGCCACTGACGAACAGCGAGCTCAACCGAAGCACTCAGGTCCTGATCATCCTTCGCAGGCAGAGCCTCCGAAGTCGGGACGAGCGTTTGCTCCGTGGCAGATGTGATTGGCTGACGAGAACGAATGTCCGCGGGGGTGAGAATGCTCTCGGATTCTGCAAGTCGTTCGCTTGGCTGATTTTCGGCCTTCAGGGAGGATACATCTTCGGCAGATATCGGCTCGTCGAGCTGCATATCATCGTAATTCGGGAGACTTGGCTGCTCTTCGTCTTCATCCACGATGTTGAGGTCACGTAGCTTGGCGACCTCGTCCTGCCGCGCAGGGCCGAGAGCTTGCATATCCGTCTGCGTATCATCCTCTTTGACGTACTCCAGTTGTTGAGCAGTACTGTCGTCTGTCCCAGGCATAGGTGCTGGTAAGTCGGTGTCGTCTACGTTGTCCAAGATTTCAGATATGCGCTGAGACACCTCCTTGAGAGCATCACCGAGACTACGAAGGGGATTGGGCATTTCGCTCTGTGCCTGAGCTTGCGAAGTGGACTGTGCACCTGGTCTCCGAGTACCTATCGCATCGCCTGAAGAGGACTGTTCGTGAGCTGCAGCATCGGCAGCTGCCTCCATAGGTTGAGGGATATCAGCGTTCGCCGTCCTGTATAGAAATTAGCAAACTAGCGAGCCCATTACATAATCTTTTCACTTACTCAGGGGATTCGAGCTCTTGCTTTTCGTCATCATCTCCCGCCTGTCCTTTCTGACCAGCCGAGCCTCCTCCGCCTTCTTGAGGCTCTGAAGCAACCAATCCTGCCGCTTGTTCTGACTGCGTCTTCTCCCCAGTCCCCGCTCCATCCCCAGCATGCGTATCCGCCTCACCTACAGCAGTGTCCATCTCATCATCCACCTGGCCCCCATCCTCGTTTGTAGCCTGAGCTTCACCTCCCTCATCTATATCCGACATGTCGCTATCTCCTTCACTCACGCCCCCTTCTTGTCCCTCCTCAGTCTGCAATTCGTCCTCTTCCATCCCCTCATCCTCTACATCCCCCAGACCATCTTCTCGACTTTCTTTCGACTCCTCCATCTGCAAGTCCTCCGGTAGGTCCAGTGTATCCGCCTCTTGCATGTGCTCATCCATCGGTGCCCCGTCCTGACCATTCGGGTCTTCTTGTCCTGCTTCATCAGGAAGATCCTCCTCCATACCCTCTTCCACTTGCTCGCTCGACTGCTCTTGTGCTTCTTTCTTTTCCTTTTCATCTGCCTTTGACTTTTGCGGCTCGTCTTCCTTTGCTACAACGTCCGACTCCCCTGTCTGCTGCGTTGAATGGTCCTTGTCGGTCTTCCCGGACTGCTTCTCCGTGTCAGGGCCTTGCTCGTCTCCCCATAGCTTCTCGTCAACCGCGTTCTCCTCTGAGCCGTCAAGTTGTTCCTGCCTTTCGTCTGGATCCGCTTCGCTCCCTTCCTCGTCGTCTTCTTCGCCCTCCTCATCACCGTCGTCGGGTACATCCTGTAGATCGCCTCCAAAGTCCTCACTCATCTCGATCGCATTCCCTTCTTCTGCTCTTTCCGCTTTCTCATCCTGCTCACCCTCATCTCCCTGTAACCCTTCCACCTGGCTCTCATCCTGGATGTCTTTGCTGACATTTTCCTGACCTGTGCCTTCGCCCATTCCGGACCCATCCACCATCTCTTGCGCATCTCCTCCAGCGTCTCCACTCGTCTCTTCAGAGTCCTTCGGTTGACAGAATCCGTCCTTCGCCACTCGAAGTGTTATCGAGCAAATGACATGGTTCAGCTTGAACAGTGCTCTCGTCCAGTTCGCTTGGTTCTCAACATGCGATTTGACTAGCCACTCATACTGTTCAAGGAACGGCAGAACTCTGGCCAAGCAATTCCCGATGTCGTCTGCAGACGCCCTAGCAAGGTCAGTCGCGAAGCGATGAAGACCACTTGAGACAGAATCGAGCCCTAGCCTTGCCGACACCTGACACACGAAGTTGCTGTCGTCTCGGAGGTAATTGTCGCGCTCGGCTTCGCTGTCTGCGTCGGTCTCCTTCGGTGGACAGATGGCGAGGATGTTCTGAACTGCAAGAAGGAGCGTGTCAATCACGTAGTCATCCGAAGGTGTAGGTGGCTCAGCATCGGATGGCGGGGTTATAGCTGGACTCGACTTGGCGGCAATCCAGGAGGAGATAGGCTCGATGAATAGATGCAAGTGAGGGAAGTCCGAGGGCCACGACTTCAGAACTTCAGATGCGTTCCTAACAAGTCTCAGCGCATCGTGAACTATGACTTCCTCATCTGTAGTTTCGCTGAGCTATCATTCTTCAAAGAGTTCAATGAGAGCGAACGCACCTTTGAGCAGCAGAAAGTGGTCTGAAAGATGTATGTTATACCATACAGCGTCGAGCGAGGCCGTGAAGGGTCGCAACTGTTGAATCATTTCATCCAGATGCGCAAGCACGGACGAAGGCAGGTCGAATGTGTCAACGCGAGCGCGAATGCTTTGGAGCGTTTTCGCAAGCTCTTGCAGCGCGTCCACAAGCCGTGCTGTCGCTTCTTTCGCAAAAAGCACCAAGTCCTCCACGCATGCACCCGACGCAACGATAGTAGGTGTTTCCTTGACCATCTGTAAGCGCTTGATCATTCGCCTCACAGTGCCGAATCTCGTAGAAACGTCGGCCAGACTACAACGCCGTCAGTACTACTACCAGAGACTATATAGTGAAGTGATGTTCACCTCGTTCTGTTTCGAGTCGCGAGTGAAAGCACAGATTCTGCATGAAGCGTAGCTCTCTGAAGATCACGAGTTGCTAGGTCAGGGTGGTGGTCCGCGAGCGATGCTCTCAAAGCAGGCATCTCGCTAAACAAACGATAGAAGTAGTCGTCTGCTCTGGAGACAGCCTGCAGTTCCTGGTCGAACGTCTTGAGAACAGGTTGATCTCGGACCCATGACTTGCTAATATGCTGCTGCAGAATGTCAGCCTTCACAGCTGCTGGGACGCCGGCTCTCTTGAACTCTTTCGAGAAATCGCTCCATGCTTTGCGTTTTCGTGTCAGGAGGTTCTTCTGCAACTTCTGTCTTCTAGCGGAATCAAGACTGCTGGGAATTACCTCTGCAGACAGCGCTTGAGAGGTGGTCAGAACGTCATGCGCGAGGCTCTCAGCACTTTCGAAACTGCGAGCCGAAAGAGACTCCAATATTCGTTGCTGAATGAGGGAAACAAAGTTTTGGTAGGTTCTCTGGAGGTTCACCAAGTGGGCCTTGCTCCCGTTCGAAATCGTAGGGAACGTAACCGTGCTTGAAGAGGCAGACGACGACAGAGCGGTTGATGTAGACTGCGGGTGTGGCGACGGTGTTGACGATGACCAGGTCAGTAGTGGGGAGACAGGCTGTCTGAGTACGTCGCGGAATCGGCGGATGATCCTGTACAGATGTCGATGAGTTTTCTGTGCGCTCTGTTTGAGAGCATGGATGTTGACGTCCTTCCAACTGGCTAACTTGATGAATCCGTGGATCTCCTTCTCAAGAGTCGAACGTTGGCTGCCTAGCGACTCGGAGACCTTGCCTTCGAACTGAGAATAGTACATCCGAGTAGCGTGGAGTATGCGGTGAACACGGCGAAGACCAGCAGATTTAGCCTCTGATTCGTGGCTGGCTAGATAATCGGCGTATATTTCCATGGACCGGAGGAGAGAAAGTCGTGCGCTGAATTGCCCCAGTGTGCTCGAGTTCATGAATTCGTCCAACAACGGCACGAGATCTTCGAAGAAACGCGTCAGATCAGTACCAGATTGTGCGTCATCAACATCCGCTTCTGCTATGTTCATGACTCCCCGGATAGTCGCATCATACATCCGGAACCACCACTCCGATTGACCAGACGCGAAATCTTCAGCCTGCCGGTTCAGAAGACCCTGCCATGCCGACAACTCCAACCGCCTCCAGTTTACGATGAGCGCGATGAGTATCTGCTGCTCCCCTCTCAAGCTGTTTTCGCGATTGGCGTACATTTCCCAGTCTTCGATATTGGTCAGCAGTTGCTCGAGCGCAGAAAGAATCTTTGCTACAGGGCTGCGGAAACTGAGTTTCAGGACGGCTTCGCATCGGTTCTTAAGGTGTTGTAGGACCATTTGATCGGGCCACTGCTGGAGAAGTAGGTTAACACGACGGATCATCGAGTCTATGGTATCGATAGCCTTCCGGATCTCGGGGACATTCTCGTCGAAGTAGAAGTCGTATGATCGGGCTCGGGAGGATGGTACAAAGAGAAGCGACTCTAACTCATCGCTGACACCCTTCATCTGGAAAGGGAGACTGTAGGCGTCCAGTCTTTCCGGTAGCTGTGTGTAATGAGACTGCACCGCGATCCGCGTCAGGCTCCGCCGCTGTTCTTCGAACCTTGAAGCGACCGATTCAAGAGAGGGTTTGCATTGTCCGAAAAGCTCCTCGTGGATCCTCATGAGAGTCTTGATGGACATTGGTGACACAAGATTGGCGGGTTTGGAATTCGAAGAATGGACGTCAGATTCGCCGTCATCGAGTATGTCGCCGAATTCTGGGAAGACGGTCAAGAAATCTTGTTCCTCGAAGTCAGCGTCCGTTGGTTGATCCTCTTGCTTTCGATACAGTGACTGCGCCTCGCGTTCCTTATCCGATTCTCTCGCTCGGTCAATCGACCAGAGTCCGTAGGCCTGCTCGTAAAGAACTCCTAAGCTGGCCATATACTGTCGAATATCACCACTGAGCGTGACTTGACACGATATCGCGGACAGTCTCAAGAGTATCGTCGAGAAAGTAGCGGTGGCGTCTCCATCTTCGGACAAACTGTGGATCGCTTCCGCGGCAGCAACTGAAGGAAAAGTGACCATAGCTGTAACGGCGGAGGTTGGAACCAGTGATGAATGCCCCTCCGTTGAGGAGCTGAACGTAGTAGTGACCAAACGTAATCCTAGTTTCAAAGCGTATAGTGCAGTCTGTAGCAGAGCGTTGATGTCTTGGAAATCCGGATATACGGTGGTCAACCGCTGGCAGAACGTTTGGACAGAAGCTTGAACCACCAACTCTCTCGCTGAGGTGGATGTATGTGAGGAGTAAACATCTATGACCGTCGAAAGCTTCGAGTCAGACAGTACTTGGGAAATGAACTGTTGTACTTCGGCCCAATATGTATCAAGGCGTCCGAGGTCTGTACGTGACTGGGAGGCGAGGGTCGGCGTGGAGGAAGACGTGATGCAGAGGGCCTCTGCTTGAGTCTGGAGGTACCGTATTGTCTCATTTTCCTCATTTCCTTGTGTACGACCCACGAAATCCTTCAGCATGGCAATTTGTGCCTCGATCAGCGCTCTCTGCTCCGAATTGAACTCCATAGCGCATCGTTGCAGTGCAGAGGGATCGATAGGTATATTCGGTACGAACAACTCCAAAAGGAGTCGAGACATTCCTATCCACAACTGTCCGAGGTTAGCGTATGGTTTCTCATCGGGGATCTTGACTTCGCTTGATAGGGCCGGAATGAGATGCTTCTTCGCTGCTAGGCGTAAACCAGTGTGGTTAGACCGCTCCAATAGACGTATAACAGCGACCAAGTCGGCTCGTAGTGACACTCTCGGCGGTGCAGAAAGTCCTTGAACATATGCAACGTCCTCTTCAAGGAAAGTCCCATTGAAACACGAGACAATCTAGGCGAATATAAGCCTCAACAACGAGTAATACCTAAGTGGTTTACTGACCGTGATGAGAAGCTGCAGAAGCATCGACTGTAGTTCATATTCGCGTGACAGATAGGTCGTACTGATGACGGTCATCATGCGGAAGTGTCGGTTTAAGGCATCCTCTTCGCTCGAAAATCTCTGTAGACTCTGACCTGTGTGGTCACTGAAAAAATATCCGAAATCAGTTTAGGACCACTACGATACTTCGCGCTTACCATTGAGATATCGTAGAAAGGAGTATAGTGGGCACAAGAAGAATGGATGGGCCGTCAAGCTGTAGGAATTGATCACTATGCGCGACTGTTTTGCGAGCATGGCTAACTCACCTCCATAAGTGGCGATGTTGCCCAAATATCTTCAAGCCAATGCTGGTGCATAGCGAAAACGGACCTCGGTGAGACTATGTCATAGTCAGCACTTAGTACGACCTTCAACTCTCAAAACGTACTCTGGTTGGCGTCATGGAGCCATAGTGCTTGCTGATAGTCCACGAATCGAGTCATGTCGCAACTAGGATCTTGTACGACCAGCTCGATCAAAGATTGAGCCTTTGAACAGAAAAGCTGCGAGAAGTGAGCTCCCAGCGATACACTCGAAGGCCGCACACTTACCTGAGATTGAGAACTATGCTGCACGTGCAAATTTGACATAATACTGAGCTCGGCGACGAGGTACATCGGATGCACAGGCAGCTTCTTCAGGTCCCGCATTTCTTGCAACGAATCGGGCAGTTGCTGTTCGACTTATCAGTGCTTTCCAGTGACAATGTGAAAAGATATAGGCTCACAGAATACACATGATCCGTCAAACTGAGTATTGCCTGGTCCTGGTCAGATGACAATATTGACGGAGATGCGAGTAGGCTCATTAGGTCGAAAAGCTTGCGTCTTAAGCCTAGGTCAGAGGTCAGGCTGGATTACGACCAATGCAATTGGCGTGACGCACTTATCAGCTCAGGAGGGAGCATGCATGCAACTGCACTGAGGGATTCTATCTTGGAGGCAGGAAGTGCTTCAATTGCGGGAACGGCCAATGATGTCCAGAGCTCGCTGAGGCCATGTCCAGAGGTGAGGGCGACTGCGTTGGACAGCGTTTGCGCATGGTTTTGAACCTGAGCAAACTCGGAATATGCTTCTTGTAAGCTATCTTGAAGCCATCGAGATGCGCTGTAGATCGCAGAATGATCCAGATGCTTTTTCCGATTAATGGCACTCAAATACGCTGCATATGACAGCAACCGAATCCCCAAGCGTAGTATATCCTGGGAGAGTACCATGAGCAGTGATCCATGAATGACAACGAGAAACGTACCTCTGCTGATGCTGACGTCGTGTCGATCTCCTTATAGACTGCGGAGGCTCCGAACCGGATGGCTTGGATTAAGGCTTCTATGCTACTCTTCACTTCCTTTTCTGTGCTTGAAATCTGAGCGACAGGGAGAGATGACCTGACTATGGGAGGGAATGTACTGAAAGCGGCGACTAATTGCAAAAGCGCACGGAAGGCGGTCGTATGCTTTGGTGATGTGCCGGGATACAATCCTGAGTCAAAAGACTATACACAGTGAGTAAATCTCGAATCGGGGTTATACTTGCAACATACCTGGAAGAGAAGATGGTCACTTGAGAGCGTCGTACCCAAAGAGAGCAAGCTTCGAAGTCGCGCCGCTTCATTGAGAATGTGAGGATGAGCGATCTCAGACAGAACCTCCAAAACGACAGCGGAAGGAGTCAAAGATCCTACGGGAGATAGTAGAGTACGACGGAAAAGAGGCATATGCGCGGGAGAGATAGCGTAAGACGTGACATATGCGCTGGCATCTTCAGACTTCGGAGAAGATGGAATGGTTCTGAGCAAGGACACTCTGAGGTCAAAGATTGCTGAAGCTGCTGAATCCTCCGGAAGCAGTCGCGCAGATGCGCCAACATCTGCAAGTGGCGAGTCGGATGATCGAGCCTTGCCGATAAGAGAGGTAGAACTGTGAATCGCGTTGCGCGCAGCGAGGCGGGGGTAGCTGTTTGAACGAAGAAATTCGGAGAGAACTTCTATGTCCCTGGGGCCGGTCGAAGAGGTCAGTGCAATCTCAACACCTCGATTGCGCATAGCCCTGGATAACTCTCCGAAATGATCATCGACTGTCATGAACAGTCGGAACGAGGGATGAGGGGCAATAGTTTCGATCGATCCATTCACAGCTCCTTTCTCATTGAGAGTCAAGACTCCCTTATTCTCGCACAATGCGTTGAGCCTGTCGAGGACTGAGGGGCTGCAGAGGTTGGCGCCATCCAGTAGTATCCAGTCACCAGATTTCAGCGCACGGACAAGAGGACCATCCACCCATTCGAATCTACTGGAATCACCGGGTACGGAAGACAGCAGTTCTAAAGCGGACCTTAGATTACCGAATTGATTTGGGAGGCGGAGGTCGAGCTCGTCTTTGACTTGCGACGCCTTGCTGGAGATGTCGTTGACAGTGATGTACGCGCCATGTGCCAGGAACGCGTGAATCATGCCTGCTAGTTGCAACACTGCAGTGATCTTGGAGCCATTAGACGACGCAGTTACACGTCGCAGAGAGCCGAGAAGCGATTGCAAGAATGCTCTCAGTCGAGCCGGGGCGTCGACTTCCTCGAAGCTTCCAAGTAAATCGGTCGCGTCAGTGGCACTGTTAACAGATATTTCGTACAGAGCATGGCCAGTTAGGAACGCAAGCTGCCGAATAATCCAGTTTTTCCCCGTGTTTCTGTGTCCGGTCAAGATCGATAGCCAGCCATTGGAGATACAGGTCCCGAGAGCTTGCAGCGCTTCCAGATGCACGTGAAGCATCCCGGACGGTCTCTTGCCGAGAGCATAACCTTCTCTTTGATTCGCACTTCGCCCAACTTGGAGACAGTGAGGTGAGAGAACGGGGGCAGGATATAATCCATGTTCTTTGGGGGCATCGGGGAATGCGGAGTAGAAGAGAGAACGGGCAAAGTCTCGGTCGGAGGAGCTACGGAATCTCTGTAGAAAGACAACGTCCAAGAAATCGATTGGATGGGAATACGCTGGCATAGCCTGCTGGATCAATGACCCCCATCGCAATATATCACGTAAATTGAACTCCCAGGGAGCTCCTTCCCTAGCGAAGGACCGCTTTACCATTGCCTCCTCGTGTAGTTTGGCGGTGAAGTTGATCATACCATCGAGGTCGAGCGAGGGTATGGCGGGGAATATGGCACGACAGATCAGGTGTGTGTCTTCAGCCGTGAGCTCTTGGACATAAACCTTCGTAAACCGATTGAGGAACGACTTTGGAAGACCTTTGCGCCCACCTCCCTGATGCAAAGGATTTTGAGCGGCAAATATACGAAACGACGGATGGCGAGCAAAGCTACGGCCAAGCTCCGGGATGTACACGGTGCCTCGATGATCGAGAACGGCATTCAAGCCTTCCAAAACAGCCTGAGGTGCGAGATTCATCTCATCCAGCAAAACCCAGTGACCCTCCTGAAGAGCTCTGAGAAAGTCTGCGTCCTTCCATGCAAATTGACCAGGAGTACCCCCTTCCACGGGAAGATCTGAACCAAACAAGTCGACCAGGTCTGTCTGATCCGAGAGATTGATGCGACATAGCTGATGCCCACTTAGGTTCGCCAGAGCTGCAACCAAGCTCGTCTTCCCAACTCCAGGGCTCCCTTCGAGGAGAATAGGCTTCGGGAGCTGACAAGCCCGGACTACTCGATTGACGTTGTCCTGGGTAGTTGGCGCCTGTAGACTGAACACTGAAGCGTCGGGAGGAAGAGGTCCTCGCGGGACTGAGAAGGATCCCAATTGCACCCCGGACGGATTTTCCACGATCCTGACCTTGTTGTAGTCTACGGACATCGGGAAAAGGAGGTCCAAGCGTGCTACAGCATCCTTCTTCAGCCTGGCTAGTGCTGAAGTTGAATACGCTGAGAGCTGAGGCAGAGATCCGAGGCCATCTAAGAAGGTCATATGGGCAGCATGATGCTACGATATCGATAGTTAAGCGACGAAATTTCGCTACAAGGAAAGCAGAACTACTCACGAAGATCGCGTTGACATGCTCGTCATCTAAACGAGGCAGGTACGCCATGTTTACAAATTCGACCCAGGCCTTGTTGCCAACAATGAGAGAGAGATCTGAGATTCTATAAGCTAGAGGTACGTACCAGTATATCTCGAAGCGTGATGACGCTGTGGTCGCCAATTTCGGTGGCAAGCCACTTTGTGAAGTCGAGTAGAGGACTCGTGAATTGTTGCACGCCGTCATGTCGCCACGAGTGCTGTACGATAAGCTCAAGGTCGGATCTCGCATCGACAGCGGGCACCCAGACTTCTGTGAAACGATTCCGTAGAGCGGGTGAGAGCTCCTTTTTGCCGAAGTCACCTCCAGGATTCATAGTGGCTACTAGTTGAAACCCTTCGTCAGCACGAACTGCTGGCAGCTCTTCCGCGCCACCTTGTTCAGCTAGCACGATAGTTCTGCCCGGCTCGAGGACGGAATTCAAACGTTCGAGCACTGAGTCATCCGCAAGGGAAATCTCGTCCATGAGGAAGACGTCTCCAGCTCGCATAGCATGTATGAGGGGGCCATCGTGCCACTCGAACAATGCGGCAAGGCGATGTAGCTTGCTCGACACCGAGCTCGCAGCCTGAAAAGAGGGGTCATCGGTAGCGAACTCTAGCAAGAGCTTATCCACAGTACTGGTAAGTGCAGCAACGTCGATGGAATTCGACACCGGACGTCCCACAGACTGTAAGAGAGCAATGGCCTCAGAAATAGCTTCGGTTTCCAAGGTACCACGGTTTCGCAGAGGCCTAAGGCTTCCAATGAGGTCCGCAGTTTCGGTGTTCTGGTGGCAATTGACTGCGTGCAGAGTCTTCCCGGTGATCTCGGCGAAGACTTGGCAAACGGATGTCTTTCCGCAACCTGTCTCGCCGACGAGAAGAAGAGGCTCGTTAAACCGTAATGCGCGAGCGACAAGGGTGAAGAGGCGCCTCATGGCAGATGTCCAAACCAGTGAAGACCTCTCTGGTAGCGATATGCCGAGATAGGTCGCGACGTCCGTAGCGGATCCATGGAGATCGTAGAGCCTCTCTGGGTCGATTGAGACTTTCATCACCGACTCTAAGATATCTTTCACTACTTTCTTATCTTCTTCACGTCTTGCGCGTTCTGCCAAGAGCATGTAACCATTATCTGCTAATTCCTGGTAGCTGATGGCATCCCGACCAGCCCAGCGAAATAGATCTCGGAGAGTGGCAAAGCCATGCTTGCTCTCGAAAATGCGGCTGGACTGACGGTGCTTCTGCAGCTCCTGGAACACCTCGACTATCCGCTGACCATACGAAGGCGCAATACGACAGCGTTGACAGAGAATTGTTTCGAGCTCTCCCTGAGGAACGTCCTCAAAGTGGACTTCCAAAAAACGGTTGCGGAAGGCACGCGAGAGCACTTTACGCCCGCCGTACAAGCCAGGCGGGTTCTGCGTTGCGAAGAGCATGAAGTGCGGGTGCGGCCTGACGACTTCCTGGGTCTCGGGAATGATGAGCTCACGGTTATCGTCTAGCAAACGATTGAGAGCTTCGAGAACGTCGGTAGGAGCTAAGTTGAGTTCATCGAGGACGATCCAGTCTCCATTCCGGAGAGCTCGCACCAGAAGGCCGTCCTTGAATACCAGCTTTCCAGTTGTAGGATCCGACACATAAGTCCCGATGTACTCCTGTATATCGGTGTGTTCGTGATTGTTGATACGCACGAATCTGTGACCAGTCCTCTTCGCTAGATACTCGATAGAACTAGTCTTCCCTGACGACGTCGGCCCTTCAATAAGCACTGGAAACCTGCGGGTGACGATGATTCTAGCTAGATCGACGAGCTTCGTCTCGACAGAGGGAGTGATGATGTATTCGTCTGCGGGGTCCTCGGGAACGGGTCCTCGCTCGAGATAGAAGGGACCAAACTTGATGAAGTCGTCGACTGAGCGTCCATGGGGAGGCAGTGGCTCTTTCGCCAGAAGAGACCGGGGATTCTTCACGCCAGCGAGGATGTACTTCTGCGCCAGAGCTGTAACCTTCGGCGCACTGGCACTATCAAGAGCCATAGTGAAGGCCATGAGGCATCCTTCCCACAGCGCTCGACGCAGCGAGTAAGTGCTCGAAAGGTCGGCGGCGAAAGTCAGCGCGCGAGCTAGAGTACGCATACTGAAGTGCGGCTTGTGATTCGAACCATCGGCAATCTCCCGTTTGTCGGCCAAACTCCGTACAGAGGTATAGAACTCCGCAACGTCCATGATAGCGCCTTTATCACCTACAGCGTAAGGGCCGATATAATGGGAGACTATGCTGAGCAGCGTGTCCTTGTCAGCATCCGGGGGTGGGACATCGATCTCCGTGAACCGCGAGCGAATGTTGGGCGGAAGATCTTTCTTGCCTACATCTGTGGCAGGGTTCATGCAGGCGAATAATCTAAAGTTCGGGTGTCTAGGGACAGGTTCCAAAGAGCCTTGTTCTGTGAGAGTAATGGACGCCGTGGGACCGTGAAGAAGGCTCGAAACACACTCCAGAGTTTCTGCGCTGGCGAGATTAATCTCATCAAGCAAGATCCTGTAGAATTGTTTAGCGCAAGTCACACTCTTTTGGTTCGAAGGGATTCACCAATGACCCAACCGCAGCGCTTTGACCAAAGGACCCTCCACAAACGCAAAGGCGAACTTGCCGTTGCCTTGCACGTGCTGGACATCGAAGCTCTTCACATCGCGCTCAAAGTCCAGCCAACTCTGTTCAGAGACGTTAAGGCCAGCACTCTCTGTCTTCCGTCGTTTGCGAGGAGCCTCGCTCTCAGCTGACTGCTTCCTATATTTTCCGGATTAGCCAACTGAGTGAACAATAGACGTAATTGCTTACGAGTCCTCAACGAGCTTCGCTTGTATTCTATCCTTTGCTAATCGAACGCACTCGAGCCAGAGCGCTACAGCCCGCTTCCACTTGCCGTCCTGGACGGCCTTCCTTAGCGATTCTTCGAAGTGTGCATTCCTCTTGCGACTGAAGGTGCCACCAAATAGCTCTAAGAACCGTTGATGTAGTTCTGTGGCAGGGACGCGAGCGTCTACAGGCTTAAATCCTCCAATAATATCAGAAGCCTCAGTCTGATTTGACAAGTTGAGGGAGATGAGGGGTTGGCGAAGAAGGGATGCCAGATGTGTGACGACGCTAGTCTTTCCCGTGCCGGTCTCACCGGTGAGAAGGATGGGTTCATATAGGGAGACGGCGCTAGCAATGCGGGATAGTAAGGATATGGCCGGCTTGTGCATGGCGAAGGAGCGAGTGGTCGGTAGTGTCGTGCCAGGTTTGGTCGGCGCAGCAAGGAGCCTCGTGCGACCTAGCGTGACGGAAGTCACAGCGCCGTTGACATCTTTGTCGACAATATAGTCGGGAGTTCTACCAGCTAGAACCCAGTCACGTCGTTCGTCGGATAGACCGAGATGCTCTGCGATAATTGACGAGATGGATGTAAGATGAGTGCGAGCACCCGCGGTAGTAGGGCCTGCACCGAAGAAGACATCTCTACACTCGAAGAATAGGTCTTCACGGATAGTGGGGTTCGGTAATAAGGAGGATAGGTTTGGGGGCTGATCTTCGTCGAAATCGATGTCCATGGGCTGATACGAGGAGGGAAGCAGCTTGTCGACTCGCATACAGAGTTTCTCAAGCTCCCTCATGCCAATATCCCTGACAGAGGCAGTCGAGCCTATTTCGCGTGAAGCATCCCACAGTCGCACAAGACCATAACCAACAGGGCCCGCTAATCGAGGGAAACGGACATCCACTATCGTGCGGAGTTCGTTATGCGTAGGCGACTGGATGATGATCTCGAAGAACTTATGGGAGCCGAAGAATGTTGGTGAAGAGAATTTGCCCTCTCGAGTTGGCTGTGTAGATCTCGTGGCGAATATAGAGAACCCTTCCGTAGCGCGAACTAGCCCTCGTCCCGGGACTTCCAACTCAGCCTGGCCACCGATCCACTTCTCTAGGCCTAGAGACTCTACCAGAGGCTTGACAAGGCCGAGTACTTCGTTGCTTCCTCGATCAATATCTTCAAAGACCACCCATTTGCCTTCTCGCATAGCCTTGACAAGGACACCTTCTTTCCATTCGAAGGTGCCAGGACGGGTAGGAGATGAGACATACGAGCCAAGTAACGAACGAGGGTCAAGGGAGGTGTCCGCAAGGTGGATGGTGACGAGTTGATTAGACCTGTCTGGGTAGAGGATAGACGCAAGATGTGAGAGGAGGAGCGCCTTGCCTGATGATGGGGAGGAAGTTAGAAGAGTAGGCACATTAGGAGTGAGATGTATAGCGAGGTCACGGAGGGCCTGTGAGGCAGTAGGTGTAGGGACCAATGGCGATTGCGGGGGAGGGGAATTCGACGACCGTAGCATCAGAACTCCGTGCACATTGGCTATTATGGGACTAGTAATGGAATCAGTAGGGAACTTGGCTATAGAAGTTGGGTTGAACATACCTTAGTTCGGCGGGATGAATAGGCTCAACCAAGTCTCCATCTTCGTACGTATAATACTTTTGAGGGGGTAGCACTGTTTTTTGTGCCTGCAATACTCGTTCGGCCTCCATGATAGGAAGAACCCACCCGTCGATGATGGTTCGACTGCCATCCGCGGCAGCATCCCAGGTAACCGGGCAATCTACTTCTGACACCTCTCCTATAACCTCCTTCTCCATTTTCACGCGTTCTCCCTCCATCATCCCGGACTGCAGAGCGTAACATCGGATAGCGAGGAAACGAACTCCAGGATCGGGGTGCTGCTCCCATATTATTCGGGACAACAGGGATAGCGACCAGTTAGAGTACCGAGGAAGGTCGCTGTTGGCGTGCAATATACGGTAGTATGCAAGCAATATCCTATGGAGTTTCTGAGCGTCAACCGAAGCAATTGTCTGCAGTTCTTGAGTGAAACCGAGAGGCCCATTCGCAAAGTACGGATGTGATAGTAGTCGGGATGTCACACTGGACGCGTATTTTAGTCTGGATACGCGATGTATAACCCTAGAGACTCACGGAAAGATTTCAGGATGTATCTCCAATAGTAAAGCGGACGCCTCCAGCTTCTCTTCCAATTCGGTCTCTTCCTCCAGCCATCGAGCGCAAAGATCTACTAGTAGAGGCTTAAAAAGCTTTGCGACATGTATTGAGAGACCAGGAGTAGCAAGAAGGCGAGATAGTTGCTTCAGAAGCTCAGGGCGCGAAGATGCATTTTGAAGTAATGAGAGGTATGGGGACCCTTGGGGGAGTTCCTCAGAGAGCAGGCGTAGCTGTTGAGCGAGATTTATTCGTAGCGGGTCGTCAATGGCGTCGATACTCGCCATCTTTACCAAGTCTCGTGAAGACGAGGTCCCAACGAAGAGTGTTGAGGTACAAGGAACGAATGCAAGTACAAGCGCAAGCCCTGCAAGCGCGCCTAACCAAAAATTGAGACGCGCATTTGCCGGCGGTTGAAACGCCACAAGAACCATTGCCTAATTTGGTCATGTCTGTGGCCAGTGCAGTGAGTGGTTCGAACCAGGCCCGTATGATCGAGGCGCCTGACAGCCTCCAGAGGAGCTCCTGGAGTGATAGCACACAGCAATTTCGGAGCTATATCCTGCGTCGACATACTGCAGAAAACTCGACGTCGTCACGATCCCGCACGAATTCTCCTTATCTAGACATACTTATTGAAGTCCCATTTGCTCCGTCGAGAGTGCGAGATTCCCTTTGGCTGTGCTCATAACATATAGAGCAAAGATACAATTTGTGACATCCTAGCTGTATCTTCTCACTCTACAAGTACAACTCACATACTGTGACAAAACTTCAGCAACTACTGGTGGCGGGAGCTCCGCGCTTCTATCAGCTTCCGTTGGATCACCTTGAGTGAAGCGTAAATCAAAGAGAGCCGCGGTGTTTGGATACCTTTCTCTTGAGCTCTCCGTAATATCCCTCCCACGATTGCTTCCACTTCCATCGGCCTTCCTGCTTCAAGGTCAACAAGCATAGACGGTTTGAAAACTGATGCAGGATTTTCATGGTTGACGATGTCTTGAGCAACGGTGGCATGCAAGACGGACTTTAGAAGGTCATCGTTGGGGAGCGTAGCTCGTGCAACTTGAAGCACTTCCTCCATTATATCTTGAAGAGCAGCACGCGATTGAGGCACTGCGAGGACCTCGCCGACTCGTGCCTGGGTGAGAGCACATACGGTTGAGAAAGATGCGTTCCTGAATACATCATGTGAGACAGATGACTCAACAAGAAAAATACATCACATACCAGAGTACCTTCCTCCAACGAGCAACATTGATTTCCGATACTTCGACGTTTCCGCCCGCAGCCACCAACAGATCTGAGAAATGATTGAGGGCGGACTTGGAGGCGGCTTCTGAGAAGGCGACAGGAGCAGGGAGCTTATGGTATCCAATAACAAGGCGTTCGTTTCCGTGTTGTGTTACTGTTTTCCCATCGTCAACGGCCGTAGCATCTACCCAAGCACAGCCGGATATGACAGGGATGTGAAGCTTTCGCCGGGTGAGCGCATCATATATGTCGTCCTCTATGCCAACGCCGTTTTGCAACAGTAAAATGGAGGTCTCAGATGAGGACTCCAGACTATCCAGCAGTGGAGCGATGATCTCCGATGTAGGATGAACGTCTGGTAGACTCTTATTCGCGCAAACAACGTAGGAGTATTGCTGGTTTGCTGCCTCCTCTACCGTGGACACGACTACCAGAAAATATATTGGTGAGAGCTGCAATCTAGGTTTATGACATGTTGCATACCTCTGTGTGGGTGCCAAGGTGAATGTGTTCCAAACCTGTCAGACTCGATACGAAGGCCGTGCTCTAGTGCAGCACACACTGGTGATCAAGAGGAACGGCGCGCAAAGAAGCATGGAGTACCTTTGACTGTCTCATAATTGGATCTTGTCATAAACTTGAGCTATAAGCGGTGATCCTATCATTTCTGTCGTACTTACCTGCATACAGCAGTCACCTCCACCTTACCAGATTTCTCAAGCGCAAAGGCGTACAGCGCTCCAATGGCTGGATGAGTGAGATCAATCAGCTCAGCGAATCCCCAAGCAATTTCATGCAACCCACCTCCAAAGCCCACCACACAGACTTTCTCCATGGTCGTGATGACTCGAACGAAGTCATCGTGGAAAGCTAGCAAGCCTGATCGGAAAGTACTCCGTCCGTTCCGGATCAAAGGTAATTCTGTAGCTCGGTAGATAGTCGGTAATAATCTGCTAATGTGGGAACCACAAGTTGAAATCTGCTCTTGAGGACCTTGACTTTGAACGTCAAACATCTCAAGGTCATATTCACATAGCACCAAAGCTAACTACTTTACATAGAACTATCATGCATAGAGAGCTCGAAGTCATACCGACTTCAACTCCCGCAAAGGAGTTCTTCAAGACGTACATCTCCAAGCGTCAGCCTGTCAAAATCAAAGGTCTCCCTGAAGATGAGAGCTTCAAGGCAAGAGCATGGGTATGTTCTGTTATTTGTGTGTATACACTTAAGTTGCTCATCGGGCATGTTCAAGACAGATTTGAGTTATTTGGCCGAGAAAGCGGGTGATTCGCAGGTGCTCATCGAACCTATGCATCCAGAATCACGTCAGTTCGGCACAGACGTAGAGAGGATACCCGTCATGTTCCACGAGTTTCTACAGTCCTTGCAAAAGGACGATGGCCCTCATCATTATCTCACTACTCAGTATGCGGATCAGGATTCGGATGAGCAAACTGCTCTGCCTCCTCCAACAGATGCACTTGCGGACGATTATCCGCAGGTCCCAAGCATCATGGGAAATCTCAGTCTGCAACAGGTCAACCTGTGGCTGGGAAGGTCAAAAGACGGGTCTACATCTGGTCTCGTAGGTAATCTAATCCTGACCGGACGACAATCAGACTGACTTCCTGCGCGGGTAGCACCACGATTTCCACGACAACCTTTATTGCCTCCTGCGTGGGCAAAAGCGGTTCGTTCTCTATCCGCCGTCTGAGATCAAGAATCTGTACCCCTACGGAAAACTGGACAAGCTGCATAACAATGGCCTGATCTCGTACACCGACGGACCTGTGCGGTCAGATGGCCTCCCTATCCGAGTCGCACTCAAGACTCGTGTGAAGGCCATTGAGCAAAAACTCGAATCCATCCCTAAGGGGAAAGGGAAAGCTCGTCAGGATACAAAGGAGAGAAAAGCGCTCATGAAGGCTCACGACGAAGCTCTTGATGAGCTTGCGCAATATACTCTGGAGGGAGAAGATGGCGTAGATGTCGAGGACGAAGTAGACGACTTTGACGCTCTCATGGCCGGTCTCGAGGATGATGCTGGTGACAGTGTCGATGATATAGGCGGCTCCATCGGGAACAGCCTTGAGGATGGCGACGAAGAGAGCGACGATGAAGAGGGATCCAATCTCGCCCCACTTGAAGACGAAGAAGAGACAAAATCTACCGAGCCTTCGTCCTTCTCCCGTATTCCAACTGCCATCGTCCATCAGCACCTTAGCTTACCTACTACCGCCGTTGCTCCTCCAAATCTGTCGAAGGAGGATTTCCCAAATCTTCAAAAAGCATCAGCTCCCTTCGTGGTAACTCTCGAAGCCGGCGAGATGCTGTATCTCCCTGCATCGTGGTGGCACGAGGTCACTTCATCGTCCGGTGCAGACGACTCCGAACCCATCCATATGGCGTTCAACTATTGGTTCTATCCACCTAACCAGCTCCATGATTTTGACGAGCCATATGAAGATACGCTCGTCTGGGAGTACTTCCGCTCGAAACAAAATGGTATCGGTGACCGGTCGTCGATTAGGGACGAAGATACCCCTGCTCCCAAGACGAAGCGCAAGGTTGACGCAGACAAGCCTTCTAAGGAAAGGGAGACGAAGCGGAGTAGGAAGTAAGTCGTAGTAGATGCACTTCGCCGCCATCCTCAGGCTGTTCAGCAATATGATTGGTTCGAGGATTTACAATGTGGGATCAAAATATGCCGTGGTCCCTTCATTGTCGCATAGTGTTAGATCTAATGGTATGCTTGAGCTATGCACGATGATTCTAGCATCACTTCTATTATCACTTGCATACTGCGATGACTTCTACTCCGCTGGATTTCTCGAGGGCACAGGCTCCACCGACTGAGTGGGCGAGATGAGTTCTGCCAGCACCAAACCATATACCTCATCTTAACCGGCGTACGGGTAGGTACCTTCAAAGGTCACTTACTACACAGACATTCTCCATAGTGGTGGTGATCTTGGAGTCGAAAGCCCACTGTGCAGCGATCGGAGTACTATCGCGCCGGATCAAAGCCCGGACGAGACAGCTTTAGCGCGCTTCGATAACTTACTCTAGAACTTCGACCACACACTGATTTTGAAAGCTATATGGGTCGTAATGCTAAGTTCTTGAAGAAGGTGTGTGTGTCGGTGTGTCCCATGGTAATGGTATGGAATATATACTCAGATTCTACCCCTCTCAGGTGAAGAAGTCTACTACTTCGCAAAGTGGTAGCACTTCCAGCCAAAAACCTTCAGCCTCTCAACCAGTCGCTGAACAGAGGAGAAAAGCAGGACTCAAAGCAAAAGCGTACAAACGCAAGCCCGGTTCTGAGGGGCACGTCCTAGGCGGAGCTGACTACGTCGAGCTCATGATGGGCAGTCGGCGAAAAGCCAAGCAAGAAGCAGTCAAACTGCCTAAAGATCCAGAGGACAGTTGAGTTGCGCCAAAGTCGCGATGTTAGGAGCACTTAAATGAAGACTACGGTGTTTGCGGCGGAAATCATAAGTGTGATGATGTGAGGAATGAGCGTAGATCTTTCGTTGCCGTCAGTTTTCATTGATTGTTGTCGCAGGGATGTGCCGTCGTTAGTACCCCATTGACAGGAATAGGACAGGAGGATCATCTGCTGCGCAACAAAAGCCTCCAGCCTGTCATTCAAGGACTTCGTCATGGTTTTCGGTTGAACCTCACGGACGTTCGACCACCCTGCGTGCGATGTAGTATCAGAAGTCCTAGATTTGACAGTCCTTGTTGCCTAGCTCGGACTCAACATTCGTATCTCCTAATGCGAACACAAAGCATAAGAAAGCGACGACTATATACAGTACAAAGTACAAAAAATGGTGTGTAAGTATGTGTAGTGTCTAGCACTGTAAACGCTGCGTACGCTTTACCTCCGGACAAATACACTAATTGTCCTGCCGTGACGTGCCCTCGTAAATGGAGGTCACTGCCCGCATAGCAGTCGTTACCCGCAACCATCAAGGTTGCGATAAAACCTCTGTTAGGTCGGACCGGAGACATGCTCGTGCTCTAGTAACGTAACGAGGAATGCCGAAAATAAAA
Organism: Irpex sp. Y119-03; assembly: GCA_037042295.1. NCBI lineage: Eukaryota > Fungi > Basidiomycota > Agaricomycetes > Polyporales > Irpicaceae > Irpex > Irpex sp. Y119-03. Next base: position 244,905 of record JAXQKB010000338.1, on the reverse strand, counting down.
CGCCTGGCCAGGCTGTAAACCTACTCTCCCTAAAATCATCGTATGGAATGACCCAAAGTTGCTGTTGATGCGAAGTGACTTCCCGTCGGTGAAGTGAGTGGCGACGGGACTGGTGACGATGGTAGAGGCACCTGAGGAGGTCCTCGGGCAGTGTCAGGCGTGAGAAGACCGCTGGGTGATGTCAATACCATGGGTGACGACGCTGGACTGGGGCGCAAGAAGGTATTCATCCGTTGGGACGAGACGGACGCGATAGTGGCGTTTTCGTCGGCCCTATCAGACCGCCCACCGTACCCACTGATCTGAGAGTCACGGTATGCGATTGAACGGGCGGACCCCATGGGAGATGTAGGAGCGCCGTACATCGTCGCCATGTCGAGGATATGTTCGATTTCGTCTGATGAAAGACTGTCCGTAGGCGAACGCGGGGAGCGCGGTGAACGAAGTGTTTGAGCCCGTTGTACCATGACGGAAGGTAGGCGGTTCGTAGCAGCGTATGTGGGAGACGGCGTTGATAGTGGTACGGGGATTTGAGACATCGGGAGGCTGGGAGTTCCACGGCCCTTGGAAGGGAAGCGAGGGGAGATCCAGGAGGCGGAAGTTGGTTCGAGGAGGTCGAGATTCGCATCGGTGTACAGGGGATCTCTAACGAACCCAGATGACTGGCGGCTGTATCCAGAGTAGTTGGACCCTCGTTCGCCTCCTGACACCCGAATTTCACTGGTCCTACTTCCCCTACTTCCTCTGCTTCTCCTGTCCATCTGCAGCGTCAGCGGTGGTTCACGAGGGATAGGGCTTAATGACGAGAAATACGTGACCGCCATGGGAGGGGCAGACGGAGGATCCTGCGAGGTCTGTGAAAACGTCTTTTCGCCGTTCATGCGCCTGTTGCTCCCGCGTTTGTTTGAGACGATCAGGAAAGAGTCTTCGATGTCTTCCGCCTGCTTCTGTTTGACCCGCCGACGTTCTCTGCACAGGAACCATATCATAGCAGCCAACAGCCCGCCTATTGTGGCAATACAGACCAAGACGATGGCAATTATAGCGGCCCTGTCAGAGATGTTCAGCACAGACCATAAATAGACGCTTGATCCCAACTCACTTCGACAACGTTGCCTTTGTCGCACCCTGCCCGACCTCCTCAGTAGTGTTATTCGTCATCATCTGAGTCGTTTGGTTCGACGGAGGAAACTGTGGTAGGCACCCTTTTGGACTCAGGCTGTCTCCATCCACCGAAAGCAAATTTGTCGACTGTCGGTGTCCTGTATCATCGCTCACCATAAGGACAGTCTGCTGCCCACGGAAAAGGTTCGCAACGTAGGATGTGTTGCCGGTAGTGCTCGTCTCGTTGTCTTGCGCAAGCGGAAACGCGAATGTTCTAGGCAGGAAGGCCCGTACTTTCGGAGGAGCGGAAACGGTAGTGGGGTCATACGTAACGTGGAAGTCCCTGCATTGTGAAATGGACTCGTCGAGCGTGTACCGTTCGACAGTGGTCTCGGTGGAAGGGAGGCAGGTCGCATTGTCAGACGCCTGAACCTTGATAACGTCCGAGACGAAAGCCGCGCTGTGCCCATCCGCATCGTCTAGAGAGGCGACGAACTGCGTACCGGCAGGTAAGGGCAGGAAAGTGAACGCTGCGCCTTTGAGGGTGGTGTTGTCCCAAGCAATGTCTGCAATCCCAATGGATATCGGCGTGAGGTTGAAAGGAACGACTGTTAAGGAGAGTGGGAGAGCTTCAGGGAGTTTTCCTCCTGCGAAGGTAACCGTGAAGTTACCGCATTGCTCGACGGGGGAGAACTTGATTGAGGTGAAGCGAGCGTGGACGGCCTGCGATCCGAATGCAAAGAGAATGCTTGCCAGAGCAAGATGAACGAAGGACATGGATGGATCGCACTGGTGCGATTGTTCTAACCAGCCCTGCCAGGGGGCATCCAGGGAGCAGAGAGAGAAGGTCGTCAAAAGGAAAAGAAAGTCAGACGGGGGGGCTGCCGCATGAGAGGTATGATATACTGAACAACAGCTCAACTTCCCTTACCACATCTTCGGAGGCGCCTGTACGTCTCATTGATCTACATCAAAACCGTAGTGATCTGGGGACTGGAGGCTAGAGCCGACGAAACCGGTTGTCAAGCTGCGACGTACATATTATTACTGCACGCGGGGGCGTATGACCTGCATTACATTGCCTGCATACCACCGACGTGAATTGAGCGTGGCAGAGAGCGACGGTGTTTGCGTCCGAGAGAGCTTCCTGCAAGCCGACGGTCGCCAGTGATGATGAGCTAGGGTTTCGGTGGAACGGGCTACAGGTGCCAGGGTAAAGCCTTCAAGAACCGGATTGTCAAGGAAACCTTCGCGGAAAGTGTCCAATGGAAGACCTTTGATCACCGCGGACGTTTAATCTGCGCACCGTGGAAGATTCTCACCCCGTGATCGTGGCTCGACGCGTCGATTACGGTCGACGACTTGACGTGAACGCGAGGTAGTCTCAGCCACCACGAACTTGGTTGCTTGCTCAGGAACATTATAATGCTTGGCAAAGTGTTCGCACGGCCATACGTGCATAGAGATAACGATACAGAGGTAATTAACATCAGGCGCTGGGTAGATATGTTACCTCACATACATTAGTTGCCCTCGATGAGCTCCTTTCCCTCGCCCTTGTGCTTCTTCAATTCATTCTTCCATGGTTCCCAAACGTTTCCGTATTTCTTGAGCAGAGCCTGTAGCTCCTGCCTCTGCTCTCTCTGAAATGGAAGAAAGACATGAGTTACGCCTCTACAAATAAGATATATGACTTACGATGTTCCAAGGTTCCTCGCCAGCGTAAACATCGTTGAACATCTCTTTCACTTCATGCCTCTGCAGACTTTCTCCGCGCTTGAAAGCCGTCATAACCTCCTTGCGCACGGCCTCCTTGTACTTCTCCTCTTCCTCCGCACTCCACCATCCTCGTGACTCCAGGAACAATCTGAAGCGAGAGATAGGATTGTCAATGCGCTTCCTATCTTCCACTTCCTGGCGTGGTCTATAAGCGAACGAGTCGTCCGAAGTCGAATGATGGCCAACGCTGGTTAAAAAAAAGGTCAGTAAATTTCTCCCAGAATTCGAATACCACCTTACCGATATGACATGGCTTCGATGAGCACACCTCGTCCTTCTTCTATGCATAACCGTCTACCTTCCCTGACCGCGCTAAGCACAGCCAAGATATCATTACCATCAACGCGTATGGTGTGTATACCGTAACCAGGACCTCGGGAGGCAATTCCATCACCGTGGTACTGTTCAGACGACGGTGTAGAGATGGCAAACCCATTGTTGCGGGCAATAAACAACGTTGGAGACGGGATTGTGGATGCCAGAAGCATACCGGCGTGGAAGTCGCCTTCAGATGCGGCACCCTCGCCAAAGTAGACGACAGCACAGTTCTTGCCGCGTCGTAACGGATCCCGCTTCAGCGCAAATCCAACTCCGGCGGCTTGTGGTATTTGGGTCGCTAACGGGGAGGATATTGGGTGGAAATGGTACTTGCGAGAGCCAAAATGCTGTAAATCCAAGCGAGATATTGAATGCACGTTCAATCAGAGTAAGAAACCTGGACTTACGACAGGCATCTGCTTGCCTTTGGTAGAAGCATCTTCGTGGTTTCCGAAGCACTGTGCCATAATTTCATCGTATGTGAAGCCCCGCCAGAGGAGAACACCCATTTCTCGATATTGACCAAGCACTCTGCAACTACTCAGTGTTTGACCTTCATACTACTAGTAGTGAAAACGTACTCGTCATCTGGGGCGAGAGCGGCAGCTGAGCCTATGAGTGTAGCTTCTTCTCCGTGCTAACAAAGTTCAGCATACGAAGAGAGTCGTTTTGACGATGTGTTCACGTACTGCTGTCATCTAGGTGTGATATATCCGGTTAGCACGATATAGACTTCCGTATGAGTTCACTCACATAGAACGATATCTTTCCTTGCCGTTGAACATTATAAAGGAGGTTATCGATAATAGGTAGCCGCGACATATTCTCATACCTATACATAGGTCAGCATCGATCTTGATCCATTGAATAGACTGCGGCCTCACATCTTTCGCGCAAGTGCTTCGTCCAACTAGGCTGTGTTATGAACACGTTACTCCATCCGTAAGAGCCATGAAAGCGCACCTCTGGAATCTCTGCGCCGTCCAGCACTTTTCCTGAGCCATCTAAGACACGATACGTGGGTATCTGCTTCCCCTCTTCCATAACTGAGTTGAAGAAGTGCAGCTTCGATGTAATAGGCGACTGAGAGGTCGGCAAATGACCATGAGCTTTGCTGGGCAACTGGACAGTCGAGGATGCATACGTGCGATAAGCCAGCGAGGCTCTCACCGCCGTTGTGATACGCGGTGTCCTCAACATGGTGGTGGTTTGAGAACAAGAGGAGAACGACCGCGGAGGTCGAGCTGAACTCGTGAGCTCCAAGTTCCGGTGCAGCCACTCAAGAAACAAATGCGATCAGCCATTCGCATACTGTAGTGGGGCGTGAGGTACAAACTGTAACGCGTAACGCAAGGGGTCTCTGGTTTGTTATTTCGCTGGCGGGTAACGCGTAACGCGGCCGGTGAGAGCTAAGCGCTCCAGCTGGCCACAGTCGGGACAACCATTGCGAGTCCAAAACATGCTCATTCATCTTATTTTTGCGTTACGCCTTTGGCGCAGTCGTGTATGAGTGGTTTATAACTCAAATCTATAACTTTTCGTCCCGATTGTGTGGTTTGTAACGCGTAACGGGCGACCGGTTTGTTAGTTCCGGGGCAGCTCAGAGTGTAACGCGACCCCGGCCGGTTTGTACCTCACGCCCCACTACAGTATAACGTGGGATCTCAGATGTAACCCTAACCCCATACCAGCGTCACTACAGTACTGACGGCCCTGAAGGTCTTCCTCCTCTCTTCAAGCTTGGCTTTCAACCACTTTCATCCCGACCTCCATGGACAACAAACGACAGTCCATCAGCTCTGATTACGACGACGAGAGGTCACCAAAACGACAGCGACGCTCGCCATCACAGAAAGAAATGAACGGCAGTAACGGTACACAAGGTCATGCCCTGCCGCCACTCTCCCTCTCAATCCTCGGAGTCGAGCCACTGGACGAGTTCATTCGCGAAGTCGCAGATTTTGTACACCATATGATTATGACGCGAACGGAACGCGTAGGGAGTGTAGAAGTGGAGGCCAAGATTGGTGTCTTGCGGGACAAGACATCAGGCCAGAGACTGCAGTTTCCTGTACTTGTTGAGACCAGTACGTATCTCTTTTCTTGCATTCGTTTCCTAGATTTATTGAACATATACTGCAGTCCTTACCCCCGATGCAATCGACACACGATTCGAGTCCAATATGTCGCCAGTGAGTCGCCCGCAATACACCCATCACCCAATATCCAATTCCACAAGCACTTGCGATTAGATGCAACACAAACACTTCAATCAACTCTTGAATAAACTGGAAGCCAACTCGCGACAACCAGACCACCCTTCTTCGCCGCTACAATACACCCACCTCCACCTAATAGACACGTTCTATAATCAAGACGGTTCACGTGAAAAGATACGTGTCACCCGAAACGAGAAGACAGGGGAAGTCGTGGCGTGTATGCGAAAAGTCCGTTTGGGCAGTATTGACATATACAGCCCAAAACGCGCAGCAGATTGGCGAATAAGTGTCAACGTGGAAGTCCCTGGTGAGTCTCCCGTATCTACATATCCTTCGACGCGCACATAGATGACAATACCTACGTGTTGTAAACAGTACCACCACCAATAGGCACCGCTACCCTCACGCGCCGGAAAGATAGGCTGAGCTATTCACATGAAGAGTTCTCGATTGACTTGACTCAAGTGACATCTCAGATGTCACCCAACGCAAAGGTCAGTGTTCTGCATTCTTATATCCACGGCATGTCTCATTTACGTCTCCCTCCCGTGCTCTGTCCATGAAGCCCGAAGTTCTTCACGAACTAGAGCTCGAATTCGCGCGGTCGGATTATCTACTCGCTGCAGCAAGCAAACGAGGGGATGCGAACGTACCAGAACCCGACCGGTCGGCCTTCGACGAACTAATACGCGCCTTCGTGAACAACGCTCGAATACTAGTCCGGAACGCCGACGGTGGATGGCAATGATATATGTTGCGTGCTTACCCGTGCTTGATTGCAGAGTCCTTGTGACCGAGCCCCCTTATCGACGCAGCTTGCCCAGGCAGGCTGCAGCTGTTTCGATACGCGTCCCTATTCTGGGAAATGGTGTTCTAGTCTCTGATGACATTGTTACAGTACATTACACCGCAATAATCGACATTGTACTTCCTTTGCAGGTCTGGGAGCCTACCACAGTATCAATTCAATTTCGTGCGGTTCGACGACATATGGCGGTACGTGGTTTTCATTTTGTCTCGTTCGCGAAGCACGAGCACATAGCGGCACGGAGGAGCAATTACGCATGGTTTAATTGCGGTGTACCTATGACAAAATGTGCAAGGACTCGTAATATAATCAAAGGTTCGAAGGTCCGCCATGGTGAGAATGCCGTCTCGGCATCTCCCATGTACTGCCGGATGGGCCTAATCGACAGTATCAGTAACCAGCACGGCTGTGTTGTAGCATAATCTTCTCTCAGGAGTCTCAGAGAAACTATCGTCGCAAGTTGCAGTCGTGACATAGGGGAGGCAAGCAGACGTGGGTAAGGACCCTCCTTGTGTGGCAACTCTGAAACACAGCTGAGAGGCAACTTTGAAGTCACCAGGTCCATCCACAAGATCCCTCTTGTAAGCTTAATACCATTCGGGGTATCATTGCTCCAACAACGAACTCAAGTTGAAACACGACGCACAGGGTTTCCAGCCATCCCACCATGTCCACCGACCAGACCGCACCCCCAACGCACTCATACGATCTCATCGTCGTAGGTTCAGGACACGCAGGCAGCTGCGCAGCCTTATCAGCCTTCGAAGCAGGACTCCCAGGCTCGCGCATCCTTATCATCGATAAGTGCCCTGCAGAATGGGCAGGCGGTAACGGATACTTCACCGCGGGCGCGCATCGAACTGTGCATGACGGCTTGACAGATCTCCTCCCGATCGTGCATAATGTCGATGAGGAAGCGGCAACTAGGATCGATATGGACCCATACACTGCCGCGGAATTCACAGACGATATTATGCGTCTTGGGAATGGGCGGTCGGATGTGGGGTTAGTGAAGGCTGTTGTGGAGGGGTCGAGGGACGCTGTAGAGTGGCTTGCTAAGCGCGTGAAGATGCCGTTCGTGCTTTCGTTCAACCGGCAGGCGTATCTGGTGGACGGACGGCAGAAATTCTGGGGTGGGCTGGTGCTTAGTGTGGAAGATGGTGGTAAAGGCGTCATACGCGCACACCAGGAGGCATTGAAAGAGGCAGGGATCGAGACGTGGTTTGACACACCTGCCGTTGAGCTGATATACCAGAATGGAAGTGTCCAAGGAGTCAATGTTCGACGCGATGGAAAGCCCGTCCGCTTAGCAGCGTCTTCTGTCGTTTTAGCTTGCGGAGGGTACGGAGCGAGTCCAGAGTTACGTGAAAAATATTTGGGAGAGCATTGGAAACGCGCTAAGGTGAGTTCATTAGTGGCCAGAAGCGCGTAAAGCACGGGTGCTGATTAATTATTCTCTGTATCTCAGGTTCGAGGTACGCCGTACAACACGGGTGACGGTATCTCCCTCGCCATATCGATCGGGGCGGCGCTCAAAGGCGACTTCGAAGGCTGCCATTCGACATGTTGGGATGCAAATGCCCCTTCGGACCACGGCGACCGTGTCCTCAGCAATCAATTCACAAAATCTGGATATCCGCTCGGAATTATGGTCAACGCTAGTGGCAAACGTTTCGTTGATGAGGGAGAAGACTATCGCAACTACACCTACGCCAAGTTTGGAAGGGAGATTCTCCTGCAGCCTGAAGGGTTTGTGTTCCAGGTGTGGGACTCACGTGTCACGGGATGGCTCAGAAAAGAGGAATATGGAGACGATGTCGTAAGGAAGATTTGGGCACAGACACCTCAGGAGCTAGCGGACAAATTGGAGGAAGAAGGATTACATGACAAGGAGCAGTTCTTACGTACCGTGGCAGAGTACAACGAGGCCGTCGGCGCATTTGCTGCCCAGGAGACTTTAAGGAAGTGGGACCCGGCAGTCAAGGATGGACTGTCCACGCGGAGTTCTAGCAAAGTTTTGGCCGTGCCTAAATCCAATTGGGCCCTACCCCTCGATTTGCCACCATTCCTCGCTGTAAAGGTCTCTTGCGGAATTACGTTCACCTTTGGTGGCTTGGCGATCGACCCCCAGACTGCCGCTGTTCTCTCTGAGTCAAGCGGCGAAGGGATTCCAGGCCTCTTTGCTACAGGCGAGATAGTCGGGGGCTTGTTTTACTCGAATTACCCAGGAGGTAGCGGACTCACTGCTGGAGCCGTATTTGGGATTAAGGCAGGTCGTGAGGCTGCAAGGAAGGCTCAGGATGTAGCGTCAAAGAAATAGTTTCGTATACGATCAATGCACAAATACATCCGTTTCTTCCACTCGGTCCGTCGGTCACTCATGTCCTACCACCATTCCAATGAGAACAGGGATGACCATGCCTGCCATTACGAGTCCAAGCCTGAGTCTCTCATCCACTCCTTCAGACGCGGTTTTGCCGGGCTGGAGTACGGTGGCCACATACAAGAAAGTACCGCCCTAGTGATGCTGTCAGCCTTTCAATTCTATACAAGAAAATCAGTCAAACACACCGAAACTAATATCAGGATGCCTATCCAGTCTCCTTCGCTGCTGATATTGAGGAATGACAGCAGAAGATAGCAGCCCAGTGCTCCTACGGGTGTAGAAGCACTGAACACAGCTATATGCTTCCGGCAATTGTCGCGTGGTAGGTTTGTCGAGAGCAGAGATGTAGAAAGCGCAAGGACAGCAGGCGCTAGGAACATGGCAGACGTCAGTAAATTACTTCAATACAGGCCAATAATGGACTGTACCTTTGTGAACGATCAGAGCGAGAAATACAACCAGCGACAGAGAGGTGTCGGTGGGAGCAAAGGCAGATGATCCCAGCGCAAATCCGTCTGTGAGTGCATGGACCATTAGGCCAAGAGTAAGCGGGTATGCTGCATCAGAGGCCGGTCCTTCGGTAGCGTCTTTATTTCTTGGCTGAGCCGCTGTTGGCGTCGTGGCGATGCCTTCCGCTTGCTCCAGTTCGCCCAGTTCAACATCAAAGACAACATTTCTTGAGGGAGAGGTACCATCGGCAGGTGTAGGAGCTGACGCAGGGATTGGCATGTGGTGGCCGGCGTGGGGTAACCGTGCTGAGACACGATGGATAACAGGCTCGACGAGGAGCATGAACGAAAATCCTGCAATCAAGGATAGTGCCACCGAGGTGGTCGGAAACGCTCTTGTAGAGTTTGCCTCAGCAATTGTTTCTACTCCTCTTTGAATAAATGCAGTCAATGACAAGTTATTACTACCAAGGTGTTTGAACACTTACTCAGGAATGATGACACCAAGCGCAGTGCCAAGAAGCAGGCCTGAGCCCAAGCTCGATAGATGCGCCAGAGTATGTTCTGGGTGTGATGTTAGCATCGCAGTGGTCAGCTTGTCAGATTCATATTTAAACTTACTTGAGAACGTGAACGACAAGGGAAGAATGCCCACTAAGAAGGATCCTGCTCCGAGGAGCGTTGCCATTATTAGCAAGCTAAAGAACCCCGACATATTCAAGCAAATAACTCTGAAGAATCTTCAGGTAACACTAATGCAGATGGCTACAACTATCGGTTCAGTGAGATGACGGGTGTTGAGAGCATCGTGCCTCTCAGGACTGCAGGAAGCGAGAGATCTCGAAATACATCAGCGCCTAACACAGAAATGGGCGGGAACACGTAGTTCTGCAATATTACCACGCCACAAAGTCTCCAGATCCCAAAAATGGTTGGGTTCATCGTCTCCTGCCACGTACTCGAGATGTCCATGTTCCTCCAAAAATAGCTTTTGTACTTGTGTCACTAGTACTACTACTACGTATGTGAACATATAACTTCCAAAGGATGAGCCAGACCTTCAGGCCGCAACAAGACCTGGCACACTGGCCGCTCGTTGTGCCGATCGCTGAGCCTGCTCCCATTCCGCAATACGCCTCTTTTCCTCTTCAAGCAAAGCACCTTTAGCACCCGTACTAGCAGGCACAATTCTGCTCCTCTCTGTGGTCGGCCGAAAATCAAAGCGGTCGACACCCAGCGCCTTCAATGTCTTCAGCTCAACGAGACTGAAACCCTCTGCATTTTCCCGGTTAAAGTTGAACGGCTCCTTGAGGGCGACTGGCGGGTTGATTATGATCCGCTTGTTACGCAGATGGTTTTTGGAGGCCGAATGAAGCATCAAGGGATGGAGGAGGATAACATCCCCAACCTCTCCGGTCATCTCTACGAAACTGGAACATTTGCGAGCGGCATCAGGATGGTAAAACCGCTCTGGATGGTCTGTCGGGTCGGAATAGGTGGATGTGGAGGGAATGAATGATTGTTTGACGGGTAGCAGTCCTTCAGGGTGGCATGCGAGATATTTCGCGACCAAGTCAATGCCATCTGGGCAGATATAAGTACCTCCGCCACGAGGCTTTATGTCGCTGAACAAGGGTATGACGAGGAGGGCCTGCTCTGGAGAATCGAGGTAGTGCACGAAGAAGTCCCCGTCGACGTGCCAGTTATCCAGATCGTGAGGGTGTACCACCTTGTCCTCGCCCTCATGCTCCGGCAGACCAAAGTTCACAATGAAGCTGTCTCCCCACGTCGAATTCTGTTCGTCGATTCGACCTTTGCCCAGGAGGTCCTGCATAGCCTCCCACGCCTGACGAGAAGTTCAAAACACAAAAACGTAAGATCCGGCAAACGTCGTGATCGGAGGCGCCACAGACGTGTAGGTACGTACTTTTGGAGAGAACGTCGAAACATGTTCGCGCCTATGCCACGGCATATGGATGCGCTCGCGCGTCCATGTCGACTTGTCGTTCGGGTCTAGCCCGAGACGTACCCACAGATGTTGGCTCCATTCCGCAGCTTTCTCTTTCGTAAATGCTTCCTTGATAACGACGTATCCATTCTCCAGGAAGAAGTCTGCTTGCTCAGCTGCGATGCGATACGATGGATTGTTTGATCGGTGTCATTGGTTGTATTCGGAGAGATGGGTATATCAAACTCACGAGTGAGTACACTGTGTTTCCCCATGACAGCCAGTGAATTGAATGCTTGGATCGCTCAAGCAAGCTACTGATGAGTGTTGAGTCAGAGTTCGAGGAAGTGAGTGCCTGGTGCCCTACGGAGTGAAGATATGTGCGGGATAAGCTCGGGAATGAGGTCAGATGTTCTGCGACGGCCTTTATCAATATCGATCAAAGGAATGCAGCGAGCTTCAGCGGCGAAGTTCTGGTTAGGGCTCACTCGCTGATCCTTCCCAGCCAGTGCCCTGCAGTACACCGCAGGTACATCACAACACTAGAATGGTTTTATCGAGCCGCCACATATGTCATATATGCGTCTTGGGGTGATGTGCTTGTAAAGCAGGCTTAACATGTTCGTAATGCTCTCGGGTGCATCGGCTTGCAGATATCATACATTGTGTACACGGAATACAAGTGGAACGGAAGATGCTATTTGCAAGGATAAGCAGAGTATATAGCACCGAGAATATGAACTCACCAACGTAACAATATGGCACGCTCAATTGGCATTCTTCAGGAAGGACTCGTCGAAAGGATCTCCCCAATCTGCGGCGGGGAATTGAGACGGGCGTGAAGTACCAGCAGTAAAGTAGCTCACCATTTCTGATCCTCTCAACCAATTGGCCGTCAATCAGTTCATCTTTCTGGAGCCTGATACCGCCTTCTCTTTCACCTCCGGCCGCCCACTGCGGGCCACTTCGCCTGTTTGGGAGTCCCTCCTCCCTTCGACGAGTCTTTGCACCGTAAGCTGGCCCAGCAGAGAAACCTGTCGGCGGCTGCCTGCGTTTTCCGTTACTTGGGCCTAATGCCGCAGGAGAGCCAAAGAACGACTCTTGGGTGGCCACACTCTCTGACATGAGGACATCCTCCGGAGGTGGCGAGTCGCCAGATGAGTTGGAGATAGGAGATCCAGGGTCTGGTGGCGAGTCCATATTGCGCTATATGTTACCTCGACTGACTTGAAGAAGCAATGGATTAAGAAACGAGGTGGTTGTGGTCGCAGAGAACGTGCAGATGCATCCACGCGTTGCAGTAAGATACCACGCGACTGCCCGAAACGGAAATACATCACGTGAATGACATATTGATGCGAAAGTCCGAAGTCGTGCGCCGCGTCTCCACGCGTACTCGAGCTCGACTCCAAACACGGCCCCGCCGACTCAACTCTCAACTGCAACGCTCATCTTGTCGTCTCTGCTTTATCTTTTTTGACGTCTAGAACGATGTCGGTAACGAACGCCACGAAGAAGTCGTTGCGTATCCTTGCGCTTCCTCTTGCACCGGCCTCCAAAAGACCAGGAACATCTTTAGGTCCCCTCACATACTATCATTTCACGACACCGCCTCCTCACCCGGAGAAGACGAAAACTTGGACAAACTGGGCAACAGATAAAGCTGCAGATATATGGGCAGGTTTTGGAAAGGCAAAAGAAGGTGGTTGGAAGGTGAGCATCGTCCGTGTGATTCTCGTGTTGCGAATAATTCAGGATGGGTAACGGCGGGAGTAAGCTAAGCCTGCAACGATTAGATCGACATATTCCTTTCTCTATGACGTGTCACCATTTGAAGAGCGAGCTGACGTTCTATGTTCTGTAGCGTAGAACGTTTGTGTACGGAGAACGGCTGGTGGACCGAATGGACTTTGAAGAGATGGCCCTCAAATCATTAGACCCATCCCTCGGTCCAAGTTTAACACGCTTTGGTCACTCGGAAAGTGACATAAAGCCAGATGACAATCCTACGGTGAGTCTTCCGTTCATTAGGGTCATCAAGTCCACCGGTTGACGAAATGTACCATCATTCATACGACTGCAATACTTAATAACATGCTGTGCGATGGACGTGCCAGATTCCTTTAATATACCCAAGCCAGGCATTGAGCTCGCCTATTTCACATCTACGGACCTTATTAGCGAGACGCACCCCAAAACACAAACGCGGAGCGTGGACATGGCTGCTCATCTCACCACTTACCGCACCATTTATGATTATCCGTACGTTCCCTTGGCTCTGGTGTGCAGCACAGTAACTAACACAAACCAACAGCTATTATTCCTAACCTTCCATTCTTCTTCTGTATCTGGCGCTCATGGTCACATTACAGAGGTAAATACGCTCTTTCCCCAACCTTCAGGCTGAATACTAATCAGCGATATCACAAGCTTACAAGGCCTCCTCGTACCTGGAGCAGCTGCTCGACAAGGGTGCAATAGTCCCCCAAGATAGCCCAGTGCTAAACGCCATCTACGCCAAATATGCGCCGCAAGCACTTCCTGAGCCGCCTACAAAGCAGGGCGAAGACATAGATTCCGACGCTTCGTCTACATCAACCTCCTCTGATGCCGAGTCGACTGTATCAGCATCAGAGTCTCCACGACAGGAAGAGCAGTTGCTTTTGACACGAGATGCTGTGCCAGAGATAACGGCGCAGTTTGAGACACCACCGAATGCTACTCTTGCTACGGATTTGTATCGGGCGATGGAACAGGCGGCTCTCCGTTTGAAAGAGTCTGGCCAACAATCACGGTCATGACCTTGGCCATCGTCCAGGGGACAGAGGAGGATAGAGGATATATAAATCGAGCTACAGATATACGTTGTAAGCAGTTGTTTGTACCTCTCTGTAGTTATGTAGAGCTAAAGGACCTTTACTTTCATAATCAAATTATTCCACGTCACTCGTCACCAACTTATCCTCGTACATAGGCTTCAATATCAACAAGGCTCTCGCATCCCTACGTAGTCGCGAATTTGAGGTATTACACCTCGCATGCGTTCGAGTGATAGCCCCACGAATATACAGTCATATTGAGTTCGATTATCCTTTGACAGCGCTATCTAGTAGTCTCCTTCCCATATCTCCCGTGAACCTGCCACATACAAACCTAGATCTCTCACCGAAACCTTACAGACATATCAAGCACTATGCGTCAACTCTTGTCTCTTGCTGTGGATGTTCTACCCACGCCGAGGCTAGAAGCCTCAGGGCACCAGACATACGGGCTTGGGACCTCAGGCCTCAGGCCTCAGGTCTGAGATATCAGGTCAAACCGTGTCAAACCGCCCCCTTGGGCAAGCCATATATCACGATTCTGTCAACACAAGCCCGTCAGAGTACCCACGTACCCTGCCTGATGCCTATCATGATGATACACGCAATACGAGCAATACGAGGTGTGATTCGAGATTAAGTCGATGTATGGTCAGATTGATGCGGGAAATCCGAAGTCTGGATCTCCTTAGTCCGACAGGTGTTGTGCACTGCGTGCCATCATTGAATATTGAATGTCCATGTCAATGGTCAATTCGAGCCGTTTCTGAACGTCGGGATCAGTTGACGTCGTGAGCAGAGCGTAAGCGTATACGGTGCACTCAGGCGTAAATGGAATGGAAGAGTTCTTGTGTCATATTTCGTGGTTCAGTTTGACCGGGATACTTACTTAGGTAGGAGCATGTATCAAAGTTGGCTCGGAGATATGCATGACCTGCGTTCTTGGGTTCGATATACACGTTGCGTACAGCAGGGATGACGTCGCACATTGAACGTTGAAGTTAGGAATGCATTCCTCGAGCCTCATGTACCCTGCGCGACGTAACTTTGAAGTTTCGCCAACACACATAACCTTAAGCATACCTGAGCCATAATACGTACTGGTGCTGACAGCGCTTGCCGCGATACATCGGCCAAGACATAGAATATCTCTTGGAGGGTTACTTGACATTGAGTATTGAATATCACGTTCAAACGCAGAGCGCGTAATACAGTACGCTTATACGAAGAGTACCTGACAAGGCATTCCATACGTCAACTTCGTCATGGCACTGAATGCGAAAGCGGAGGATCGCAAAACGATTCCTCGGAACGTCGACGTAAAGCCCAGTCCATCGATGACCAAGGCCAACTTCGCCAGTCTCAAGACGATGGTGATTCTCAGATATAGAATGCACGAGCCGCTGTGGCGTGCAGGTCGTTCCAGGCACAGGTACTTCGACGGAAGGGTTCCTGGTGCTGGGCCACTGCTGGAGAGGGAAGACGCTAATAACCACGCGCCCCCTCGAGACAACCAATGTCACCCCTGTGAGGTTCTCGATGTTCAGTAAGAGATATAGCCATCGTCACAGGGCCCGAACGTCGACCCGTTCAAGGACCAACGGACCGCGGAGTTGAGTCGAGCTGTTGTGGGTCGCTCCATGACACTCCTCGTGCCGCAAGAGCAACAAATAATGCGAGCCTAACGAGCGACTCTCGGCCGAATGCTAAGCACGTACATGATATATTCCGTTCGAGTCGGAGAGCATATGACCCCTGTATACGTTGGATTATCTACCAGAGATAGATCCAGGGGTACAGTAGCGTTTAGTACTGAGAGAAAATATAATGGAAGACGTACAAACCACCCCTTGTGCTGATTTGTACCATCATACGCTCATAACGAGCCGGTGGAATGAGCGGCAGGCTGGGTCTTTCAATGACTTTCGGAGGCGGCGATCGTCAGCGGTATGGAAACGTGTGTTAGGACTGTATTGCTGGGTCGAAAGTTTGCGGGCCTTGATAGATGGGAAGCTTAATGGTCGTCTCGGAATAGAAATGCGAACGGCCTGGTCCAACGCCGCGGATGGGGCAGGTCATTTGTATTCCTTTTGAGGAGGATCCACCTGATTGTAACACGACGTACCGCAGCGTACCGCCTGAGCCTGAGTTGTATGTGCCAGCGCATCACGGTACTGTGTCACGGTACTTGGCATTGAACGTTCACGTCCAGGGATCTTCGTTGCAAGTCGGCGGTAAGTTTGGCGACGATGTGGTACGATAGACGAGCGATGCTCGAGGCTGTCAATGCGATGCCAGTCGAATAAATTCCCTACCCTGCTAAGCCAGGTCCAGCATGGTTCAGTCGTACAGCCGTTGGTTGTTCGAGGAGACAACAGATTTGGACTAACGGCTCGGAGAGGATGCTCCGTCGGAGGAACAACCTGTCGGGAAAAGGCTTTGTGAGGAGCGCTCTCAGATCCCCATTTCCAGGGACCCAATACGAGCTAAGCACACTACTGAGCAGACGCTGCGTATGCAGTGTTCGAGGACGGAAATTTGTGCTCATGTGGCGGAACAGATAGGCCGCTTCTATAGTAGCCGAGGGTACTGTACGCGAGAACTAAACGCAACGTGCAGTCTGAACTCTGAAAACTAGAGCGAATCCTTGGGTAAGCAGAAAGCTAAACTTATTGCGAGAGGACATCGAGGAGACGAACCTGTCAGATAGAGCTACGCATAGGAGCGACATAGGGGCACGTTTTGTCGGCATGTGACTGTTGGTCG
Source organism: Irpex sp. Y119-03 (assembly GCA_037042295.1). Taxonomy (NCBI): domain Eukaryota; kingdom Fungi; phylum Basidiomycota; class Agaricomycetes; order Polyporales; family Irpicaceae; genus Irpex; species Irpex sp. Y119-03. The sequence continues at coordinate 228,309 of JAXQKB010000338.1, read as the reverse complement.
CCATCAGTGCCCTCTAAACCAGTCCCTATAACGGTCATAGCACAAAGTCGGCAACAAAACATTTAGTGGGGGCCCAGATGGGGAAAGATTAGGACATCGACAGCGTGATGCTATTGCAACGACGCCGCGCCGCACGCATACGTATACACACCTTCATATACTGTGGGTCTCGCGCTCGAACGAGAGCGGGAAGTCGATGAGAGGTGGAGGTGAGGAATTCGAAAGTGATTATGAAGACGGATCAGAAGAAATGTATTCGAGTAAGTAAAGTTTGATAGAAGAGATTACTTACGGATTAGCGTGGAAGACTAACGCCCTTTACTGGACATGTTATGTTTAAGAAGCGCCTTTTGTATTCCGCCGAAGGCGCCAGGTTCTCTTGCTGTGTCATCTGGGACCCTGCATGTTCTCCAGCTCAGGGTCCTCCAAGTTCCCACCCATCTCTATCACCCATTTCGTACATTTGGCAGGCCTCTTGTCGTCCTTCCACCATCTTCTCGCCGCTCTCGCTGAGCTCTTTCCTCTCTGCATCCAATGGCAAGTCCGTCAGGCATCCGGATATAACCTTCCCAACCGGCATTGCCATCTCCCCTTTCGCAGTCTTACTCATTGACTTCTGCTTCTCAGGTCTGCACGGCAGAGTCTGGTCTTCGTCACTTATCGCCAGACGGCCCCTACTACGCACCGCTTCAGGTGAGTCTCTCGATATCGTCGAGCTCTCAATTGTATATACCCCCTCTGTCTTCTGTGGAACGAGAGCGCCCGTTGTGCGATCTGGTACCCCTATTGGTGCTTTCCGCTTCGACCGGACTGCTAATTCGTCGCAGAGGGTGTTTTGTAGATAGAGGTCATCAATCGCTCGTAATATCCTCGTTCTATTTGTATGTTATAAGTATCTGCATGAGTCGGTCAGGGGCAATTCGCGAAACCGCATCCATCATGCCTCCTGGTTCTTCTCTTCGCTTCGGGCTTCAACCTCAACCTTCCGCTCACATTCGTTATCCGCAGGCCCATACTCTTTCGAAGTACCCAGCAACCGGCATGCCAGGTCAACCTGCCGACGCACTGATCTTCAGGCTACCCGTCGAGCTTCTATCGAGGATATTCACCCTCGGCATCCCCGAAGGAGAGTACCCCGACTTTCCCCCCTCTGACGAAGTCCCCTTCGAACTGCTCGTGTCGCGTATTTGTCAAGACTGGAGGGACGTCGCTCTACGAACACATCAACTTTGGACTACTGTCCATTTCCGCCTCAAGCCACACATCGAACGTGCCTCGGTATATCTCACGAGAAGCAAACGTCACCTCATCGACATCCTCGTCGATACATGCGCCGCTGACGAGCATGTCCCCAACGTCACCCTCTTCCGCGAAGAATTCATCCCCGTCTTCAAGACCGTCATCCCACATATCAACCGGTGGAGATCCCTCTCTCTCAAGGTCCGCGACCGCGAGTGCAAGATCGGTGCCCGTCAAGTCTTATCAACATGCGGTGGCGCCCCGTACCTCGAGTATCTCCAGCTCTGGCACATCGAGAACTGGGAAAGCCCCGAACGGCTGTTCACGCAGATAGGCCCTCCGCCCGTCGTCGTCTTCAACAAGTCTCTCCCGAGCTTGAAGCACATCGTGCTCATTGGCGTCAACGTACCGTGGAATCAGTCTCCCTTCCTAGAAGACCTTACTACCGTCGAATTCGCTCTTCACTCAGAAGACGTCCGAATTCCTTACGACATCTGGGCGAACATGCTCGCCACGAGCCCGAACCTGCACAAGTTGTCCCTCCACTATTCGGGTCCGCGGTCTGCCATGGAGGGCTGGCCTACGGACGTCATTAATCTACCTGGTCTGCAAGAACTGGTACTTACGGATCTGGATTGCTCCTATATTATGCAACTCGTCGAACGCCTCTCGATGCCCAACGTTACGAAGCTACGACTCGAATTGCACGATCGCGACTCAGATTTCTCAGAGTTGCTCGAGTACTTCGCATCCCCACCCGCTCCTGCTACTGCCACGATTGTCGATGTCGACGCCGAGGAATCAGAGCAGCCAGAACAGCCGGAGGCGAGGGGACCGGCATTCCCTTTACTCGATACGCTCGTCATCGCCGCGTTGGATTGTACGCCTACGAGTTTCGCAGCGTTCTTGAAGGCGACACCCTCGATTCGGCATCTGGAGCTTTCAGGCGGGAAGTTGGCAGACGGACTATTCGAGCAGCTGTGGACGGCTCACCTTTCTGCGCAGGAGGACGAAGCGAAAGGTGCAGTGAGAGTGGTAGATGAAGGTGCGGAGGAAGCCTCAGGATCGGGGTTGGGGGCTGGAGATGGGGAGGCGTACTCGTACAGGTACGTGAGGCCAGGAGTGTCACACGTGCCAGCTCGTCGGACACGGACACCGGACGCTCGGATTCAAGCACGAGGACTGCGTCGACTGCTGCGACTTCTCCATGCTCGGTGCATGTGCCACTTGCAAGTCGCCCTCAAGCACGGGATACTATCCTCCTTCCGGAGCTCAAGTCGTTGAAGGTATCGGGGGTGGAAAGCGAGGATTTGTGTACGTTTATTCGGTTCAGGCAGGGGATGCAGCTGCCGGTGGAGAAGTGGCTGGTGGAAGAAAAGTTGAGATGCGAGGAACTTGAGACGATCGCGCAGCAGATGAAAAACAGGTGTGAAGGCGAGAGGTTGGAGTGGTATGAGGGCGAGGAGGAGGACGAAGAGGACGAGGAAGGAGAGAGCGTGGAGGGAGAGGATGACGATGTTGTGTGCGACGACGACGACGAAGAATTTGACGACGCTGACGACGGCGACCATTGACGAACCATCACCAGTATACCAAGGAACACGCCTCAGGATTTTTTTGTAAGCAATAGGTTTTCATGTTGGATTTCCGGTCTTCTCGCGAGTGTTCCCCTTCTTCTTCATCTTACTTGTGGGCATTATCATTTGTAACCCACTGCAGCACTTTTGTCTACACGCATGCTCTTGCAATCCAAAACGGTTGTACGGTCAACTTCGCATCTGAGCCGCTAGATTCCTTTGTACATATCCTGATTCCCATGCAACTTCAACGTGATACCCTCTGTGAAGCTGTGATTATAGTGTTTTGCGCAAGATCACCCCGTCTAATATCACCATATCACATCGCAGTATTTGTTCAACAAAACAGGGTCCCATCCAGGCCTTTACAATTGAAAGTCATGAGTATTTGATCGAGAGTGGAACGCGTGTGGTGCACCGTAACGGGTCAGTGGACCACGAGGATATCAAACCTCTGTCCGTGACAGCCACCCAGTTGCAGACTAACAAAACAAAAGCGAGCCAATCTCGTGCGCGGCCACTGGTCGAAGCCATGCATGATAAGCAGCGGCAAGTACGTCAGAGCCTGTTATTTGATTCTAAGTAGTCTCAGATCATCTCACATTTATTACGGAGAGGAGAAGGCTTCCAACGATGGATCTATTTGTTAACAGTATTTTCCGACTTCCGCAGGTATCTGCACCCGACCCCAAACAACTTAAGTTGTCTTTGTGCAGAAAATAATGGCCATGGTACTTCGACCGCTGGCACCGCATCCGAAACATTCCGCCACTCGAGCCGCTGCCTCTCAGTCATCTCGCTCACAACGAAGGCTCTCTCTCGCTGTCAGTCATGCGCGCAGCTTGATTCTCAGCTAGAGAGATACATTTGCACGCTCTCAAGAAATCGTGGGAGGCAAGTCTCGATGACAGCTTTACACTTCCGTGGAATGCAGAGCCACTGGCGGTGCGGCGCCTGCAGGCTTCGCGCGGCCATAGTGGTCAGTAACCCAGGGCAGTGTCGCTCGAACGGTCCTCCTTTGTCTCCGGAGAGAGCGTTGACAATTAGGCCCGGATGTCCATTATGTTTCCAGTGGCGGACATAGCATCATATGCATCAGCTGCCTCGAAGAAGGCTCTGGGAGCGGATCCGGGTGGTCAATTGGGCCCAGCTAGGGGCAGATTCATATAAGAAGTATAACGGGACTGCGATGGCTTGTTCTCTCCCCTCTTGCTGTTCCCGAACATGCCCTTCATGCTCAGGCGGTCGCGACGGAAGGATGTACCTCCTTCGCGATCGTTGGTCGATGTCGTGAAGTCGATGTATAGTTGCGATGTTCAGTGAGTGGCTAATTTATCTCGATATTCCGTGCTCAAGCTAAATACTCTCGAGCTTAGAATTGATGATGAACAGGATGCGTATAGACATCCCCGTATGATCTGTGAGTTCAGAAATCGATAGACCACGACCAACGCGTTTGAGCTGACTGTTGTGCAGATCGTCGCCGCAATGAAGAGTATTACCGACCGCCACACCCAATCACCCGCTTGCCAGTCGAGTTACTGGCACAAGTGTTTACCATGGGTGCAGAAGACGATTTGATGCTCCCCATGGCCGTCTCGCATGTCTGTCGACACTGGCGACACCTGGCTCTCCGAACCCCGGCACTATGGCGGCGCATAAGTCTTGACTCCCGCCTGCGGATGTGGTCAGAGCGGCTCGCCCGCGCTCGCGCATGCACTCTAGACGTCGAGATTCTCCCCCAAGCCCTACCGATAACCCCGCGTACTCGCCGGGAATACCTCGACGCACAGACTGTCCAGTTATACATGCATATGACATCCCCCTATATCAATCGTTGGAGGTCTCTCACGATTGACTTCCAGCATTACGCGCCCTATCTCTGGAACGCAGCTCTCTCGGTCTGCTGCGGCTTCGGACCGGGCGTACGAGCACCTCGTCTGGAGCATCTATCACTGGTACACCCCAACAACGACGATACTCAGGAGTTCACACTATTTAATGGCCACGCCCCTCTACTTCGATCTGTGACCCTGAATGGCACCCGCCTCACATGGATGCCATCTTTATTCGCGAACATTACGTCTCTGGATTATACGCACCATGGATTCACGCGCGGGGAGGACGCCGAGATTGAGATTTTCAAGATGTTGAAGGTATGCTCTCGTTTACGAGAGCTGCGACTGGCATTTCCCACGCACAGTCGCAAGACGATGAGGTTGTACGACAGCCCACTTCCCGCGAGGGAACGCATCCCTTTCAATGATTTACGGACGCTCACCATACACGTCGAAGGCGCGGATATACCCTCTGCGTTGATTGCGCTCATTGCAAGGTTCGACCTTCGCCGGCTCCGCCATTTGACGCTTTCCTCGTCCGCACTCACTATGCCGACCCGAGGTACGCATCCGGTGTACAACCACTACTCGACGCACACTGCATTCCCATTCTTCTCCCGTATCCGCAAGTTCCAGAAGGCACTTCCTCGTCTTCCCAGTTTGACGCGTCTTGAAGTCAAACACGCATGGTGCCGGCTGTCCTTCCTTCGGGATGTCCTCACACAACAAGTCCCTCGGCTCGATAAGCTCACCCTTCACTCCCCCTTTCTCGACGAGGGCTTCCTCTGGGACCTCGGTGAGATATGCAGAGGACGATACCGTGTAGAACACAATGTCAAAGGCAATGGGATGCCCCGCGTCATATATATGCCACTGCGGGTATTAGAAGTGGTGGGCAGTGGGTATGTTCATGCAAATGGTATTATCGATGTGATTAAGCGGATGTTGGGCGGAGGGGTTGTGTGGGTAAAGGAAATATGGGTCCGGGACTGTGTAGGCGTCAACGAAGAGGTGGTACAGCGCGCTTGGCGGTTTGGTGTTCCTGTGAGGATATTTCGGGATGCCTCTGGGCTGGGGGCGAAGCTGCCGAAGGGAGGTGGGAGTGGTTTCGCTGCGCTCGGGACGAACGCTTTGACGTGGACGAGGAGAAGAGCGAGGTGATTTGGGACATATACATACATACCCCCATTTATACCACTTAACGTGGTGTATACCCAGGACTTGCACATTGCACAATCACGACTTTCACGATACAGATCTAATATTCTATGACGAACTTTATCGTATGTATCATACACACTTACGTACTGGATACTTACATGCCTACATTGTAACTTCATGCTTCATGGCAACGAATGATTATCTTACATGCATAATACACCCGAAGACCAGGAACTGGAACTGTCTTCATACCCTTGATGGGTTAACGGCTAGATATCCCCCGTCAACGATGATCTCTTGGCCATTTGTATAGCCACCTCCTGGTGAGACCAAGAAAATGACTGCTCCCACCATCTCCTGAGCCCTGTAAAGAGGAAAGCTCTGCTATTAGTATCTGGCCAAAAGCAGATATGTCTAGAGACTCACGTTCCGGGCCTGTTGACAGGTACAGGCTGAAGACCCAGACCAACTGCATTGGTCTCGTTAGGGCCCTTTGAAAGTCGAGCAGCAGTCATTTCCGATTGGTATACTCCAGGAGCGATCGCGGAGACCCGAACAGGAATGTTCTTGAGCGAGAACTCAGTGGCCATCATCTTCGTCAGATGCGAAGCTGCAGCTTTCGAGCTGTTGTAAGCAAACTAAAACATTTATACGCGTTAGGGAGGAGCGACATTTGGCAAGTCATCATTGTATCCTGTACGTACGTGATTCTGAGCAAGCTTCATATGTCCGCTGATACTAGTGATGTTGACCACAGAGGAGGGATATTCCTTGTTGTCTTCGCTTCCCTTTGCGAGCAAACCAAGGAATGCAGTGGTCACGAAGAAGATAGAGGCGGAGTTGATGGTGTAGACTTGTGACCATTGCTCGTACGACTCATTGTTGAACAGTGCCTCGCCTAGCGTTTCAGGTGACTGATGTTCAGGTGCACTAAGATCGTTGAAGAATCTTGAGACGGGACCAACTTGGCCAGCACTATATGCAGTTTGTTAGTTACACGTATAGTGCGTCATTGTGCAAGGATGCAACTGACTTGTTGACTAGAATATGCAATTTGCCTTCCTTGGCCTGAAGCTCTCGCTTGACTGCAGCAATACTTTCGCGGCTGGTTACGTCCATCTGCAGTCTATGACACTTTCGAAGTCAGAATGACATGCTTCCGAGCGAGACACGTTTGTAGTCTGCGCTTACGGAAGAATCTCCCCCGCTCCATCCTTCTTCTCAAAGGACGAAATCGATTTCTCCAGAACATCTTTGCGACGGCCTGTGATATACACTACGCATTCCTTGTAAGCTCTTCTATTCGTCAGACATACATAAAGCTGGCAATACCTTTGGCACCGTTAATCGCGAGGCCTTGAGCGATCATCCATCCGATTCCGGTACCTCCTCCAGTTACAACTGCAATCCGCCCCTTGAGATCGAATACCTTGTCCAGCGTAAGAGAAGCGGCCATTGTGAGGTATGCGTGAGTACGAATTGAAGTCTGAAGTTGTTGGTGTGGTTTTTGCTGAACGTTAACGTTGAGGGTCCTCCTTAAATTGCTGCCAGCATCGGTAACGAAGCCGCCGCGTTATCTCTCGGAAAGCAATCGCAAAGACGAATCAGTCTCAACACGTGGATTGCTCATTATTGCACGGCCGTTGCTTGCGAATCGTGATGAGGAAAAGTGCGGACTTCAGTGAAGATTAGCAAGCACACGCAGGAGGGAGAAAATAATCCAGTAAGCCAAGCATTGTGAAGATGTAATTCTGAACAGAGGTTGGTTGACCGACAGACGCTCAGATGTCTCGGGAGTTCTCGACGCATGACAAAGAGTTTTAGACGATTAATCACATCCATAACGTACGCCAACATATATACAGAGTAATGTAGCAAATAAACAGTCAACACCCCAATGCTCAAGTGAAAGCCAAGGTATTCTGTCCTCTCTCGGGGTCCGTCATACGATGCACCCGCACAGTAGCGCCAATGTGGACGTTGTTCATGTCCTGGGGTGTAATGAGAATATACTGCTTCCTGTCCGAGGCGTTTGCAGTATCGATCTGAGTTCGCGAAGTCAGGAAGAGCGATATTATCAGGGGAATGGAAGAAGTTTACCATCATCTTCATGCTAATTCGACGGTTGACAGCATCCATGAACACGTCGAATTCGTCTGTTACATACTATCAGCAAACTGGCTCCCTAGCGAGAGCTCCTGGTCAACGTACCCAGACAACGGATCGGGCACCCAATTGACTCCCAAAGAGACAATAGTAGGCAGATCGTAGAGAAAGACTTCTCACCGCCACTAAGGGCATTCGGGTCCTTCTCTCTGCTACCAGCCTGAGTAGCCAATTGATCGTCCGTTTGTACCTGTAAAATTGGGTCAGCACGATTTCCTTATTTGAAACAACACCCAAACCGAACCTTGAGCTGAAGAGTACCATGGATATGGTCGAAGAGCACTTTGCCGAAGTAGCCACGGTTGGACAAGTGATATTGGAAGTAGATCTTGCAACGTAACGCGATATGACGACGGAACTCGTGCCACCGGTTGAGTCGAACCCGAATGGACTTCCTCAGTGACTGGTACACAACGTGTAAGCACAGATAAGGCTTACGAGGTGAAAACAAACGTACCTTGTTGAGCTGCATCATCAACTTCAGGTCTTTCTTCGCGTCATCGAGCGCAGCCTTCCGCTTATTGACCTCAAGCGTCATCTGGTCAACGGTAGCCCCTTGCCTAATCAACAATCAACAGTAAGAAACCATCCAAAATAAACGGGTATACTCAAACGCACTGTCTCTCGCGAGTTTGCAGCGCGCGTTGAATCGCGTCCAGGTTCCTCTGCACCTCAGCGACTTTACGAGGCTCAGGCCACTCCTCACAGTACTCCTTCGCCTTGCTCGTCCACACCGTGAACTCCTGCTCAAGCTGGTCCGCGACCTCCTGGAGAGTTCCGACCTTGGCGTTCTCCTCTGCGAGCTTCTTCTCCCAGTGGCCAACAGAATTTTGCGCAGCGAGACGTTGTACCGCGGCATCTTCCACCAGTTTCTATTTGAAGTTAAGTATACTATCAATAATGGCTTGCGAGGAGGCTTACCTCGATGCCACCACGCTGCGAGTTATGGTTAAGGATCTGGTTCCTGACTTGTCGTAGTTCTTCCTGGAGAGGCTCCAGAGTCTTCTGCACCCTGTTGATCTTATCCTGGAGCTCCCTGAATTGAGCCACAGTGGCCTCCTTGCTTTCCTCTTGTTCCTGTAAATGTCAATTTAGATATCTTACCACAATTCGAGTGCATGATTTTCGAACATACCTTGAGCTCTTCCTGCAGAGTCTGCAAACTCATCGGCAGATCCTGGTTGAGCTCTTCCTGAAGGGCATCCCGTGTGCGCTCCAGGGCTTTGAAACGCCTTTCTAGCTCCGTAGACCGTGCCTAAGGATCCATTTAGTATCTGCGGCTATGTCATTCAGAAAGAAAGGCTGCACTTACCGCGAGTGCGTCAGCTGATTTCTTCTCAGTTCTGTAGATACTTTGCACCTCCGCCAGCCGCGTGCGCAGTTGGTTGTAGTTGGCTTCAGCTTCTCTGAGCTGCTCTTGGAACCGCCTGCACATCGGTAAGTTAGCTTAGCAGCAACCATAAGCATGGATTAGAAGGAATACACACTGTCGCTGAGTAGACAAGTCGTCGCTCGTAAACGTTTGCTGCCTAGGGTCATTAGGGCGAAGCTGAGTAGCCAAGCTAGACTGTCCTCCTCCCTCCCTGAACCAGAGCCTCAGTACACTAGTATCGTAAAGGCAATGAGTAACCTACGGGAAACGTTGTACAGTATAGAAGTCCATCGTCCACGCGATACCGCGACCGAGCCTTTGCAATTGACGATCAGCATCGGCACGCGTCTCGGCGACCAGGATAGACTCGATGCTGTAGCTGTTGATGAGGATACGCAAGACGTATTCATCCGAGATCTGTGGCATATCAGCGAACCTAGCCAACGATAACTATAGTTATACGCACGTTAAGAATACGAAGCAAGGTCGTGTATTCAGCAGGAGGTTCTCCCCTCGAGTAGTCGAACAGGTCGACTTCGGATATGACGATGTTAGGCCGTGGACTTCGACATACAATCAGCACGCCACCCCAGAAAGTCAGCACTAAACCACTCACTTTCCGTGCTGTTTCAGCAACCCATCCAACTGCGCCCGATCCCTCGCATCCGTAATAGCAAACATCCCCATCGCACCACCAAGCCTCGCCCTCAACAACGGCGCCCACTTCATATCCCTCGCCTTCACAAACTGCCCAAGCGGACCAACCGGTTTCTGCCCATGCCACCTCATCTGCGGAATCTGCGCGAGCACTCTATCCAAATTCATACCGAACGGCGCCAACTTCGTACGCTCGCGGTCGTCGATCAGTCGCAATTGGGACGTGGCAGCGTCGATTTGCGACTGGACGTTGCTGATCTGCGCCTCGATGGCCGTACCCTCGGATCTGCGCTCGGCTTGTTCGCGTCCCTTGCGGAGGATGTCCTCTTTTAGCTCGTCGCGCTCGGCTTTGGCTTGGGTGATTAATTCCTCGGTCTCTGCGAGCTTGCGGGAGGCTTCGTCTACTTGCCCCTGAGAAGCGTTCTTCATGCGCTCGTCCTCTTCGGCCATGTGCCGCTTGAGGTCCTTGATGAGCTTGTCCTTCGAGTTCACTTCATCATTCATCTTTCTCTCTTCGCTCTATGGGAAATAGTAAGTTTGCTGTGTCTCGCTCTCAGTGGGTAAGCACTCACCGATAACGTGTTGAGTTGCGCATTGATCTTCTTGATCTCGTCATTGAGTGTCTTCTTCCGCTGGTCCAAGTGCTCGAAAGTGCCCAACTGCTCAATCTGTTGCTCGAGATCAATGACCGCCTGCTCGGCATCCGTCTTCTTAATCTAGAGGCAAAATCACTCTTAGAGATGGGTCATAATGAGATCCTTCTTTCGTCTCACCTCAGCTTCTTCAAGACTCGACTTGACCTTCTTGACGCGCTTCTTCTGTTTCTCGACTTCACGAAGTTTCTCCTCATATTCCTAGAGACGCACAAACACTCAACACCATTTCAGTTATCAGCCGCGTACAAGAACCTACCTCCTGCTTCGCCGCAACATGAGCCCACGCAAGCTCCTTCTTCAGCTCGTCAGCCTTATGTTTCTGCTGACGAGCCTTGTCAGCTTCCTTGAAGCGCTGAGTCGCATCACGAAGAGCCTCCTCGAGGTCGGGTATGACCTCAGACTTGTTCTTCAGGACTTTCTGGGTCTGCACGATGTTCTCCATGCACGTCGAGTATTCCTCACTCAATTGACTCAGCTGTGTCCCTTTGAGGAAGAACTGCAAGTCTGCGTAAGCATGGTCCGGACGTGAGTGGTAAAATCCGAGACTGACCTTGTACTTGTCTGCAGGCTGAGAGGCCGACAAGAATTGCCTGTTCAATGTATGAATATATGGCATCCAACAGGTAGCATAGTGTACGTACCTAGCAGAATCCTGAGTAAGAATGTTCATCGGGTTGTCAACTTGGATGTTCAAGTGGTCGCAAATATTCGACAGCTCCTCTCTCTTAGTCGAGATGACCTTCATGTTCTTAGCCATGATCTTGTACGACGAACTACCGGTCTTGCTGAATTGACGACGAATCAGGATGCTCTCGCCGTACACCTTCGGCTTGTATGCATCTTCACCTTGATTCTTGAGTGTTACGGTAATCTCAGAGATACTGGTTTTCCTGAGTCAGTAGCGTAGCTTGACGAGAGATAATTGTAGGCTTACTCCTCGCCTTCTTTAATGAAGGACTTTAAACCGGAGCCACGACCAGTGATAGTCGCCTTTCCTCCCAAGGCGATGGTCAAAGCAGTGAGCACAGCACTCTTGCCACCTGGAGAGCTTTTAGGGTTGAATGTCACGAATAAAATGGGAGTACGTACTGCCGTTGTGTCCTGTGGGATATTATCAATAAACTTGCATATTCGTCTATTCTACTATGGGACGCACCAATAATGAAGTTAATCTGAGGACCAAAGTGGAACACGAGATACTTGTGACACATGAAGTTGTGCATCTCGAGTTTCTCAATAATGCCCATCTCGGCAATATTCTACGACATATGCCCATCATCAGCAATATGGAAACGCAAGATATCCGACGAGCACTCACGCCTTGACCTTTGTTTCCTTTATTAAACACCTGCTCACGAATCGCATCTTCGTGCTCCTGCTCAAACCGCTTCTCCTCATCCGCATCAGGAGCCACCTGCTGAATATCCGCGTCGTCTTCATCAAGCTCGACCGCTGCGCTACGACTGCCACTCGCTTCAGGAGCGTCGTTCACTTCCACGTCGTTGTCATCGCCAGTGCGGACTCGTTTAGAAGCTTGAGAGCCCTCTATCTCTGTGTCAGCCTCCGACACCGCGCGCCGTTTGATGGCCATTGTCGATGACGGGGAAGGTGATGGAGGAAAGAGTTAAAGGAGCGCGACGCGATCCCGACGCGTTCATGAGTCGCGTCGGCCAAATATGAGCAAACAGGCTCGTTAGCGCCAGGCCATGCGAGGACCCCAGACCACTCCCGCGCGCTTAGACAACTCAACTTCATAAAGGCCGTCAAACAGTCGAAGTGATTTATATTCAAGGTGAACTCCGTTGATAAACGGTCACATTAACTTAAGCTTGTACGTGAGTAAATACCTGCCATGGCAGTCACCTCATAGAGTAGTCTGGGGTCCTTCTCAAGCCGGCGTCTTCTGGCCAGCGCTCCTGCAGCTCTCACCGCTGCCAGCTCTCGCATTGATTTTGTACAGCAAACTTCCATTGCACGTCCTGCTGCATATTTTGTCGACTCCCTGCAGTGCCAATTACACACTGCTGACTTCCAGTTTTCCTGTCAATTACAGCTGCTACGCGCATCAACCTGAGGAGCATCATGGACTTCGATGTCGTTGCTGCCGTTTCACGCCTTCCGTTCGCTCGTCGCATTCACACGCGGTTTCAGCTGGCCTGGTTCGTCTGGATGACTGGGCAGTCTATTTACAGAACTATCCGACTCTACTGTACCCTTTAACTTCACCCTCGCACAGATGACAGAGAGCAGCCCGCCCGTTCGCGCTGTGTCGTGCGTTACTGCGCAGGTATTGTTCACATTTTCTGGAAGATCTCCATGCTTCTGGCTGTTTTGATTGGAGAGCGGCAGATGCGCCTGTCGGAGTGCAACGTGCAACTGATCTTTTTACCCCCAAAAAGGAAGTCTCGGCTGACGGTAACACGCTCGGGGTGAGTCTAGAGGCGCCCATCAGCTTGTTGTTCCCTCCTCTCACATCCCCCGACCCCCCTTCGCCGTCTTCTCTGCCTTGTGCGACGAGGCATCCGTTCTCTAACACACTCCTTTACGAAGCCTTTCGTTCACTTACAAAAACTATATCTCGAAGGTTGAGGTTGAAGTTTAGACGTCAACAAAATGTCTAACAATACCATATATCAAACCTCACCAAGCTACGGGCGACCACCTCTTAACGCGGATACCAACGGACGGGTTCAGCAGTCCAACGCGTATGTGATTGTGTTATTGACGACGGCGACACCGGACTAACGAATGCCACCAGCGATCACGGCGCGTTAGGCAACGCCATGCTCAATGGCGACTTGAGCGACGATGACGACGACGAGAACCCCTTCACCGACGGCCATGGCGCGCCCGCTCCCGTGCAGCAGCCTATACCCCTCGCAGCGCCCAAACCCGGCTACGCAGCCCCAGTTGCAGCACTCAACCTAGCGTCGCCAACGACTCCAAGCCCTTCAGCCTCTCCAGTCGGACGGCAACCGTCTCCCCAGGGCGTCCGTCCTCTTATGCTCGTCAATAACATGAACGGCATCGGATCCGCACCACCCTCGCCTCGCATGCCTTCCCCCGGAATCAGCGTCCCCAGCACTCCCCATCCTCTACCTCCTACTATCACGCCTATACAACCCGCGTTTGTGAGGCCGAACAAAGTCGTCGATGATAGAGATGTCAAGTTCGCGCCGTCTACACCGATTTTGAGGGGTGAGAAGGAGGAGACGCTCCTGCCCAGGCGGGGAGAGAGAGGAGATGATTTCTGGAGGCGTTTCAGCATGGTCGTCAAGCAGGAACGTGCGCTGCCTCAGACTCAGAAGGAGAGGTGAGTCTTGCTTCTCGTCGTTCTCCCTGCACTTTGGTCTGACCACCCTTTGAAAGTGCATGGTTGAGGAAAACCCAGAACGGCTCGACACGTCTCGCCCGTTGGGTATGGATCGTCGGCCTCGCACTCCTAATCGTACGTACCCCACTCCCACCCTCCATTACCCATCTCTAACCCCTCACAAAACAAACCAGGTAATCATCGCAGCCATCGCCCTAGGCGTATACATTAGCAGCAAGAACCAAACGCACAACGCCCCCACCGCCTTCGGCGGCAGCGCCAACGAGAAACTGCAAACAGGCACCGACACAGACACCCTCCACGCAACCCTCACCAACGGCGGCGGCATCGAACACTCGAGCTCGAGACACGTATCGCCGACTGCTACGGTTGCGAGACGGGAGGACGAGTGGCCGGAGGTGACGGCGATCCCTGCGGCGCCTGTGATGATACATGAAAGGTCGAGTTTTGAGGACTCGAATGTTGTGCGCGCTGTGCCGCCGTCGAGACATAGGCGGGTGCATCATAATCGGAGCGAGACGTAATGTTTCATAGCGTAACATAGAGGTCGCATCGCCCACAGTGGAATCAGCCCTGCGCATGTATGGCTGCGTTCCGTCCACTCTTTCAATACACCCTTCACCCTCACACACGTCCCCGCAAGTAGCCCGTTCACAGCCTATCGAGATTCAAGGACTTTGGTTCACTCTCTCCCCCATATCCATCCACTTTACTTCACTCCATCCCACCCTTGGTTGACAGTTTTGGATTTGCGCTCACTCACTCACCACCCACCAACGAACGACACTGATCTACTAATGCTTCATCATGTTCGGGATACTCTTCTTCATCACCTGCCGCCCTCTGACTTATATACCCCTCACCTCTCGCCCCATGGATTCGTCATTTTTATCGTTGACTTTGACAATTTTTAATGTGGATCCCACGATTGTGTATACCAGATTTTGCTTCAATACACTTCTTTTTATCTCTCACTCTCACTGTCAGTTATTCTTGGTCCTGGAGGATGGATGGTTTGATGGCAAACTCATAGGTACATTCGTTAAGTATTCTATTGGCATTCAAGTTGGGTAGTTTTGTTCTGTTTTATATGTTTGGTTTGTCAGCTCGCATAAGCATCGTATACCGGTACTGATAGAAATATAATACGGATGGTCTACTGCACAATGAGAAATTTGCAACGTTAACCACTATGTACTAAAGCTACATATGCAATCGTGGCGTGAATAATAGTGAGATGATGGAAAAGCAACGAATGAGATAATGAAGTGTGTATGTATGATAATATGGAAGATTATTATGGTATGTATGAGCGTGTCTACCAGTAGAAAGTTGAAGGAGTTATAGCAAATATACAGCAGTGAACGAGAGACTACCCAATCCTGAAAACTATGTTCTCCACGCACGGACCCAGAGAAGGATACTACACCCCGAAACACACCGACTACCGGAGACGGAAAGCTCCTTGCGGCAGCCTCGCCCTCCCTCCCCTCTTCTTAGTCTCAGCAATAACGACGATCTCATCATCATCGGAATCAGGTATAACTTCAGCTTCAGGTCCCGGTTTCGCTGCGCCAGATGGCCCACTGGCACCAGCTTCCTTCTTCTTCAACTCCTCCCTCGCAGCCTTCTCCTTCTTCCACTCTTCCGAGAGCGACAGCGCCCGGGCACGAAGAGTATCGCGCAAATCTGGTACGGAATGTGCTTCCCAGTCGTTCTCGCGTTCCTTGGAATCGTAATCTTTGGCCTTTGTCGTCTGCACAAACGACCGGGTTAATATTGATATTTACATATCTGATGGCACATAACATACCACTATCTTCTTGATGTACGAGTCGGGATAACTCATGAATGTCTGTACGAAATGGATCAAGTAGACTCCACAGTCACAGAAGTTCGGCTGCGCGGGGACCTGCAGAAACAAATATAGATATCGGCATGTCGTCCGTGAAAGTGAAAGCTAGGAAAAAACAACAACATACCAATGCAGTGACGCCCGTGGCAGGCGTAGTTTGCGAAATCTCAAGACCCTTCTTGTCCTTAGCCTCCATCTGAAGATATCTCGAAAGGTTGTTCGCCGCAGCGGGATGCTTCCCTCCAAGAGAGTCAAAGGTAAATATATACGTCCTATGCCTCGTCAGCTCTGGTCTCACTTGTAGCATCGTCAACACTCACTTGTCGTGCTGAAACTCTGTACCAACGGGCTCCTCGTTATCCAAGTCCATGTCAGGCACGTCTGCATTGGCAGAGGCCGCTGCGGCAGGCTCATAGAACGGGACCTCCGGAGACAGCTGCAGTGCGTTCTTGTCCTTATCCTTGTCCCCTTTCGACGTCGTCCCATAAAAACTCGCACAAGGGATCGCAGAAGAAGCAGCATCCTTCCCGGGCTCATCCACTTCCATCGGCACATGACCAACCTCGACCTCCTGCAGGTCATCGTCAATCTCGATCAGCTCAGATACATCCCTCGAGGGCCCAGCAGCTTCAGTCGAGCTCTCCGCAGGGATCTCAGCAACCCCTCCGTCAGAGTCCGGGTACTGCAACTCCCCATCTGAAGGCACGCCCAGAATATCAATGTCTTCGCCGGGTTGCATGGTAAGATCCTCCGCTGAAGCATTCGTTTGTGAGATATTGCAATCGCCTAGCATGTTCTCCACGCTCTTCTCATCCTCTACAGTCGCAGTAGGACTATCATGTGCGAAGTCCAGAGGTTCGGGTATGTCTGCGGCGGTTTCTTGCCCGAGAGCGTCGGAGTCGCGTTTCCGTTTCCGTGTTTGTACTGAAGCTTTGGGAGGTTGGGGTGGCGGGGGTTGTAGGACATACTCGGGATTGCAGATGATCGCGAGGTACCAATGCAAGCTAGGACCACGGTCAGGTTAGTCAGTTTGAATGTATGTAATGGAACGTACTGTTCGTTGATCGGGACGATGATGTATTTCTTCTTGAACAAGTCAAACTTCGACGTCCACTTGCGTACACTCGAGTACCCTTCTTCCTTGCTGATGCAGTGTCAGCACACACAAACTTTTCGAGAACCGATATGTCGGCACACGTACTTCTTCACCTGAATCTTCTTGTAAAAGAATGAACTGAATATATGTATCTCTTCCGCCAAACTAGGATCCGTGTCCCGCAAGTCATTCAACCACAGCCTACAAAAGCAGAAATACTCGTATCAACGGCGGATCACAAGACAGAACAAATTCGTCAGGCGTACTTCAGAGCAAACTCGATCAGCGTGTCGTTCAGATATTGACCCTGGTCCAATCGCTTGATATCAGCGTTCGTGAGGTTAACCGCGCCAGTCCCAGTCAGCGGATATACGAGGACACTGCATAGACGATGAGTACGATTTATAAAAGGATCGATAGTGGCATGGACGTCAACGTACAGTTCATCAGGATCCGGGACGGGGGACGCGCGAGCACTCGGAGCGGCCGCAGCTTTAGTTGCTCTCGTCTCACGTCGTGGTCCAGTGTAAGTGACCATCGTAGAATTCGATATACGCCTAGCACATATCCATGCGTTAGCTGAACAGATATTGCAACGCAGGAAACCGACTTACGGTCGTGCCTTGGGTTGTGTACTCGGTTTCGCCTGAGCCTCCGTCCGTCTGGCAGATGCTGCGCTTATATCCTTGTCCGGTAGAATGCTGTTGGATGTGTCTGTCTCGTCGCCAGGTTTGTGACGTTTGGGAACGATGTCCTCGTTGTCCTCGACTGTTTCAGACAGATCTGCGCGGGCGGCCTCCCAGACGACCGTAGACGCTGCACCACTGTGTTGCCTTTAGCACATGTGATAGAAGATGTTTTGGGGACTTACTCTATAAATGCCAGTCGACCGGCCAACAGGCGTCGTAACGCCTGAGTTAGAGTGTCAAATTCCTTGGAGTCCCAACCGTCATGAGCAGTGTTGAACTTGAACACGATGTTGCCGTCCTTGCCCGCACTTCCTGCAAGAACTCAGTATAATTAACGGGAAAGGGTAGTGGTGTAGCTCGAGACATACCGTGCTTGAACCCAGGCCTGGATAGATTCGGATAGCTGTGGGAGGCCCCGTGCGTGCTGAGCTGGATGACTACGGGGTTAGTGATATCACACGGAGTCCTTGTGATCTGCTCTCGAAATCAGACACAAAGTTGCCGAATTACTTATTTCGAAAGTGTACTATACCTGTATGCTTCCAACGCCGTTTGACGGTCGTATCTCGAAGTCCGGCCTGTCATCATCCTCAAGCGACTTCCTAATCTTCAAGCTCTGGCCTTGCAGACAGAACCACCCAGACACCTTCTGCTTCCCACCAGACCGTACAGACGTCCCATATATATGCTCCTCCAGAGGCAGCGTGATTACGTGCCCAGTCTTGTTGGAAGCCCCAGCCGATGGTTTCGAAGCAGTGCTGAATCCAGAGGGGGGTATGACCTCAAATGTAGTAGGCCTCTAGAGATGTCATAAGAATTGTTGAGCGTGGTTCACGCAATGAGTTAGATACCCGCGCTGACATACCTGTGGAGACTTGCCCTTGCCCTTCATCTTCCCTCGGACGCCTACCTTATTGAGGTCGAGAAACGGTAACGGCGCAGTGGTACTGCTCGTTCCTCTTGTCTCGATGTCCATAACACGTTTACTAACAGTACCTCGCTCGACGGGCGGGGGCGAACGACGGGACGGCTTTAGTGGCGAGCGTGTGGAAGGCTGATCAATGTCAGAACAGTCCTCGATCGGGTCCTCGTCATCTATGTGGATCACTTCCTGCACTTCGTTGTCAGGGACTCTAATCCCTCTCTTTTGCGCTAGTTTCAGAGCCAGTGACTGCGTACTCAGCCCGTCTGTGGCCGACTGTAGTCGTGTTCCTGGACGCTGGTTCATCATCTTCTTGGGTCCATAGATGTGTTTGCCATCGTCGGAAAGAAAGTCAATTTGGTCAGGACTGCCCGACCGCGTCACGCGTGATAAACTGGGTTGAACTCCAGGAGATGATGTCCGTCTGGGAAACAGCGGCTTCCCGATATCTTCGTTTGGGTGATGAAAAGCGAGAATATCTGCATCAAGAGACGGCGATGAGGCCCTTGTAGAGCTAGGTTTGTATTCTCCTAGATAATAAACGCAAAAGTTTAGCGTTTGCTGAGAACATGCGTGATTTAAGCTGCACGGCTGCGTCAATACCTGGAAAATACCGAGAGGTTTTCGGAGGCTGAGATTTCGGGACTGTTTTTTGAGGATTCAGAACTGTCTTCTTGCTAGTGTAGTTTCCCGACTTCTGGTCCGATTTGAAAGTTGATGTCAATCGGTTCGTAGTGTAAGGAGTACTTATACCACTCCGACGAGCCTGGGCCGGGCGCTACAAGGAATATTACCTTCCGTCAAACTTGTGCTTGATTACTGTTAGTCGATACGCAGAACATACATTTACCGGAGTTTGTATGGGAGTAGGTACAGCGGCCTTCCATATTCTATATGCAAAGTGTGAGTCCACAAGCTAAATAAATGATATATTCCGAAATACATCGTACCCACTGGAAGGCCCTGCCTGCTGATTGGACGCGTCTCTGTAAGAAGCAGGTTGTCGATGCCCGGAGCCAACCTCGTGCAACAAGTCACTTGAGCGAGATGAAGACATTCGAAGCATCCGCACGACCTCGATACTTGCGGCGGGCTGACGAGCGGCGGCCGGGGCCTGTGGGCGATGAGGTGAACAGCGGCGGCGCTCACAAGAGTGACCGGCACAACTGCAAGGGGGTCTCGTGACCTCTTGCCTATTTAGTCGGCCGCGGCGCGTTGATTGAATAAAAACGCGCTCTCTGCAGTGACTTATGGAGAGGCGCAAAGTTCTTCACATTGTTCAGGAGATTCTCTGGTAAAATCGAAGGGTACTTGTTTCATAAACATAGTACTTATGGCACGCGTTGCAACCGCTATAATCACCGCATGGGCCACACATCACAAGAGAGATCACATAACGTCGTAAGAGCCGCCGAAGTCTTTCTAAAGTGTATTTACTCGGAAGTTACTGTAGTTCACGAGGATACACTTTTGTAACATGACCCAGATTGCATACTACAGTCCACAAGGTTCACTAGTGTTGCTTGAGAACAGTTTGTTACTCCTGGTGTATAGAAGTGGCAATTTCGGGCACGGGTAACAATCCGCCACAAGAGCCGTTCTCTTCAGTTCTTCTCCAAAAAAAAGAACACAGTTCGGTGGCCACGGTGGCAACACGACGGAGTCACGACGGCCAAGCGTTGTCTGCGATGCGAGCGTGCTGCAATGCCGTGAACTGCGCAGTCGTCTGCCGCGAGGGCGATAGAAAGAGGTTCAAAGTAGATAGGCGCTCGTACCGCCACCAAAACCCCACCTTACTTTCTTGGTCGTCACCTCCCAGCTCTTTCTCACCACGACCGACACCTTCCTCCTCCTCCTCGCCGTCATCAACGACTACGACGCCTCCTAGGACAACTTACAAGCAGCCGTAAACGGCGCCGACACACTCTTTACTGCGCTGACGACACCCCGTGGCGCACGGTATAACAAACAGCGAGGTCTTTGCTCCAACCCACGCACATTTGCGACCACCGACAATGTCCAACTACACTCGACGAGTACCGCCCCCAAACCAACAGTATTACTCTGTTCCTCAGAGCCCACCGCGTATGGGAGGGCCCAGCAGGCAGTCATCTCAGAACCCATCGTACAGTTCTTCCATGCCCTTGGCGATGCCCCAGCCTCAAGTCAGCCAGTCGAGTTATATTTCGCGCGAGGACAGGGATGAGACTGCACATCGCGTTGCAACGGGTGCTATTGGAAGTGGCTATGGTCCCTACTCAGTGCGTACTCTCTTCGTAAAGGCAGGTTTTTATAGACAACTAAGATATACATCCGCAGTACAACCCGAATATTCCTGGTTCACAATACTCTTCTAGGTTCAGCAATGCACCTTCAGAGGTGTCTGTCGTCACATCTGGTGAAAAGTCAGGCACAGCGCCCATGATTAATACCAACACTGTTCCTCCATACATGTGGGATACCAAAGACCCCGACCTTGACGATCCCCTCCACAACCCTGACCCAGTCCGTGACGCCGCACTCGACCGCTCCTTCACGCTGTTCTCATCAAGAGGATGGATGAACGTTTCTGCCCTCTTTCTCCTCGTCGGCGGGCTGCTGATGCTTTTCGCCGGATACCCCATTATCATATATAC
The DNA here is from genome assembly GCA_037042295.1 of Irpex sp. Y119-03. Classification (NCBI taxonomy): domain Eukaryota; kingdom Fungi; phylum Basidiomycota; class Agaricomycetes; order Polyporales; family Irpicaceae; genus Irpex; species Irpex sp. Y119-03. The sequence goes on along the minus strand of JAXQKB010000338.1, from coordinate 207,111 downwards.
TCGGCAGCCGAAGTCTGTCGGCCATGGCTTCAATCTTGGCGGGACCAATGGCACAGGACAAGTTCCGGACCTCCCTAACATGCCCAAACTCATCGATGACGACACTCCATCCGATGTGAGAACGCGCACTGGCTCCGATGGGAAGACATACAACCTGGTCTTCAGCGACGAGTTTAATGTCGACGGACGGACATTCTGGCCGGATGATGATCCCTTCTGGGAGGCTATGGACTTCCACTACTGGCCGACGGGAGACTTGGAGTGGTATGACCCGCAGGTGCGTGGCATCGCCAAGCCTGGGAAACCCTTGATTTTAATCACATTTTCAGGCTATTACGACCAAGGACGGCAAGCTGGTAATTACCATGGAGGAGATGCCCATTGCAAACTTGAGCTGGCGTAGTGGAATGCTGCAGTCATGGAACAAGCTCTGCTTCACGACGGGATACATCGAGATGTCGATTAGCATGCCGGGCACCCCGCAGGCGCCGGGACTTTGGCCCGCAGCGTGGACCATGGGTAACTTGGTGCGTGCTGTCCTTACGGTTCTCACATATATTTATCCTGAGAGTTTCGATCGCAGGGCCGCGCAGGCTACGGTGCTACAACCGAGGGCATGTGGCCATACAGCTACGACTCCTGCGACCTCGGCACATTCCCTAACCAGACAGACAAGAGCGGAAACCCAGAAATCGCCGCTACCGGTGGTGTGAACGGTGACCCGCTCAGCTTCCTCCCCGGCCAGCGCACTTCAGCATGCTCGTGTCCTGGCTCCGACCACCCTGGCCCGTCGGTCAAAACAGGCCGTGGTGTACCCGAAATCGATATTCTCGAGACCCAGATCAACGTGGCGAACTTCACGGGCGAGGTCTCGCAGTCTGCGCAGGTGGCCCCGTACAACTATCAGTATGAGATCGACAACTCGTCTGATGCGACGACGATTTATGACGGGTCCATCACGAGGCTTAACAGCTACAAGGGCGGAGTTCTGCAGCAGGCGGTTTCGGCGCTGACGGAGATCAGCAGTGATAATTATAATAATAATGGGTATGCGTCGTATGGGTATGAGTGGTGGTCGAACCCTAGTAATAGGGACGAGGGGTTCATTACGTGGTATAGCCAAGGCAAGAAGTCTTGGACTGTTACTTCGAAGACCATCGGACCCGATGCGACGTCGCAGGTTAGCCAGCGGCTGATCTCTGAAGAGCCTATGGTGGGTGTCTCGTTGTTACTGTGAGGATGCCCTTCTGACGAACGAGTGTGCTGCAGTCTATCATTTTGAACTTGGGAATGTCGCGTAAGTCGTCTTCGTGTGACTCCGTCTGTCGAGTTGCAAAAGGCTAACGTTCACTTTTCGCCCCGCCCCAGCATCCTTCCAGAAGCAGGACTTCAAACACCTTACGTTCCCCGTCAGCATGTACATCGACTATGTACGCATATACCAGCGCGATGACGCCGGCGACGACGCCCTCTCGTGCGATCCATCTAACAGACCCACCGCAGACTATATCCAAAAGTACGTCTTTACACATCCACGCGATTTTCTCTTCGTAGCTAACGCCTATGTTCGCAACTTTCTAGACACATCAACGCTTATTCGAACCCTAACCTTACAACTTGGACTGATGCCGGCTACACCTTCCCAAGGAACTCGAAATACGACGGATGCTAACGACTCTGACTCTGACTCTCACCTCAAACTCAAACTCAAACTCGTTCATGTCTATGTCTCCCTCTCCCACTTACCACCCATCATCTCTCTCTCTCTCTCTCTCCCTCTCTCCTCTTGCATATTGCATGACACATCCCATCATACAATCTCATCCACTCCTCTCCGGTTACGAATCGCTCACGAACTCACAACGCATCCTCCCATCGTTCTTGTGTAGTACATACCTAGACATCTGTAATATTTTTCTGGCCTGATCATGATGGTGGTTGTTCCTCTTGTGGACTGCCAGTCGTTTTTGCATCACATACATACCAACCTCTACATCTACCCCTTCTCTTCGGGGATGCTCTTCCCCGCCGTGTTCTTGTTACATCTTCATCTTCATCGCACGAACTCTACGAATGGACTATGTTTCTCCTTTTTCTCTTTCTTCTTTCTTCAACATCTTGCGATGGATGAGTATTAGTAGTGGTTATACGCGCACGCTCTTTATATATTGTCGCATACCGCGAAGATTACGACCTCTTGTAATAATAAGAGAGTTGTTTGCTTGCTGAAACCTCGATGAGTATGCGACGCCACAAAGGTGTAGGACCGGTCCGCAGCGGGGTGATAACAGAGTTTCGTGTGATCCGCCAGACTATTCACTTCACCAGATACTCCAAGTTTGTATCGCGCCACGATCTAGTAGTACGAAAGGCTAACGGTACCGACGGTATAGAGATCCTTTCTTGCATGAGATACAGCGAGATGGGCACTAATGTTATCTTGTTTTGTTTCGACCGACAGGCATTAAAGTAAAGCTCGAAGTCACGCCAATTTACGGCTGACCGTCGGGTTGAGCTCAAGATGGCTTCCTCCAAGGCGGTCATCAACCTGGGACTGGACCGTATTCGCGCTCTTCTAACCCATCTACCGGCGTACACCCGCCCGACTTGTCATATCGCAGGAACCAACGGGAAGGGGAGCGTTACCGCTCTGCTTTCCTCCATCTTACAAACATCGTCCTACCATGTTGGAAGGTTCAACAGCCCACACCTTGTATCTATACATGATTCAATCACGATCGACAACGTCCCCGTCTCGCACGCCAAGTACGCAGAGATTCGACAACGCGTAGAGGCAGCGGACAGCCAACACGCGATTGGCGCGAGCAACTTTGAGTTACTCGTCGCTACTGCCCTCCAAATATTCGAAGATGCAGCGGTAGACATCGCCGTCATCGAAGTAGGCATGGGAGGCCGTCTAGATGCCACAAACGTCATCTCCGACGACCAGATCCTCGTCTCAGCACTCACCTCGGTCGATCTCGACCATCAGGCGTTCTTGGGAAACACGGTACAGCAGATCGCCGCTGAGAAAGCTGCGATCGCACGAAGGGGACGGCCGTTCGTGCTTGGGCCGCAAAAGCATCCGGAGGTAGACCAAGTTGTTCGCGAGGTTGTTGCGAAGGTTGGAGGTACAGTCGTCGAGACTTTGGTCCCGTCAAAGAGGCAGCGCGACCCTGTCTTGGATGGGGAAGAACCGTTGGTTAATCTATTGTCTCCTGCCTTTGTCGACCTGCCTCAACCCATCGTGGTGGATCTACCTCCATTTCCTACGCCCATCAACCTACTCCTTCCCCTGAAAGGTGAACACCAGCTGCAGAATCTCGGCATTGCTCTGGCGATAGTGTCTTCGCTGTTATTACAGTCCGATTTATCTCTCCAGTTTCAGAAGAAGATTACTTTGGAGACAATCGTGCAGGGTGTCAAGAATACGCGCTGGCCCGGTAGACTTTCCTTCCATACGATCGCCTTACCGCAACCGCTGGCTGAACCAGTGTCTCGGAAAGAGTTAGTCACACCTTCGACCGACACCTCGAAATTCCTTGTCCTAGCAGATGGAGCGCATAATCCAGCATCGTCCAATACTCTCGCATCCTTCATCAGCGACACCCTCGCTTCAAGACTTCACACGCCACCGGCCACAGGAGACCCTAGTATCACAATTAGCTACATACTTGCTCTGTCTCATTCACCTCCCAAGAAGGCAGAAGACACATTGGCTCCCCTGTTAATCCTGCCTAGTTCTCTACTCCAGCCTACACAGCTATCTAACCACTTCGACATCCGCGTGCGTATCGCGTTTGTTAAGTTCACGCCTCCTGATGGGATGCCCTGGGTACGCTCGGAACCCCCTTCGAAACTCAAGACGGTGGCTTTTCCGCTCTTACCTGAGGCCGAGTTTTGGGTCGCTCCTGACGTCGACTCCGAGCCCGCGGAGGATCTGAAGAGGGCTCTGAACTGGGTAACGAGGGGCCAGCATGTTAAAGACAGCGAGGGGTTGATTGTCATCGCCGGTAGCCTCTATCTTGTGGCGGATTTTTACAGACTGTTACAGACCCAGGAGAACAATGCTTGAACTACTCACGCTGCGGCGCACTGAGGATTATCCTCGTTAAAGGAGTGCATCACAATCCAATGATATCACAACTTGAAAGATTGGTCACGGATGAATGGTTTTTATTCGTAAAATATAAACGATGAAGCAGCCATACCGACGAGCACGGACGTATACGTCTGGCAGAGTGGAAATGTCAAGAAATCACAGGCGGCTACTGCATCGACATCTTGACCACCGTCCCTGCCCCAGTGTTGCCGTCAAATACGAAAAAATTCGCGATCGGAGCTTCACGAGCTCCTAATGTCTTGAGGATATCTTGAGCCAACATTCCCCCAACGACTGCGCAAACAGGAGAGATCTCATGTGAAGCCGTAACGGCCACACTCCTAAGCATGTCTTTGTCAATACAGGAGAGAGAGAAATGGAGTGTCAAGACGACCACACGCACTCTACGAGCTCCTTGGGAACATGGGGGAGAGCCTGTCTATTCACTTGAGCCTTGGTCACCAGATCGGCCGCAATTGCTTCGATCTCGCCAGCCGAATCGACGTCAGAGGGCAGATTGCCTTCATGGCGAACCTGGTATTCCCACAATGCTACAATGTGGCAATCGACGAGGTGTCATCATCGAGGTTCACTCGCGAATTATCCGAACGTACCGAGGATGGAGAACACGGCTGCGGGGTTGAGCTCCTTGGTTTGCTTCCGTGTTAAACCCGACCAGCGATGGTCGCGTAGACATATTTCAAGTGGCGCATAGCTTGCTGTCAATTTCACGTTCTTTGAGGCTCCTGAATCTTTGTTTGTTGGGCCCGCACGGTCACTAGAGGGCGATAGTACGGCAATCAATCGAACAGTTAGTCTAAAATCTTGCCTAGAACCCACGCGAGTGAGTAGTGTGGGGAACATACGGAGAAATATAATCATGTTTGAGTAGATCGCAGAAGATGTATCCCAGGAGGCCATATGACCCGCCAGAGTAGAACGGCTTGGAGAATCGTCTGCAAACACTATTTATCCTTATCTGATAGGCTCATGCGCCTCGTCAGCAGAGCTAGGTCACAGAAATTGAATGTTAATTGCCTCACCAGACCTTCACGGTCCCAGTCTGTAGCACACACGAGGTTCACGCCTGAGATTAGATCATCTAGCGCTTTGTCTTGTAGTACAGTCTCGTCATGATATGTTTCTACTTTGACCAACGGATTCAAGGCTTCTATTCTTGCTTTGGCAGCATCTACTCTCTGTAGGGTTTGGATATCAGTGAATAAGAATAGTTGTGAGAGAGGAGAGCAGCACGGCGTAGCGGTCAGACAATCGTGTGAGCTCAATTCATTCCGTTCTCTCTGAGGAGAAATCGGGGACGCGTCCATAACGCAAGCACAGCCTTCAGCTCCACAATGGCTATTTATAATATTGAATACTTAGTTGAGCATGGATAGCCACGGTATGCCGTGAGCTGACGCAAAAAGCAGTCCATGTCCCAAACTTTGAGGTACAATCGGCCAACCATGCGTAGGGACCATTGACGGATATGGTACTCACCTTTCGGCCAACGTCCTCGTCTCTGAAAAAGAAGCCTGTGGCGAGATCTTCTGCAGACACGTCCTCACTGTCTACCACAATGAGCGTGCCTATTCCCGCAAGGACAATGTTTTTGATGGTCTCAGTTGCAACACCCTTCAGCCGTAGCACAAGGACAGTTGCATTTCGCATCCTACATTACAAAGAGAAGACGAATGTTAATAACTGATATCACTCTCATAACGCAAAATACAAATGATTATAACAAATTCTCATACTCATACTATAGTTCACATGTGTGCTGAGAGCAAAACGAACGTAAGGTAAGTTCTGGGGGTACAAACTCACCGTTGTTGTGCTTCCAGGCCCCAGAGTCGTATCTGTCTGTCGTACAGAGCAGCTTCATCTAACAGAAGTCATATGGTCAGCGTAAGATGTTCAGCGCGGCACATGGCTGACTAGTAAGTTCTGTAGGTGGCCACTACAGCTCACCTTCTGTGATCGCTTCACCCGTCTGCGGCTTCTGGTCACCGATGTCTGTCGTGGCAGCTGTCGTGTTCAATTGTGCCATCTTTGCGCCTTCCGCCTCTTATGTGGACGATAACCTTTGAGGAAGAACGAAAGTGGAGAAGTTCGAACGGAGTTTGTGGCCAAAGACCAAAGTTCGTGTTGCCCATATTCGGGATGCGACTATGCAATCACGGACTTTGCCGGTATCTCTAAAAGTCCCACGCCTGGCCATAGTCTGGAAGCCGGTGCCGTAAATTGAACAAGGTTTGACGGTCGAAGATGCTCGTAGCGTCGCTCGGCCACAGGGTCTGACGCACATAAAGTTCTGCGATTCTTTCACATTCCAGGGACATGTGGTACAAAGAGACTAGAAGACCAATTATAACGCGACATAAGTGGGTGAGGGGCTGATAGCACTGTGACAGGTAAAATACAAGGGGATGTTTGAATTTCAGAAGACCAGACGAAAACCGCGCGAGTACTCTCAGGAATAAGGATAGATAGAAGAGAAGAGGTGGGGGTGGGGGAAACGTTAAAGGCATACTGAGCCCAGGTCAGCAAGAGATGCATAGTGGCGTTAAACGTAGCCGCCATCGGTGGTATATGGGACGTCCGAGAACAGTGTCTATGGATCCGTAACTCAAACTTAACTGCTGCCAACCAGCGGCATTCCGTCTGCTGAGGCCGCGTCGCGCTCATCATCCAAACTGAGGAAGCTTGGGTCAGCAAATGAGGGTTCAGGACACTCGGCACCGAGTCACTCACAGATAATTCCTCTCAATTTCTGACAAGATGGACAGGAAGTCCCCTGTCAGACAAGGACCGTCAGTGTCAGTCACGCTGAGGAGTCCGGGAGAACTTACAGAGATATGCATGTGCGCGTGCAGCGGAGGCTGGCGCCGTCTCAGCCTTGCGTACGGCGTCGAGCAACGTTGACGCGACAAAGCGGACCTTGTGAACCTATACATTACGCGACATCAACACATGAGAAAACACCCGAGTCGGCTGCGCTCTGCTCACCAATGACGGACCATTGGTCGCGATGGATTGGATTGGGATGCTGAAAGGTAAACATTTCAATTACTGGCTACAGCCACCGGTGAGAAGGCTTTCATTACCTGTGCAGGATGTTCAGCAGGTCACTCGCAACTGCTTCCCTGTCTTCAGCAACGCGGCTCTCGTCAACACTTCCTTGCAACGAGGTCACCAGCTCGTCCCGGTATTGCTCAATGACAAACCGAACAAGTTGCTGTTGGAAATGAGACGCTTCGCCTGTGTGGTGTAGAACATGGTGACATACCTGCGTGACATACAAGTTGGCCTGCATCACGAGGAATGGGTTGAGGGCATTCGCTCTCGAGGCATTCGGGTTGTCGAAGAAGTCTTTCACTTCCGCGAACGTTGCCTGCCTGAAGCCTGCGCCGCCGTACTCGGGAGGGAACTGCTGATTGTGCTGCTGCTTCAGTCGGAGCGGTTCCGGCGCATGCGCAAGCGCAGCGATGATCCTCGAATGCAGTGCCTGTACCTCTTCCAGACGAGCGGTGAGGAACTGTCCTTGAGGCGGGGAACGTTTATCCACTCGAATGCGCACGAGAATCTCACCCAACAGGGCGAAAATCCGTGAGATATAATTCAATCCGGACACTAGCGCGGTCTTGCCGTGGGGTTGCGGAAGATATGCGCTTGGCGTGATGCTGGGGAGTATACAGTCAATAAAAACAACCGGAGATAGCGTGGTTAAACTTCGGCCGCCACTTACTATTCGTCGTCGAGCTCCCGTGGGAAATTGCAGGTCGTGTCCTCGTCTCGTAAGCAGATCGGTCGGCCTAGCAGTATGGACATCGACTTGTCCGCTATCCCATGACGTGAGTGAGAGAAAGTGACGGCCACAAAATATAGCTTACCTCCGAAGAGCAACCAGAATGTGCGCCTACGCACCTCGCATTCAATGAGATCAAGGCCTTCGTAGGATGATTCTTCATGCATGCGAAGAGTCACGGCGATGTGTGCAGCTTCACCGAATGCTGCGTGTTGAGTAGCGTCGTGGCCCTCACAAAAGTGGTAGACACAATCACTACGCAGAAAACCCCCGAATCAGAATGGCCATCACGATCGAACGGTGAAACAACTCACAAGTAGCGAATTACGACATGCATGGATGTTGGGGGGTCGTAAGACGCAACTGAGATGTGTCGACTCGCCTCGTGACACGTCTGCGCAAGCTTGCGGACTGCGTGACGCTCCATAGGTAAATAAGACCTGGGAACTTGCACCAGCGTCGACGCGACTGTCGACATGACGAGGGCAAAGAAGAGAGGATCTCGCTCTTCTCGCCGTGAGTGAACGTCGGCCATGAACGACGGCTTGTGCACACATGGCGTTAATGGATAAACAAAATCGAAAAAGAGTGCAATGATCAGGAGCATCGTGTCTCGAGGAGCAATGTCCTCAAGCCGATGGGGCCTGTAATAGTAAGAGAGTGGGGGTATCGCGGTCGGAGGGGGTATCGAGAGTTGTTGGTGTTGCTTGTAAGACCAGTTAAAGAGAGGATAGGTGCTAAATGGCTCATTGGCCGAGTTAAAGCCGTTGGGCTCTTCAGTACGCGGGGAGCGGGAAATGGTAGTCGGCTCGTTAGGGCGAGGACCAAACGTAGGCGAGGATATTGAAGCCATACCAGGATATTGTGAGTGGAAGCCGTCTGCCGCAATTGGATATCTTGAAGGTGGCAGAGATCCGGGATGTAAGGATGGCGGAACACTATTCAGACTGGCCTCGAGGAAGGGTGACGAGACCTGTGGACTGGTCGATATGGCGGTCTGTGACGGGCTTGAGCTCTTCTGTGTCGTTGTGACTGGTGACTGCACGACATCGCCGTTGCCGTTCTCCTGCTGTTGCGCCGCTGCTTGTGCTGCGGCTTGGGCCTCTTGCAGTCGCCGCAGGTACCTGGAAACCAGTTAAATTATTGTTGAATGGGTTTCGAGCGTGAAAGCCCTATTTGTGCTCACAAATTAGGGGGGCCGCGCTTTTTGGGCTGATACTCATAAGTGCAGGGTATGCCCAGCGCGATACAGTGCTTGCACGACTGCTTGGGGTCGTCTGGGTTCTCCCTGGCACATCTTACTTTGCGAGCTCTGCAGGCATCGCAGCCTTTGGGGCGGTCAGTGGGGTATTCTGGCACTCAGGAACAGACAGGATGCGCACTCTGCGATTGCCGCCTGGTTTGCAAAGGGTCAAGGTTAGCTTGGTTGTTCAACGTGCGAGCAGAACGCGAGGACATGGGTGCGGACGGCACAGCGTGAAAAGCGAAAGGAAATGAGGACGAAATAACGAAGAAAATGCGGGGAGGATGAGTGCGGGGAGCACGAGGCGGGAGAGGGAGAGAGAGAGAGACTAAGGGGTCTGAAACGGACGGGGAAATGTCGGGCGACTGACTTTCTCTTGATCTTGTTGCCATTTTCGGACCCATCCTTGCTTGCGGGGTCGTCAGAGGGCGGTGTGGGAGAAGCAGGCTCTTTTTTAGCACGCGCAGGAGCCATCTGGACGGTGGTGGGAGTATGGGCTTTGTTTCGAGGAGGTCGACGGCGGGGGAGGGCAGGGAAAATGCGGCCGGGTTTGGGTCGACAGCGATCAGCGAATTCAAAATCAGAGGCAGGCGCTGCAGAGGGTCTCAGCCTCCGTCGACGGACTTGTCGGGGTCGGCACCGTCTCGAGCAGCGACGAGCGTAGAATAGCAGAAAGAGAGGATGTGGGGTAGAGACAGCAAATGCGGGGTATATCCCTCCGCTCGCCCGCGTTGCAGTTGACTTTTGACGGATCAGCTCTGTTTGTTGTTTGGGCGGGTCCTTTAAGCAATCTCGCGTTCTGAGGTTCCAGCAATCTACCGCAAACGGCATCTAATCTTCATGACATTGTTCGAAAACACAATCTGCGCGTGGTCGGTCACAGCTGCACAACCAGCTTCTGACCCTCACGTCCGTCACGAGTGTCCCTCAAGGCCGCCGGCCCAATCCACGCGGTTCATTGCCGGACTTACCCCCTCGTCTCTCTCTACCATCCTCGTGGGTAGCACACGCCTTTACTGGTTCGCTCGGACTCAGATCAACTGCACAGATAGTTTAGAAACAACTTAGTTCTCGAAGGTTATTCCAGGCCACCGTGGCCACGAGATCTCCATCACCTCCTCGTCACCGTCACCGTTGTCACACTCGCTCTCGCACCGCAGGAAAAATAGCTGTGAGCTGGGAATATGGGCAGATAGCTTTTCAATTAACAGAGTCACCTCAGCCCTGAGGCACCCAATTACAGTACCGTAACTTAGTTTTCCTCTCCCTCGAGATACTCCGGCCCTCGTCCGTTATGCCTTGTCTCTCCGTCATCCATTCCTCCTCCGCCAAGCTCATCCACCCTCCTTCGGCGGGGGTCACCGAGGCTGCCTCGAAAACCGTAACGACCGTCCACGTGAGCGCGAATAAAGCGACCCAATCTTCTCGCTCCCGAAATGCGCGAAATCTTTTTCGATATTCAGGACCCTTCGTCGACCGACTATTGATTCCGAGCAGATCACCAACAGGATAGTGCCCGACCCTGCCGCGATTTATGGTGTCGTTGGCTGGACTCAAGACGGGGAGGCCCACCTCATGACCGCAAGGCTCAACCGCAGAAATCAAGAGGTCAATGTCCCGTGCGATGGACATAGCACGCTGCCTCCATCTTCCTGTTTCCAATAGAAGCCAAATCGGTGATGATCACTGCTCGGTGCCTTTAGAGTGCGTTGCGCGTCGACTGTGCTGAGCGGTCCTGTCCGCCACCTCCTGAGTAGCAGCAGGCTCGCTCACAGAAGCGCGGGGGATCTGGGAAGCATACGAGATATACCCGAGATCCTGAAGCATTTCCCTTGCCGCCGTAGGTTCGAGTGAACCCCTCTTCAAGTGCCTCCATATACTTTCAGCGATCCGCAATCGGTACTTTGTCTGAGTTGCGTCGTTCCACTGCACCTTCGACTTGACCAGTAGCGTCCAGAAGTCATACGCTATCACGGGATCACCAGCGCGAAGCGCTATATCCACACAGTCCAGTCCCATGTTCGAAGAAGGCAGGAACCTCGCATCCAGCAGCGACTCGATCAACTTCTTCACCCGCTGCAGACGTTCCCGGCGCGTTAGTCCGCCATGTGCGGGAGGATCCACGTATAATCGAATGAGCTTCCCGGTCGTCTTGTAATCGAGCTGCGTGATACCGAAATGACGCGCACGGTCGATGAGCTTGTTAACGAGGTCCATGTCGCCTTGGAGGCCCGCGTGATTGATCACAGTTCCAAACGAGACCGCGTCAGGCCGTAGTCCTCGCGAAGTCATCTCTTCAATGACTTTGGCTCCTGCAGCCGCATCTGTTACCGATACTGCAGACAGTGCCACGTTGGCGTCGTAAATGTCATGAGTTTCTCCACGGTCCAAGACAGTCTGCAGTACTCGCATGCCTTGCTCGTACCTCCCTCGAATGACATAGGCTCGCGCTAACGCGTTCAGCTGCTCGCGTGTGGCGTTGCGGAGTGGAAGATTATGTTGGATGAAGGTGGCAATGACGCTATCGGCGAATGCTCGGTACTCGTCTATTTCCTCCTGGTTGAAGGAAGCATCACCGTCGCTTTCGTCCTCACCATCGGCGGAGTCGCCAGTGAAGAGACCATCAGAAGTAGGTAGTGCACTGGGATCTTGTACATCACCCGCCAGTAGAGAAGTCAGGACTTCATTGGGGATTGCGTCCCGAGAGTGGAGCTCGTCCTCTTGAGGTTCTGGCAAGTATCGTGACCGACTACGAATTCGAGCTTCCACTAAACTGACCAGACGAGTCAGAATGCTAGGATCGCGAAGTACGAGGTCAAATCCAGAGGTAACCGCCCTTTCCCACAATCTTCTGGCCGGTGATAACATACCACACTCTGCGGCGAACCGTACAAAGCTGCCGAGAGCAACTTCAGAGACGTCTATGTTGTCCTTTACCACTTGATCAACCAGGGTTCGTAGGGTGTGCACATCGTGCCTCGCATGACTACGGGTAAGCAGCCACATAAGTATAGTACCGCTCGGACTTGAGCCACCGTGATTTGCAAGGGCGGCAGGCTCCCTCGTTAGTCGGTACACCGCCAGAGCCAGCACGTCTTGGCGATCTCGCTTAGCCCTGTCGTAGAACCGTTGCAGAATGTGACGCGGGAATGGGAAGCGGAGAAAGGAGTAATAGCGAGCGATCAAGCCGGTCGCGTGCTTCATACTGGAAAAACTGACATCGTCTTGCACGAGTGAGTCGATGGCCGCTGTGACAGCCGATGCAAATGACGAAGGTGTATGTTCGCCCCATGGTGGACTAGTATTGAGCAGGAAAGCTGCCCTGTTGGGCCAGCCGAAGGATACGCAGCACCGAACCAGAATGGTACGGACGATAGTATCAAAGTCGTGCCCAACGAGTTCTACGTCGGCCAATGCGCTGGAAGGGATGACATGGTACTGAACTAGTTGGCGTAATGCCTGAAGGGCAGTCTTGTGCTGTCGAGTTTCAACCAGTTTCACTAGCAGCTTGAATTGGAGCCATAGGGCTCGGGAGTGTGTGTACGGCTCGAGAATTAGTCCATGGTCAGCGTGAATCCGCAGGACATAGTCGGTAATGATAGGGGCGAGAATAGTGAGAGCAGGAGCATCGGCGGACGGTTCGGAATGAGAGGTCGTGAAGCGGTCGGTCATTTGAGCGAGCAAAACAAGGGGAAGTTTGAGAGAAGGATCTTCAGCCTGTAGGGCTTGCAGAATGCGTAGCATTGCTGGTCTATGGGTGAATGGCGATGAATCAGCGAGAACTTGGAGTGTTTGCTGCAATAACGCGTTTCGGTCCGCAGGATGGTCGAGTGCCATTGTTAAGACAGTATCCACAATCTTATCAACTCTCTTTCTGTCTCCCCTCTCCAACCTCTTCCTGAGCCTATCCAGGATGTTGCTCGTTGGTGTTGCAACTGTGGTATCCGGACTGTCGTGTGCCACGACCAAGGAAGTTGCATCGGCAACCTTCTCCGAGTCGTTCTTCGTCTGCCTAGAGGACGGGTTAGAGAGCTTCGATGTCTTCTCTCGAGAACACGAAGTGACTGTGGACTGTGGTGAATCAGGGGAGATGATGTCTGTTTCGGCTCGGCTAGCGGTTGCGGGAGTATCCGACGAGGGTCCTCCAGGTCGTATATCGGTGTTGGTAGGTAAAGTAGGTGCGAGGGTCCTGACATATCGCAATGAAGTATTATGGTGGAGAGTCTGTCTTGGTTTGAAGGCTCGCAGCAATTGTTGCCGACAAATGAACATAAGTTAGCTATTCGGTTGGACCGGAAAGGACATGCAACGTCAGAAGATAGTCAGAATTGTTAGAAGGCCTTTGCTCACCGCATCCCGTAACGTTTCTATCTCCTTCTCAGTAATCTCTGAAGCAGCCAGGTTTCCGCCAGTAGACCTGAATGCAGCAAACAACAGCGACGGAATGAACTTTTTAGACCGAGGTCGCGTCAAAGCCGACGAGCGTGAGGAGTGACATCCGCAAACGGCGTGTACGTGATTGGTTGTGACAGTGACTGTGTGACGTGACGTTTTTAGGCGTCGCACCCGCCGTCTCGAAAAGGCAACCCCCGTACTTCGACCACATAACTCCTACTGCGCACTACTATAAACAGCAGCAATGCGACTCCTTCTTTCTTATTCTCTGAATCTGACGTAAAAGTATAACTACGTCGTTATATGCTAGAATATGACTCATCACTCTGTAAGCGCTCCTCAATCCATACTAAATTTGAATCGGGTTTCTAGTCTGCAATATTCGATTCCTCGGGCATCTGGCCAGCAAAGACAAGCTCAGTCCCAGGAATCTAGCTTCCTCCACCCAAAAGGAGATCATATACGCGAGACCTGTAATGTGAGTCTAGGACAGTAGATACTTATTCTCTAATTTTCGTCGACCGCTGACCAAAACAGACAGGCTCTTTACAGAATTCTGATGTACAGGCAGTATACCTGATCCCTCACATCATCCGTCAAGTACCGTTTTATTAAATGTTGATACCGTGCTCAGGCTCTCTCGGGGTTAGGGCTCTGTGACCGGATGATGCTCGGATTCTTCTTGGATTCTTCACGGAACAGGAGTCTCCCTACGGCATCTGTTCGATGGACTTACTTAACAGGTAAACTCGCTCATCCATCAGCTTCGCAGTTCGTATAGAGCTGTGATGCCAACGTTCTTTTGTCAACTTGCTTTTACTTTGAATTCCCAAGCACAGAGATTAGATCTGAAGATCTCTATGACGATCTTTACATTCGCCTCCGCATCCAGGAGACTCGGACACCCGTCCGGCATCTGGGGCGACGTGGTGACAATGAGCAGAAGCGCTCAGTTTATCCGGGCAAAGCACATGCGAAGCAATACGTGAGTAGATACCTATGCAAGAGATGATGTCGTTGCTATTTGCTACAACGTAGGACCAGTACTGTTGCTCAGATGGAGCACGATCTCAATAGCCAGCGCACCTCGTCTATGATGGATTTGCGTCTTGTTCCCGACTCGGCCGCGGGGCGAGGCCGACCGCAAGGTGGATTAAGGTGTGGGTTACATTGCCACAGACAGAGCCCATCGCGTTCTTTACGGAGCGACTTTGATCTGGGGTGAAGCGTTAAGTGGGCCTATGGCAAGATAAAATCAAAGCTACCCCTGTCACGGAAAAATGGATCCGCGTAGGTTTCCAGTCTCTGCGCTTCTTTACGCCCAGCTGGTCTCTTGCTCCAGGTACAGAGCTTAGTTGTGCCTAAGATCGGCTGGGCGCAGCTTATGCCTTGAAAAATAAACAGCCAGTTTGGATTGGGCTTACCCAGTAGGTTTTCCCAAGCTTCCGCGGACCGTCAAGCTTGAAGTTACGGTAGAAATCTCCGGCACATAGAGTCAAAGAAAGACGGAGGTATTAACACAGCCTTAGGAAGGATTGTTAGAGTATTACGGTACCGTACCATCGCTGGACATGATATGGCTTTGCGATGGACCGAGACCGAGACTTGGGGTGTGCAGGATAAAAAGTGCCGACGTTCGCGGTGTCCACACAACGCCTTATGTTGATTTAGGGAGAAAAAGCCGCATGTAGTCAATTTACATCTCTTCCAGAAATGAACTGTCACTGCAACAATGTGATCACAGTTTAGGGCAGTATCAGTGGGCTGAGCGGCTGGACATACCTTCAACCAGAATTACCAAAACAAGGATGCGGTGTTTCAAGCGCCCACAGCCAATCGCGCCGCGGCTGCAGTCTGAGGTGGCTGAATCGTAGCTCTCGTCTTCACCTTTCCTCTTGGTCGTCGTTGGGCCACAGAATATCTTGCAAGACTTCTTTGGAGCCTGAGAGATACGCACTTGATACTACAACGCCATGGGTGCTGGTCAATCGACAACTTCTAAGGCTCCGCCACGAGCCCTGCACGTTCTGCGAGTTACGCCATCATCACCTGCATCCCAGACAAGCATAGAGCCCTATTTCGACTTCATTGTAGGGTTCAAAGACGAACATCTCACCTCAGATGGGATTGACGCGCCAGAACTTGAGAAAATAGTGGAGCATCACGAAGGTCGCACACTAGACCTCCTCGTATGGAACAGCAAGAGCGAGACCACAAGAGGCGAGTCTTAACATTTCTTGCATTTGTCTTGCTAACAGCATATACAGTCGTACCGATAGCACCTTCTCGGGAATGGTCATTACCGTACACTCAGTCCGACCTCAAGGAGCCAGAAGACGACCGCAAGCCATCATTGCTAGGGCTTAGCATGCGGATGTGCGAACCAGAGTTAGCGGTTGAAAATGTGTGGCACGTTCTGGACGTGCTCGAAGGGAGCCCAGCCGAAAGTGCAGGGCTGGTTCCATACGGTGACTGGATAATTGGTTGGTCAGGGGGAGTGTTGAGCGCGGAGAGTGACTTCTACGAAGTGGTGGAATCAGTACGTACCCTGCAAGTCGTACGGCACAACTCTACGAAATTAATCGCTTTATGATTCCAGCACATAGACAAGCCCCTTCGGGTTTACGTCTACTCCTACGATTTCGAGTGAGTCGCGCTCATATTGATCCAGCGATGCATCCCTGAACACTCCTGATAGCAATATCCGCGAAGTGGTTTTGGTTCCAAATCGTCATTGGGGTGGAGAGGGTCTTCTTGGATGCGTATTCGGGTAAGTTCCTATTTCATGTCCCTACTCCTGCTAATGCGTTTTTTGTGCCTAGATTTGGATTACTACACCGAATACCTCCGATCCCAGAAAACCGCGAGCCGGGTGCATTGCCTCCAGAACTTGCGGAACAAGAAGAATACGAAGAGCAACAACTGTTCGTCCCCGCGGATCTTACTGGAGAGTCCGAAACCCCAGAACAAGCAGAAGAGAGACTACAATGGGAGCAGGAGGAAAGGGAACGTGAAGCTTACGCCAGGAATTATGCTGCTGCAGTTAATCAAACTTCTCCTTCTGCTTATGACCTCTCGTTGGATTCTGAGCACTTGGCCTCATATCATGGGACTGACCCTGCGTCTGAGCGCAACACCGTGAATTTGTCTGAGGCGGCCTCGTCAGGTACCCTTTCACAACGTTCCCCCTCGGCCCGTAGCGGTCGACAACAACCGGAGCCAGTATTACCTGTCAAATTCTCCTCCCGCTCGAGCACTCCTGTCCATACACCACTGTTCTCCTCTCCTCGTGCCTCGACGCCAACACAAAACCGGTCCCTTGGATACCATGTGAATGGTGAGTCGTGAAATCACGTTACTGCTCAGGCTCCAGAACCGTTCTGAGATTTTTATGTTCCAAAAGGTCTTGGAATTCGTCCTCGTACACCATCGTGGGACGTCCGTATGTTTGATATGGGGCATAGGGATATCATATCCTCAAGCTCTGACTCATCTGATGACGATGATAAAGATACTTCTGCCAGCGTCGCCGAAACCGACGCAACAGATGCAACAGCTACCAGCGAGGTCACAATCACATCCCAAGGTAGTCTGACAAGCGTTGATTAATTTCATGATCATGACTGGGTCCCGCGACCTGCGGCGTTGGAGTCTCCCAACTCTTCGCTAAGTTCTAACTCACATTTCATCTCACGCTTGATGAAAAAGTGCATCCGCGTGTCACCCTTTGAGCATTACGCGGCGAGCGGCGGCCCATGGGTGAGTGTTCTCGAACTCTTCTGCACCCGAAAAAGCATACGCATATGACAAGAAACGTCTGGTGCCACACCCTGAATGAGCGGTTTGTATATGATACAACTCAGCGAGTTCTTCTTTCGTCTTCTGCTGCACGTCACATATGTGCCTCTTTGACAACGTGACTAGATTACCCTGCGGTCATAATGAGGATGTGTAGCCGACAACGTAAAGTCCACGATATCTATTCAATTGTCTAAATTACTATGTACGGGAGTTATTGATATGATGGGATGTACAGGAACATGTCTGCCAAGGCCCGTCCGACAGGGATTCCGCCCCGGACGACCTTGTTTTCGTGTTACCCTGAGGTTGCAATGGTGCTCGTAGCTACCAGGAACAAGCGTAGTACTCAAAGCGATCATGAAAGGAGCGATAATACTCATCAGGACGAGATCACATCTCGGGTTCAAGTACTAACATGTACTGACAAGTGATGGGACACCTATGGTACAGGCAATGGCTAATCACCTCTAATCATACAGATGTTGTACGCAGTTCGTTGACAACGCGTGCAGATGGCCAATGAGAAAGCTAGCCGACTCTCGCTCAACTTCACGTTACTTGGCAACCTCTGTACCTCCGCCCTATCCTTCGAGACTTCGATCCCGGTGTATTCGGCTTACAACTCGATGTTCAACGCAATCAGTGGCCACACTATCGAAGAACTGTATCGAGATCAATTAGGGTTGCCGGTCATTGCATCGTGACATTGCTGAATAAAAAAATAGGAAAGGTACGCAGCCACTTTCGCAATTACATACCTTGCTCAAAGGAAGGATGTTTCCCTCTGATCTCGTGTGTTAGAGGCAGAATGCCATTCCGATCTGTTTCGTGATGAATAGCAGAGTTGGCAATGTAAGTTGTAGATATGGATATGATGTGTGATATCAGTCAGCCTGAGATGTACCTTACGAACGTCGAGCATCCTCAAGCGCAGCAGAAAAGCCCGAGAAGGCCTCATACGTGATACCGTCTACCGCAAGTTGTGACAACTTCTACGCGACAAGTGATCAGCCAATGAGCAAACCGGCCGACTCTTACCTGACAACCTCTACCTTCGTTCTAACTTGCGACCGACACCGGTGAATTCGGTAAAGTGGAAGTGATCATGCCCCTAGGAGCGAAGAATATTAGAAGAACCAGTTTATAGTACTTGCAAGTGGTGTCTATTCGAGATGAAACGGTTTGATATGCTGCAGAATGCGCTACTGTGGCTGAAATACATGATATCCCATAAGCTGAGCGTGGCATTTGACGGAGAGAAGGACGAGGAATGAACTAAGGAATAAGACGTGGGGACATGTCCTAGTCAAAGAAAATTCGAATATAGGCAAACAAAAAAGGAGCTCGAGTTTATGCATCGCCTTCAAGTGTGTAGAGCACGGACTTTCGTAGTGCTTACTTCGTCGCTAATACTCCCAAGCGTATGCTCGATGAATCTCCCAGACTCGGATAAGTCGTCCACACTGTACATAACTGGACCATTCTTTTCCTTTTGTGGAACGGCTGAAATCGCCGTATTCCCAACCCGCAACTGAGAGGCCACCGTACTTCTGTCACCGTCTACCATTTCGTGTTGCGGCAATGGAGCAGCGATCGACCACAGCCGCTCTATGATTGGCATAGTCCGAAGGGCACGATATTCACCAGTCTTAGGATTGAGCGCAATATTGAGCTCCCATTTGTAGTCGGATAACTCTACCAAACCAAGAGAATGGCCTTGTTTTTCCATTTGGCCGAATGAGATTACACCCACACCGTCTGCTGTTGCGTTGGAGGGATATTGAACAAAGGATAGGTGTACTTGGTCGATGTCGCCCAGAGCCGGAATATCCATATGTACAATTCCATTGCGTGTCCGCAAAGACGCGCCGACCGATGGCTCGAAACCGGCGGAACTGAGCAGGGCGACGATGGGACGGCCGGAGATGAAGTCGAAATTACAAGCGGTTGTCCAGATGGGGCTCAAACGAGAGATGGTGCGCATAGGATGGCCGCGCAACTGGTATAGATCGAACAGGTAGTATCGAGCTTTCGAATACTCGAGGATGAGGTATCGAGGCGACAGTACAACAAGGGCCACAGTAGAACGTAGATCAATCCTCGGGTTTTAGAAATTGCGCCCTCAAGAGAAACATAACATAAAACGTGCGTTGCAATTCATAGTACATATTTTCTTCAAAGCCAGCATGTTCAAGTTGCCAGACTCGCACGTCCCGCTCGGAGACTCTGATCTGAGTCACAGTTGGAGGAAGAGTGTCATTTCAGTATATTTCGGGCTGAGCAGTAATACTAGTAGTACATGAGTCCGGTGTGAACAATAAACCATCCAACATATACTCACTTTTTCCAAACAACTCTCCATTTACTTGATAGTTTTGCGAAGGTCGCAATCGTGGACGCGCCGGTTAAATCTGAGGCGCATCGACGCGTCGAACTTTACCTGGCACGTGGCCATCATATTACGACACCACGATTGGTCGTGTTCTTCCTAGGACTTGCCACCGACCTCATCTCCCAAAAGGATGGATGAAGTTGCTGCTCTCGAGGCTCTGGCAAACAACCTTGCACTCATCACCGAAAACCCCTACGACCTCTCACTACACATCCAAAATGTCCGACTTGGCCGCGAAACGGGTATGGAGGACCAGGCGGAGGCAGCTCTGGACATGGTCATAACCTACTGGGCTGCAGGAGAAGAAGTTTGGACGCCGCTCATTGACCTCAGGATCAAAGGTTCGGACTTGGAGAGTGAGGGAGGTATACAGTCTGTATTGGAGTTGTTCGAAAAGGCAGAAGAGGACTACTTGTGTATGTGCTTAATTATATCGAAGGGATGTACTTCTCACTGTTGTGTGCTTGTAGCAATAAACATCTTGAAAAGGCACCTTGAGTTTCTGCTCGAGAGGTTTACTCACTTCCAAGAACTGGAGACCAGACCAGATGGCCTTGGAGACTTGTTCACTTCCGCATGGATGCGTGCTCACATTGACGGCGTAGTCTCTCAGGGTATCGCGCATTTAACTCGAGTACGTCGACACAGGCGCAATACTCTTCAAAGCTGAACTAAAATCTCTTAGAGTCATGAACTTTGGGATCTGAAGCGCGACTGGGAACTAGAACAGCTGGAGCAGGCACCAGCAGATGAGAAGTAAGCACCGGCATATCACTTCTCACCTTGATAGCTCAACGGATCATCTTGTAGAGCCGCTCTTGTACAGTATATTGAAACCATGCTCCTAGAGCGATTGACCCAGCCTCACTCAAGTACGCCCCAAAACCATTCTATATGTCACTTTACTGAACACTATGATCCACAGACCACGACGAGACCTTCCAGGCATACTCATCATTCACTACGAACTACAAACCCGCTGACGAATATGAAAGTCTGCTAGTCCAAGCATCCAAGTCGCGTAACCAGGCAGTAAAAGCGTATCAAAGACGGGAATCTTACGAGAGCTCCTTGGTGCGAACGTCACTCTCATAATCAATCCTCTCATACTGAATTCACTTCAGGCACAAGCAGGATTCTCCCTCGAGGGCTACGCCTACTACCTCGACTTCGAAAAGAAGAGCAAGAAACCCGATCTCTTCCTCCTGCCAGCACTGTACGAACGCGCCATCGCAGAAGCCGACAAACGGAGATTCGCAGGTGACCCGAATGCCAACGCTGCGCTTGTGGTCTTCTGGACGGGGTACCTCGATTTTATTCGTGCCAATGCTAATGAGTTTGCCGATGGGGACGAGGGCATACGGGCGAAGATATATAAACGCGCGACGAGGAGTGTGCCGACGGCGGGCGAGGTGTGGGCGAGGTATATCCGGTTCTTGGTATGTGCATACATCATCTATATCCGAGATCTGAGAGTAGTGGCTCATTGAGGACGGCAGGAAACATCAGGTCGTGCGGAGGAAGTGAACGGTAAGTTTCCCCCGTGCGTGCACCACCAGTAAAG
Organism: Irpex sp. Y119-03; assembly: GCA_037042295.1. Taxonomy (NCBI): domain Eukaryota; kingdom Fungi; phylum Basidiomycota; class Agaricomycetes; order Polyporales; family Irpicaceae; genus Irpex; species Irpex sp. Y119-03. The sequence goes on along the minus strand of JAXQKB010000338.1, from coordinate 185,806 downwards.
AGATAATGGAGCCCTCTAGCGGTGTATAGCAATGCACTTGCGGTCAAGCCTATCACTCTGGACGCCGACCAGTTGGTGCCTGTCGTACTTGCTAAGGCGGGCTTCGAAAGGAGAAAGGTTGAGCGAGAGGACATCGGTAAGAGAGTCTGTATTGTTTGAAGTGACTTGATAAGGTGAACTGCCTTTGTAGATAATGAAGGGTATGAGGGCGTTTTGTTGCCGCTGCTCGAGGCTCAATCCCTCATACGCGAAAGTATGTCTGTTTCTTTAGATTGCATGCTAACTCTCACTGATTGCTAAATTACACTAAAGATATCAAGACCGGAGACCCACGACTTCGCCTTGAGAAATACTTCTCTTCTATAGTATGCATTGCTTTGTTTTGTCTGAGGATTAACTCGTAACTAGTTGATGTCCCAACGCTGATGCCTCTGATTTCTATTAGTGTCTCGATTCTGCGAACCTCTCAGAGGAGGCCGTCAACATGTGGTCTGCGACTGTTCGGCACTATAAGACGAGTTATGTTGCTTGGATAGCGTATACGGACGTATTGATGTAAGCCTTCCAATCTTTTCGCCGCGTCCATATTCTCACTTTCTTCGCGTGCATTCGGCTATTTCATACCTTCTACATCGCGCTAGCCGTCTAAACATGTATGACGAAGCACGCAAAGTCTTCCGAGACGTGGCCAATAAGAACCTCGACTGGCCCGAAGCGGTGTGGGAAGCCTGGGTCGCTTTCGAGCATGTCCACGGGTCTGTGGAGGACCTTGAAGATTGCTCGGATCGCATTGAGAGGGCGCAGAGGTATGTTAATGCAAAACGGGCGAAGGTAAGTGCTTCGATTTCGTCGGTTAATCATGTACTGATGAGATGTGGTTTGCATCTGTCATAGGACGCGCAGAAGGCGGCACAAGCTCATGCTGAGCAGCAAGCAAGTGCTCTGATCGCAGAGGCGGGGGCCTCAGCTTCAGTACCAGCGCCGTCAGAACAGAAAGAGAGTGACGTCGGTATGGAGGTTGACCATCCTCCGGTAGAGGTCCATTCGAAGAGAAAGGCTGAGGAGGAAGCTCCTGCTGAAGGATCCAAGAAGGCGAGATTCGGTGAGTGCAGTGTCATTATGATGATAATACTTGAGAACGGAGCGTGTACCAACCTCCACCGTGCTGTTGTAGAGCCGGCTCCGTCGTCGTTGAAGCGGTCAGTGATTTGAGTGCCATGTACACTGTTTGCTTATTGAAAATGTCTGGGCAAACAGGGATCGGGAAAATTGCACCGTCTTTGTTGCTGATTTGCCCTCAACCACTTCCGAAGAAGACTTGAAGGCTCTATTCAAAGACGTCTGTTGCTTTCCTTCTCCCGCAGCGCATGCATATACTGACCTTCGACCCTACAGTGCGGCGTTGTTCGGGAAGTCAAGATCACCCCCTTACCGAATAACCTTGTGGCTACTGTAGAATTCATGGAGCGTGACAGCGTCCCAGCTGCTCTGACGAAAGACAAGAAGCGAATACACGATGCGGAGATTTCAGTTCACCTGGCTTGGCAGTCGACGCTTTATGTCACTAACTTCCCTGAAAGTGCTGACGATGCGTTTATTCGAACGTTATTCGGGAAGGTCGGCTCTCACTCATTGACTGATTTTTTATATGCAGCTGATGAACATGGTGTCTGTAGTACGGTGTGCTTTTCGACGTCCGATGGCCGAGCAAGAAGTTCAAAAATTCAAGGCGGTTCTGCTACGTACAATTCACATCACCGGTGTGTTCAAGTTTCACTAATGTATGTGTAGATACCGAAAACTGACGTCGGCCATAGAATGACGCTAAAGCCGCTCTCGAACTGCACAACACCGAAATCGAACCTGGGTTCAATCTAAGTGTGCTGGTTTCCAATCCTGAACGGAAGAAAGACAGGACGGACAACGATGCCAATGACCGTGAGATCTACGTCGCTGGTCTGGCTAGGTCTGTCACGAAGGGAGACCTCGAGAAGCTGTTTTCAACTGTACGTTGTTGTTCTGCTCTTTCTTCCCCCTTCCTTGTTCCTTGTTTTTCTATCGAATGACTGAACGCTAAATATGTTGGTTGTAGTATGGTACCGTGAAGGAAGTGCGCATGGTGTTGGATGACAAAGGCCAAAGCAAGGGCTTCGCGTTTGTTGAGTACACACAGGAGGTGCGTTGTCCCTTCAGGGGACGTCACGCTGAAACTGATTTAGCCATGGGTAACGATGAACAGAAGGACGCACTGGCAGCGTTGTCAGCAAATAACCACGAACTCAAGAAGCGCAGGATAGCAGTCACGTTGGCGGATACACGCGTGAAAGCCGCAAAGAACCAGTGAGTATATCTTTTTATTACGCGGTTCGTTTTATGTGGTCTGAAACAACCCCCCGTTGTGCAGTCCCACTGGCAAGCGATCTGCTGAAGTCAGAAGTCGTTCCGTTCGTGTCCGCGGGCTGCCCTCAGGCACTCAAGAGGGACTCTTGCAGCAAGTTCTCAGCAAACATGCGCAGGTGAAACGAGTGGAGGTGTTCCAGGATACGAACGAGGCCATTGCAGAACTGGAGAATCCTGCTGTATGTCTCCCATGCCTCCAATGTTCAGCTGTTGTTGACCATCATTACAGGAAGCTGGTAAACTGCTGCTTCTAGCTGAGCCGATAATATTCAACGAAAAGACGCTCCAGCTATCTGAAGAGAGCTTAGAGAAGGCGCCACCAGCTCCTCGCGCTGGAACATCTGGATCTGGTTCATCTGCAAGTACAAGTACGCCTGGAGGTCTGTTCATTCCTCGCACAGCAGTATCTCGCCCGCGAGCCGGCTTGGGCAGTAAGAAGACGCGGACAACAACAACCGTGTCAGCTACGTCCGCAGTGAGTGGTGGGTCTGGTGCTGCTTCAGCCAGTGCTACCGCTGGTTCTGCGAAGGGTCAGGATGACTTCAGAAAGATGTTGGGCGGTGCTTGATTTTGGTTCCCGTTCCTGCGCGTGGCAAGCTGAACAACGCGATCGCGAGGCTTATCTATCACGTGATGGGAATGTTTCTGTGGGGCAGGAGTTGGCGCTCGCAGTAGTACGGCGGCCACTGTTCTCTCTTCTCGACTCTATCCATCTAGTTCGTCAATTTCGACAGCCGTGTCCAATTTTATGTCATAGCATGGACTCCTCTGTCTGTACCGAAAGCACTACACTTCGGTTTGAGTGGACCCTGCGCGGACTAGCCGAATTATTCGAAAACAGGTGAGCGCCACCACAGTACAATAGTGAGATCGTGTGGCTGGACCGTGACCGTGCACATAGTAAGGGAGAGACGAAGTCGAAGGTCACCAAGTCTGCACGCTTCGGAGGCGGTAGATGGCAGGTAAATCAATGGCATTTGATATCCTCTGTGTATAGAGATCAAGTAATAATTAAACAGGTGCTGTTCTACGCTAATTCAGGGACAGTCAACTCCGAAGGTGTGGGGTATGTTAGCCTGTACCTGTCATGCGAGGTACGAGTCATTCCACCACCGATTGAGTAGCTTGATAAATCCCACCACCCTCTAGCCTACTGCTGCCGAAAAGGAGAATGCTGTCGATGGAAAGTAAGCCAAAAGCATACTACATGTCGAGGTGCTTGGGATGCTGATACTGTCTGTTCTTAGGTGGGTGAGAGAAGGAGTGTACAAGTTTGGGCTCGAATTACGCAAGTAAGAAAGCCGCTATTGCTATATCTCTCCCTAGTCTGAACTCGATTCCAGCTTGCAAAAGACGATGCTCTTCAACGCAAAAGAGGCCACTGATCATTCGTTCTCATACAATGTTCGTTGCGGGGACTTGATAACGTACTGACCGACATTACTCACTTCCTTTCTGCAGACTGTGAACTGGGGATGGTAAGAATATCTGCATATATCTAGTATATATGTTAACTTCGATTCGCAGGGCTCAGTTTGCGAGACGAGACGCAGTCTACTACCAATCTAGCTCTGTCAGACAGCAAGACGCTATTGTCATCATATGTACCATTACCTCCTCGCCTGCTCCCCCCGCTCCGCCTCCTACTATCCAACGCCAACTGGTCCCAAAGGGTCTGCTGGAGTCCATGGGGGATTTATTGGACGAGTAAGTCCACGATAGTAAATCTAAAGTAGAATCTGTCGTTGAATGTACTGTATCCAGCCCTAACTACTCTGATGTTGAGTTCATAATCCCACGAAGGCATGGGAAAAGCGGAACGAGGAAGATCTATGCTGCACGGAAACTACTAAAGAGAGTGGAATATTTTGACACCAGTAGGATTCTCACGCATATAGTCACTCGCACATGCTCACTAGCGTTTCGTTGATAGTGTTTCGTTCTGGGTTTGTGGAAGGCGTAGAGACAGATACGCTTTCCACTGACCAAGAAGATACTTCGCCCGATGATGCCAACGGCTCCGTCACAACGAGCTGGAAGGATGGTAACGAGAGCGTCGTCTACTCCCCTAGATTTGAAGACTCGGACGACGAAGATGATAACGACGAGCCTGTTCCGGAGTCCCAGATCAAGCTGCAGCTTCCGGAGACATTCAAACGCCCGCGCTCGAGTAGACCGTCTTCAAGGGCCTCTACAGATCAAGGCGCAGCGAATGACGAGGATGAGTCCGATGGTAGAAACGTGAAGGCTAAGTTGTCTCATCCTTCAAGCCCACGAGAGCCTGAGGAGGCCAATAGCATCGAGGAAGAGCTCGTGGCTCAGAGCATAGAGCCCGCAATACCCGGACCAAAGAAAGTGAAGGTGGTAGTCAAGGATGTCGCATATTCAACTTATCGCGCAGTGCTCAACTACGTGAGTCTTTCGCCGATAGAACGTTTGCTAGAAAACTGATTGTTCCTGTTTCCAAGCTATATACCGACACCATAGTCTTCGCCCCTTTAGCGTCAACTTTTCATATCCATCGCTTACAAGCCGAGGAGTCCGAGACTAGTACACCAGCATATGCAAAACTACGCGGACATCTCGGAAGTAGCCTGTCTCTGTCAACACCAGCCGCAACCGCGAGTGAGGGACAGACGTATCCTTTGACAGCACCTAAGGCCTCCTTGTCTATGGATGCAAGTTCCTCAGCTATCCGTTTTCCTTCGCGGAAAGCGTGGATAGCTGAATGGGAAAGGAACAACCCCGGCCGACCTCGTCCATGTTCTGCGAAAGCGGTCTATCGTCTAGCAGACAGTGAGGCTCAATCTTTTGAGTGCTACCGTGCTACACTGACCCATCATGCTAGAGCTCGATCTTCAGGAACTGAAAGAACGAGCCTTTCACCATATTGTGAAGTCCCTTACCGTGGATAACATCGCATATGAGGTCTTTTCAGACTTTTCTGCTGCATTCGAGGATGTACGCAAGGTACGGTTCATATCATAACCATATCCACACTAGCAACACCAACTCATAGTATTCCTCATCAAACAGATCGAAGTGACATTCTTCCTCCATCACTGGAGCGAGATCAGAGGGTCCGAAGCGATGCGGAATGTATGGCAGCAGATAAGGCTCGGTCGACACCCCGGCTTTGAAGAAGGCAAGTAAAAATGACCGGGTTCTGGTACAACAATGCAATAACTGACCATGACCGACCTTCGATAGTGTGGCCACTGATAGCCTTGAACCTCGAAGTCAAGCCGAATTCACCGAGTTCGAAAGATAGAGCGGAGGTGGAGGTTGCCAGGTAACATGGAGCTGAGCGAGAGTCGGTCGGATTGCTCATTGGCTGTGTGGCCTGCACTGGCATGCTATTGGGGATGAAGTAGGTAGTGGACTGTACGTCATCTGTATGTATGATTATACTTGGAGATGAGTAACAATGAATAGCCTGCATGCGAGAGACAGACATACTTATCCCGTGAACTTGAAGGTGAATAGCACACTTAGACTAAAACGAGCCATCACTGTCTGGTACTAGCATTAGTCAGCCCACGTTGTGAGTTTACATCAAGTGCGGATTTAGTCCTGTGCATTATCGCCCGTGATTGCAAGCAAGTATGAAACTTAGAGTGTTGCCAGCGGTGGCGGGGCCCTCCGAGAAACTCCCCCGTCGAAGATGTCCCACGCCACAAAGCCCTACTACAAATACATGTAAATAAGAGCCGCAATCCGCCTAATTATGCTTGAAGTTGCCCATCCTCACAACGGTCTAGCTCTGACATCTATTCCGAGGTACGAGGCTGGTTTATGCCTAGCTCTGACATTACTGTTTCGTATACAATCTCTCCAACATTGCATCCGACTTCCTACTCGTACAGATAAACACAATGCTCGTTTCATCGTCACTCAAGCAAATTCAACCTTGTCATTATCTGGCTTCACCCATCCAAGCTGCTTCCACACTAAAATGCACGCTCAGTTCCCTCAAGAATGATGAAACCGCAGACAACTGCATTCAAACTCACTTTGCATCTTGTCCCAGTCCTTCCACCAATGCTTGATCTTGCCAGTCTCCTCGTCGACTATGAAGTTCCCCGCCGCGGTCCACTGGGCCCTTCGTCCCGTAGGCTGAATGCCATTGTGTGGTCCTCCACTGTGGGAACCCGTGGCTGTGTATCGAAGCGACACAAAGTTCTCTGACGCATTGAACGATCACGTAAGGCGACACAGTTCTCCCTGCGCAGAGATATGAATAGAACGTACCCTTCGCCACCACGACGTCGAATCTCACGATGTGCAGGTCATTCAAGGCACTCATGACCTTTGCGTGGGACTCGGCATACTCTTCGGCGGTATGCGCATCTGGGAAGGTAGAAGGTGCGAGAAAGGTGTTCTTTTCCGGGACGCAGAGGTGGGCGACGGAGGATGCGCCGGCTTGGCTAGGAGAGTATGCAATCTACAGAGTCGCCGTGCATGTCGTGTCCAGGATCAGGTTGAAGGCTATGAGGAGACACAAGAACGAGGACGGACCTCCATATATTCCAATACAACTTTCACGGCGTTTTCTTCCTGCTTTGTGAGCTGAGACGGAAAATTGGCAATCTCCTTGTGTACGCCGAAGCGTTGAGCGGTCTCGTCAGCAGATAGCTTGATAGCGGGCATCCTTAAGATTAGGAGTTGTACTCTTCAGTGTCTTGGACGTGACTGGGAGAAAGAGGAAACGGAATGATGTTGAATTGCAGTTGCTCGACTGCGCTGCAACCTAATATACACGGCTTGCTAGAGTTCAATTCTCGCGTTGGAGCTGGCGTGAGCCAGGGTGTTGTTGCCGTCGATTTGCCGTCAACTTGTACATAGAGAAAGCTTAATCCAAGTACCAGAGTATGACGTCGTATGATTGGCATAAGCGCGGTCCGACCAGCAAATTGCATGCGTTCAATTCTCAACCCGGCGATGTTCTCATTTGAGTTCACCGATACCTTATGTACAATCCTGTTGCATTTGTGCAGAAGGTTAACATTCGATGATTCATCCAAGTCTCATATTGATCGCACCTAGTAATTTATATACCAGACTCCCGCCAGGTTCCCTTTGTACCAAGGCTTCAAGCTTCAAACTTGATATCTCCACTCAAGATGTCTATCACCCAGCCTGATCTTCTCCTCGTGGTCTTCCTCCACACTCTTCCCTCCCTCTTCACTTCTACTCGCCAACACTTCATCCCTCCTGCGGTTCTCCTTGGCCATCCACCACCAAAGTGCGCTCGCCACAACAATCGCCAGGACCAGATACCCGATGGCTATGATATGCGGCTTACGATAGTGATCCTTTGCCCACTCAGGTCTATAAATGAGCACTCCTGTAACGGCACCGAGGTCACCGATAGTGATCTGCATGGCGACAGAGATAGCCCGTTTCGTCTGATTGGATACATTCTCGGACGGCCAGCTGAGGAGCAAGGCGTTCCCTGTGTAGACGCCTAGAGAGGCGAAGTGGACACCGACATATTGTGCACCAGCTGAAGAGAGAGTGACAGCAGTAAGTGAATCGTATTCAGTGGCGTATATGTATAAAGACATACCGGTCTTGGAGGAAGCCAAGATGATGTATCCTGTCCACAGCAAATCAGTCCCAGTGAGTACTTACCGATTCCTTTCAATAAGACGAGGGGACTTACCGATGATACCTACCACAGCTGAGCCGATAATCAATGGGGCCCGCCTTCCCGTCCTCGCAGCCAGCCACGCGCCGAGAGCGATTCCAGCAGCTGCGAGCGCATTCGGAGGTACTGTCATCAACTGGGCTTTCCACGTTGCAAAGCCCAGTTCAGCGATAATCGTTGGCTACCCAGGAATATCCGACAGCCCCGACTTCGTCAGCAAATGCGAGCCTACCGTTACCCTCAAATGTCCGAAAAACTCACCAAGAACAAACTCAGCGTATAAAGTACAAACGCAAATCCGTGAAACAAGAACGCGTATCCCCACACGAGGTGATCTGTGAGAGCCTGGCGGACGTATACCCAAGAGAACTTCTCCTTGTTCGCTGCATCTGAGTCTGCTGCAAGTCGGGCGAGGAGTCGTGCGCGTTCATCCTCGGTGAGCCAGCGGGCTTTGTGGGACCAGGTAGGTACCAGCCAATACGCAATCACAGAGAACACCACAGTAATCAGACCTTCGAGAATGAAGATCCTACATAAGGGCAGAGCCACCAGCAAACCTGAGCACGATAGGGCAGAGAACACGAAAAAAGCACGCACCACTGCCAACCGCGCTTGCCACCAATACCTTCCATCTTGCCAATAGCATATGCAAGAACACCTAAGGAAGGTATTTAGGAACATTAGTTTAAAGTTTTGGAAAAGACGAACCTCCAAAAGCGCCAGCTAACGCCGCACCGCCAAAGAACACCGCCACACGCCAGTGTCGTTCACGTCTGCGTATGCATAAGCTCGTAAGCACACTCCTCAAATTTCTGTTCACATACCGTAGGTAGTAGACTGAGAATAGATATACCACTCCAGGGAACAACCCAGCTTCCGTTGCGCCGAGCACTGCGTGATGATTCGAAGTCAGTATGAAATGTAGTCGCACGTCGCACGAGCTAGTCTATGGTATTGAATCGGTCATACCCCATCGTATACCAAACAAACTGGCTCTGTTGGTCACAAACCCTTGAAAGATGGACGCAATGCCCCAGAGGAGGGTCAGGGTAGGAAGCCAGAACTGTGGGTCGAATCGCTTCAGGCTAAGAAGTCGGCATATCCATGAGTACGGAGCCCGTCACTTGTGTATAAAGACAAGGATTTTGTGCCTTACATGATCTGAAGCGGCAACGTTAGTCAGTGCATCATAATGCCGTGAAGAATTAGATTTAGACATACGTTAGCGGGTATCTCGAAAGTTACGTATGCGATGAAGTATATGGCGAGTGCTGTATTATATGCTGGCCCTGAGACGTGTATATCCTGCATCCAACATGAATTAGGGAGTTTAATACAAGTTTAAAGTTGGTGGGAATGTAGTACACATACCGTCGTGAGACCGTCTATCCTACGAGCGGTGCCAACAAGTTCAGTGACGCGACCCGTGGAGTGCAATAAACGTACTTTGCGTTCCCGATGTTTGACCTATATCGAAAACATACGAGTTCAGTATCTAAAGCACAATGTGTCGACTAGAGTAATCAAACTCACCGGTCCAAGAAACTCAGTAGATATAGTAAAGTAAGCACTGGCAACACGCTATGAGCGCAGTCAGTATACTCTAGCTTCGAGGCCTAATATAGTTTAAAATCAACTCACTTCCAGTCGACCTTCCTCAATAGTGCTTTATCTTCCTCCGTCCCATACTCGTCGTACTTCTTGTCCACCCACCGTCCAGTAAGCGGTGCAGAGTTCTCCTCAGAGGCCGATCCCGCATAGGATCGTTTCTCATTCAAGTCAACGGCGACGGTTGCGGCATTGTCAGGGATCGTAGGATTAGAAGACATCGTTCACTTTTCCCTCCCGGTGGTCGTCCCGTAGGTCTCTCGCCCAGTGATGTGGCGCCGAGGAGTCTTGCGGATTTGAGCTTGAAGCTTGGAAGGCTGGAAGCGCAGGTAACGTAACCGAAGGACGTCTAAGTTCCAGTTCTCAGAGTTTGCGAGAAGCTGAGAGAAGGGCGGTGGGTATCATCTACGCCTTCTGCCCTCCATACAAATAGATGTACCACCAGGTACCACATTGATAACTTATACGCAAGACATGATGGTGACATCCCATAGAGCTTTCCACGACTGCATCAGAGCCTATGAGAGCGACGCAGACAGACTGATAGAGGATGGAAACTTCTCAGGATGGGGGTGTACGCGAGAGGAGGAGTGGATGGCGTAATATGGCATGTCCTATTGCCAACTGTTGCAATGGCGCACTTGCGCCTACTTGGGCGACTAGTGTGTGTTGTCAAATCTCTGTGATGAATGTTCAGATGGAACAAAGATGCGTGAAGCCAGAGAATGTGATTGCACATACATGTAGCTACACGGTTGCTTCGTGTTCCTCCGGCTATAACGGCGAGGCCAGTATTCGTCACGATAGCAGTAATAACGCAAGCATACGTAGATATAATATGCACAGTGCACACTACTTGTTCCTGAGCAAAACCATGTTCTGATCATTCTGGCCCGGCTTGAACAAATGCGTGAGAGTTGATCGCAAGAATGTATGTCGAGGCACCAAGCCGTACAACCTCTACCAGCGCCCGGCCTTAAAAAACGTTGTCCGGATGGTCCCGTTCACCTAACAGAATGTTAAAGTCGGAGAAGCAAGTCAGACGCACGCACCGAGTAGATCGAGAACCGTAGCGGGCCTGTCGGCGATGTCACCTGCAAAACATTAAACAGTTATCAATTACGCGAAAACGAGGGGTATAGTCCAAGAATATACATGTCTGTCCGAGAGAGTGTGAGTCCATGAGGCATTAAAGTGAACCTTAAGGGTATAGCAGTGGAAAGAGAATGAAGAGTTCGCTCAATCATAAATAGGTAGGGGCATCAACCTGAAAGTGCAGGATGTAAGACACTATACGGCTGATAAAATGGGCAAGACGAAGTACCTGTCAGCATTGAAGAGGAAGTTGTTCGATATATCCTCTCCTTCCAAGAAACGTGTAGGGTAGATAACTGCGACTATGTCAGCAAATTCGTTCACAATGACAATACCTTACATACCGAGGTGACCACGGAGTTCCTCCAGTAAACGTTCCATCTCCTCTCTCTCGCTTTGGTCAAATGGCTCAACACCACTCTTGGAAGGTTTCCGAGGGCGAGCCTCCTTCTCGTTCGGGGCGTTGGGAGGAGGAGACGTAGGGCCATGGTCGTTGGCCTCTCCGGCCTCAGCCGGTGCTTTGCCCTTATCTTCCGCATCTTGCGCTGCTATCTTCTCATCTACAGGACCTGGTACGACACCGTCACCGGTCTCCGATGGTACTCTAGCGACGGGCTCGGGGTTGGGCTGGTCCTTCGCCTAGAGCGGATTCGTCAAATGAATATACGGCGTGAGTAGTACGACTCAACTTACCGGTTTATTCAGTCGCTCATGATGGGCGATGAATTCTTTGTACTGTTTCCAGGTTGTCACTATGTCATCTGGAATGGCGTGGAAGACCTTGCGATAAATCTCCGTCTGTAGCAGTGAGTGAGTAGATGTACACCAATGAGTGGACTGTTCAACAACTGACATTATGCACAGCACAAGCAACCCATGTTCTCTTCCAGAATTCCTCGCACACCGGATCTTCAAACCCATGCGGATCAACGTGAGGAGTAGGTGTAGGCACCGCCCACGTCTTTGTTGAGAACTTCGAGCCCAACTGCTTTCTAAGGACGCCGCGGGCTTCCACCGCTTTCTCTTCTATCTCTGAATGACTCTCGCGACGAGTACCAGGTACTTGGTCGTCATGCTTAGGGTCAGTGTTTGCGGGAGCACCCATCAACTCGTCGTCCGCCTTAGCCTCCGTAGGGTCAGCATGTCCGTTCTCTGCCGGTTTCGCGTCTCCATTCATGTGGGCCTCGTGAATGTGATCCAGCTGAGTTTCCGCGATGAGCTTCTCCTCTAGAGTGGGGACAACAGAGCTTGTGAATCCATGTTCTTTCTTGCCGTCAGTATTAAACGTCTTTCGCTCTTCCTCGAGCGACTTATCCGCGGCTGTAGCGTCAGCGCCCTTCGTCTTGAGGCCAGTCTTGCGCATCAGCTTGGAGACGTCGTTGGCCTCTACGTCTCCAGTTCCGTGGATAGCTACGGTATAGATGAGATCACAGAATTATTTCATTCGATGAATCAACATACCTTGTTCAACGCCATCAACGACGTCGTGCATCAAGTTACTCTTTGCGTTTCGCCGATGGCCATGGGCTACATGCGTGACACCATGCTCCTGCCCGTACTCCTGTTCAACATCAGGGTCCCACTCCTCTTGCTCATGAGCAGGCTTTACAGGTTCATTGGCCATCAGGTCCTCCTCATACATGGCATCAACATCCACCCCGAGGTGTTCACGCATAAGTCTGACACGCAGCGTGTGTGCGAACCGTCCGACCTTGAATGGTTTACCTGCCATCGTGCTGTTCACTAGTCAGTGACGCATTTCACAAGGATAGCTTAGCGATGACAAGTACCCGTCAATCATGTCGGTATCCCTGATCACAGCTGCGATTTCAGAGTCACGGTCGCCCCGCTGCGACCGCTCGTTGATGTTGGCGCTACCGATGATAGCCAGTCGGTCATCGACAATCATAGTCTGCAGTGCGTTCAGCACCAACATCGTGCGCGAATAGTGTATCACTATACCTTGGCATGAATGTACACCTAAACGGACGTCAACTGGGGGAATGTACATCGATGGCAGAGTTAACTCACCTGCTCCGTTGTGAGAACGTCGCCTCGAAGCTTTGCCCAGTTCCTCAAGGAAAAGACCGTAATATAGTTGTCAGGCTATCAAACGACAGAATTCAGTCAATTTTGTTGAATAATCAAGGCATATGTCATACCTCAATCCCTTCCTTGCGCAACCTAGCATAGATCGAGTTCGGTCCTCTACAGATGGTACGGTTCTGGCACTCTAAAATGATGCGAATCTATCCAGGCCATAGGTCAAAATTTCAGCTCTTCCGCAAGACAATGATACTGGTACTCACGGCGCTGGCATCGCTGTGGTCTACAGGGTAGGTGAACCCAGGAAGCAGTGGGATGACGATGCAACACTTGAAGGGCGTCCCTTCTCGGTGAGCTCGAATAATCCTATGAACTATCGCATCGCCGATCCTGTTCTCGATCTTGACCTCGTTCACCACAGTTCTGTATGCAGATAGAGTGAGATATCCGACATAGAGTGAAAATAAGTCATACGTACGAAGAGATGAAGAACTGGTTCTCGATGTACACGAAGTGCTCGGACATCTGGATGGCTATACCGTACGAAGACAATTAGAGCTCGAGGCAATTAAAGTCACCACTAACGCACCCTTCAAATAGGCATTCTGGATGGAAAACTCAATCCTCTCCGGTGTACCAAGCGACCAAGGCCCCGCAGACCTACAGATCTGCAGTTCGCACGTGCCCATAAGTCCAAGTTGCTCCAATTCACCCGGCTTGAAGTCAGGAGGAGGAAGCAGAGTCGGCATTGGCTTTGTATGGTTCTACAGCTCATTATGAGCATACTTGGCCCTCGTTGGTGGTATGGGTGAGAAGGAGACACACCTTGATACGCAGCAGATAATTCCATCTCTGTACGAAATGTCTCGCCAGATCACGAGCAGGCTGTCCGACGATTTGCATCGAGACGTCATGCCATGGCATACGAGGCACCTTCGAACGATCGTACATGTCCTCGAGTGGTTTGTTCAGAGTGTGGAAATCCAGCACACGGGGGTTGCTGTAGTCTTTGCCCGGCCAGATGGCGTCTGCCAAGTCACCACTCTCTGGATCGTCTGTTAAGACGTGCTGGGGTGTGTCCCATCTTGTGTCTTGAAATCAGCCAGTGTGCTGATAGTTGAGGTATAGATTGTGGACTTACCGTCCGAAACATGCGTCCAGTCCGCCCATGAAGGCTATGACCTGATCGATGACACAGAGCTTCTCGTGCTATATAGATTGTTCAGTATCATCCCCCGTAGTATAGAGTTCAGCGACGTACGTGTGCCCAGTAGAAAGTACCCGTCTGGAAATGAGAGGGTGAGCGCTGCACCATGATATTCGGGTGCAAGTTGCTCAGTCGCTGCTTTGCATAGCTACAGAATATTCAGTCTTTCCAGTATATCTGTCAGTGCATCAATCACTTACTTGCTATCCGTCGGAGTAGTTCGACTCGACACTTCCTGACTAGCATAATTCTTCAGCAGGAAACAGTATATAATCCAAATACAACTTACTAGAGAATAACATAGATCTTCACTCCCTCCTTTGCTTTACGTTCGAGGAGCCGATCCAACCTGTACTTCTCCATGTGTGGCCGACGCAGCTGAAGCTCTAGAATCAAATCGTCAGGATTGCTCGGGCGAGTAGCGGACCACCTCTTACCTGGAGAAAGCCACCAATCATGTATATAAATACACTCCTTCGCGAGCAGTATAGCCCGCGACAAGTTCCAGAAGTAGTCTCGCTAAAGCCTCTCACTCAGCAATGAGTGAAAATCCAAAGCCCGATGGATACTCACACCGTCCACGAGCCACTGAGCAGCTACGTTCAACCTGATCGGCGCGAAGCTGTCGAACCGGTTGCGTCCCGTATAATGCGACTCCCTCGAGACCTTCTCCAGCGCTGCGATCCACTGCAACATCTGACGCTACACGCCGCACAACGCAATCAAAACATCAGTCAACCTCCAACCACCGTCTCGCAATGCAACAAATCCAGCAGCAACGACACAAAAGTCAAACCCACCTCGTTCTTCGCATAACACTTCAACCGCATCTGCGAATTCTCAATATAGAACGTATGCTTCGACACATCCCCCCTCTTCTTCTTCCTGTCCTTCTCTCCCGCAGCCTTCTCGTCCGGGCCCTCAAGCGGGTTCGTATTAGTCGACGGATCCAACATCGGCGTGATCTGCCTCTGCAGCCGACGTCCCTCATCTTCCTCCTCCTCTTCCTCACCCGTATCATCATCAGAATCTGAAGTAGGGTTATACGACACAGACGAACTGCGCGCGTGAGACGGGCGGGAGTTGATCGTACCCGTACGGGCTCCGTCGGAGCTCGCGCGGTGGTGGTGCGTGCTGCGGGATTTGTTGGTGTGGTGGTTTCCGAAGATCCTGGAGATGCGCGATTTGATGGAGGTGCCGGATTGAGAGCGGGTGTCGTGGTTGGGGTCTGATTTGTATTTGCCTTTTTCCTCTTCGAAGACTTCGTCGGGGTGCGTGAGGAGGTTGAGGCCTTGACGATAGTATCGTTTCGGTCGTTCGATGCGGAAGTCTGAGTCGATCATGAACACGTCGTATACGGAGAGCTGCGAACAACATAAGATATTGTTAGCAAGGCCGAATAAGTGCGGTAGAATGAAGGACAAACCTCTCCCATTTCCTCTAAGACGACGAGGTAGCTCTCGCGCACGGCACACCACTTCTGCTTCTTCTTCTCCTTCCAGCTGGATCCTCGTTTCCCCCACGGGCCTTTGTTACCAACAGCCTCTATACGGAGCAACCCAGCTTTATACTGAGCGCCACCGGACTGCGCCAGAGCTATTGACATGGCGCTGATCTCGAGGAAACCCGCCAGTCGGTTCGCCGCGGGATGAAACATCTATTGCCAACCTCAGACACTTATTTCTTGAGAATAGTGAAAGAAAGGAACTTACGACAGCACGTATCAACCCAATGAGATAATTCTCCAGACTCTCCCTCTGCAGCCGTGCAAATTCCTGTCGCGAGAAATCGTTGCCCCGCTCTTTCAGAAAGTTAAAGTACGGCAGACCCGCTCTAGGGAAGTCAGGTAGGGTATCCAAATTACGGTTATACGCATTCGAGATGGTGTAGTGCGTATGCAACGACAAGAATTCCTTCAGCTGCCGATAGACCACCCAACGAGCAGCGCCGTTCGCATACTCGCACTCGATACGGAACACAGCCTTGTTCCCGTGTAGAGGGTGTAGACTGTCGCTTACACGAATACGAAGTCGGTGGAATAGAAGAGGAACACGCCGATGGCCTTTCTCGTCCCGCTCGAACCAGAGCCTCATCATCAGCGTCGAGAGACCGCCGACCATGAGTTCGTCTGTGATGTTGACAGACTGTGAGACGACGGCCGAAGGTCCTTTGTTACTTTGTTCTCTACGTTGTTGAGCGAGATGTGGGATGAGGGACCGCAGGCGACCCCACTTCGGTGCCGTGTTCACCTCGCCGCCGTTCTCCTCTCCGTCCTTGCTGTCCTTCTTTATCTGAGGCAAGGACCTTGTCCTCCGAGCGATACGGGGCATGATAGACGGCTTCGCTGTAGCCATCGTCGGAGTACGCGAGGACTGATGCGATTTGGGTTGCATCTCCTCGGGCTCTTCGGATAGAACCTGAGGTTCGCTGCCTTTGCGCCGTTCGCTATGAGAAGCCTCGCCATCGCTGGTACTCTCCTGGTGGTGCGGAAAGAATGATATATGGTCCGACCGAGGAGAGTCTGAGATCCACCGACGAGGATCCCAGACGTCCTGAAAGTAACCCTCTCTCTCCTTCTTCTTCTGCCTCTTGTCCGCCGCCTCTCGTTCTCTCTCCCTCTGCTCTGGATCCTGGTATTCCAGCGCTCCTCGGAATGGAGTAGTTACAGGGTTGAACTCTTTCTCAGGATCGAAGTTGCCCATGTCGGCCTCCGACAATCGCAGCCTCGGTTGCTCAAGGATGGATTCCATACCATGGTCATCATGAGAATTAGCACGAGATGCAGGATGCGAGCCGGAGGAAAAGTTGTAGGAGATAGAACGCGGGGGACCAGTGCGACCAGACGGTGTGCCTATCGACCGTCTGTTGGGGGCGGCGGAAGCTAGACGAGGCGAATGGTGTCTTGTAGACGGAGATGATTCTTGCGAAGTTTGGGGATGTCCGTCGGCGAGGTTTAGACCCAAAGGGGGTTCTTGTGGATGGTCGTCCTCGAGAGGCGGCGTACGTTTTCCCTCTTGCAGAAGAGCCTTTGCGGTCTCAAACAGACCATGAGGCGGTTGAGCGACTGAAGCCATAACGACTAGAGAGAATTCTGGTTCGACAGCTGTCCTACGTAGATTAAATAAACCACATACCTTTCTACTCTCATACGTGGTTGAGAGCAAGAGAGGAGTTGCCCAGTTGCGCTGCGGGGGTCGTTGTCAATGGCGGTCGAGAGTAAAGGAAGTTGGCAGGTCCTTTAGAGCCAAGGTGCGCTTGCGCTAACTACGGGCGCCAATCGACGTCATTTTGGCTTATGGACTGCTTGGCCGCGGCGTAATGCCGTGATACGAATTCATTGAAGAGGATAAAGACCCACAGTTCTAGCACTGCTCTAGCCACTTTCAACGCATGATACGGATCCTGAACTCTTCAATTCTCCATTGCGTGACCTCGGCAACTTCAGGCCAAGCGAACTCAGTCAGCTTGACCACCGCTTAGGCCCTCTCGGCGAACATGGGCCTTCCAACTGCCTTCCAAGCTGGATCCCAACGCAATTTTCGTCGAATACGACGCTTAGTAGGTCGATGACAAGAATAGATAAATATAAATAGCACAGACCATACTGGTACACTCTGGTAGACCAAAAGTCGCAAGTCTACCCCAGATTATGCGATCGGCCCGCTGCTCCCGACACGCGATACTGAACGCATCGTCGGGATTCCCTGTTATGGAGATACCCCGACGTCCATCGTTTTCCAGTCGCTGAGTGAGCCGCCAACCGCGATACATACGGTAGTTAGTGTATATGTAAAGTGTGTATATGCAAGATAATAAAATATTCATAACATCCAAGCAGGCATCTCCCGCTTACGTGCTCCTACCCTCTCCGAAAACGCTCGAGTCTTGTGGTTGACAACATTCACGTAATCTCTCCTGTTTGACTGCCCCAGCATCTGCGTATGCTGAATCTTCCTAGGACCCATCCTTCCACTCTCCTGCTTCTCCACAATCCGAAACTTGTCGTTCGAAAGCATCTTTAGATCCTCAGGCTCGTCTTCTCCATCCATGGTCTTCTGATTGGCCTTCCACTGGTGCAGTGGAAGCCTCTCTGAGATATCTGGCGAGCGCTTTCTCAACTTCCCGCTCTTACCACCGAGAGTGAGGTTATCGAGAGCCTCGAGCTTGACCTCGACCTGCTCTTCCTCCTTTATCTCATCATCAATCGAGCTTGCACGTGCTTTCCCCTTCCCCTTGATATCCACTCCCCGCTCCTGCGGAGTATGAGACTGAGAGAGATCACTCTCATCCTCCGACTCCTCCGAGTCAGGCATGAACAGCGGGGACCCCGCACGACCTTGTCCCTGGATGGGACGCTCCGCGGAGCTCGACTTCCGAGGCCCGTCTGTCACCTCCAAGTCGCTATCATCGCTTGCAGGACTCTGTATACCAATCCTCGGTCCACTCTGGGAAGTAGAAACTGCAGGCCCCTCTCGCGAGACAGCCATGGACCTCGACCCAGAACTCGCGCCAGATGCAGTAGACCACCACTTCCTGCTCGTCGCCTCCGACCGATTGGTATAATAATTTGTAGGAGGCGGCGCCAACTTCCCCTGCGCCCTCAACTCCGCCTGTATCCTTCGAATATCCTCCGTCGTCACAGTCGACGCAGGTCGTCGATCGAATTCAGCTGCGTCCTGGTCACGGTGGTTGTCAGTCCTAGGTCTTTTCTCTGGGAAGTCGGGGTCGTCGGAGGCCCCGTCGGAGCTTTGTGAGCGTGCGCGGGCACCACTGGGCTGCCTTCGCTTTCGCGGTATCGGTACCGTGTTGTTTGCCTTCTGAGTGTTAGTGGGCTTGGACCCTAGCAGGTCCATCCACAAGCCATGCCGAGAAGACGACGCTATAGGTCTTTGAGAGATTGGAGGTTCCATACCCATCGCAAAAGTAGGTCGTGAAGGAAGAGGATGATGTGGCCTAGTCAACCCATTCACAGTATGGCGCGGTACGGGAGTTCCACTGAACGTTGACAAGGAAGTCGATCTTAAAACCGAAATTCCAGGCCGAGAGGGCAGTGGGGCGGGACTTTGTGAGGTATACATGCCGGACATGGACTCCGCGCGCGAAATGATAGACTGTGAGCGTGAGGGCGGAGGCATGTTCGTCTGGGAGGGTGCACGGGAAGTCTGTCGAGAGCTCACTGATGCTGAGCGACTCGGTGGGGGACCTTCAACAATTTGGATGTCATCGTCATCTACATCCATCGCCATGCTAAGTCTAGAGGATGACCTTCCGGTAGACAGCGTGACCGAGCGTTGGGGTGTGCTGGCTGTTGAATCGATGATTTCAACGTCATCGTCGTCCAGGGATATAGCAGAAGAAGAAGCTGCAGCACAAATTAAAGCAAGTATATAGAACTCCAATGTCAGAAATGTTCTGCTTGCAAGCAAAGCATCGAAGCAACGAACCTTGCTCAGACGCTGAACGAACAGAGTTCCGAGATGCATAAGCTGCAGGCACCGGTACTGAAGGCCCCGGGCGCGACGGACCAGCCTGAGCTTGCTGCGTAGGCGGGGATGCGACACTACTATTACTAGGCTTAGAGAACCGTCTGCCCAAGATCGTCTTCATGGCCGCCTCGGGGTTCCTACCAAAACATCGCGGACACATCCACACTTCGGGATGACCAAACTGGGGTGTACCTGGATTTTTGAGAGTGTCGAGGAGTGCGACGAGGTGTTGGTTCGTCATTCTGGGCACTAAACAAGCTGATTTTGCAAGTGTCTTTGAGAAGGAGGGCGAGTTGTGAAAATTGTGTATGATGAACTTACAATGGTGGGTGTGGCGTTTACACTGGCCACAGGTGAGCATGACACCGCGAGGACCGAGTGTGTCACCTTTATGGCAGATACGACATTCGATAGCCTGAGACATGGCTCAAGAACCTGCAACTATTGAAATGCAGGTTGTCAGTTCGATTTCAAAGTACTAAAATGCGGGTTTGGCCCTTGAACTGACCACTTTAGTCCTATGACGATGCTGTTCTATCTGACGGTAAGTTAAGAACATCGTGGCTGGTCTGAATGAGATGTCGGCAATAGCCGCGTCTAAGTGCGGCTTTCAGGAGATCTTATCTTATCTTATCTTGGAACCTTAGTAAAGTTGATCTCACGCTCAATGCACGCTTCGTGTTGTCGGTCAGACTAAGTGAGCACTACTAGTAGGAGCAAGTATACGCATGCGCATGTTTCCAAGCATTCTACCGGTTTAGGCATGTTTCTCTCTCAGAAACCCGCCTTTATATGACAATCCAATTGTACATTTAAGTACTCTTTGAGCTACCGACTATCCAGTCACTGCACGTGAATAGCTAAGTTCATCAAGATGAGCTACCGAATCCACCTTTGCTTCCAGACAGCTCTTGTCCCAGCTTATATCCAAGAACCTAAAGCACCAATCGTCTCCGTCAGCCATCTCCTACAACGACCCAAAGACCCGAGCATACCTTGTCCCAGTCCAACTTCGCCCGGGTTATGGGCAACGCCCTCCTCAAAGTCTTGAACGTATTATCACCCAAATCCTGATAAGACTCATTCAATGTCGTCTGGTACTTGGTCTCTTCGTCGCTGATGATGGCCAGTATCTTCGAGGCGGAGGAGACTTCAGGTGATGATGTGATACCGGATGGGAGATCGAGGGAGATGGTGTGGTTTGTAGACAGTTGGACCTACGACGAGATTAATGGCATTATCATGAGTTCAAAGGTGGCTGGTGGATCAACTAGAGGTGCCATACGTACATTTCCTTGCTCGTAGTAGTGTACGTTGACGAGGATCTTTCCTGTCAGCGTGCGAGCCTCAAGGTCAACGATGTATTTCGATCGCCATCGGCCAGACCTGGGCAGTGAATGATATTGAACAACCTCTTGTCGAACTGGTCCATGCATGTAGGATGCTCACCAGAAATTCGAAGGGTTGTACTTGTTGGCTACCACCTGGATCACATACTTGTTCACGTTTCCATGTGTAGGGAAGACTGACACCACGCCATCGTGGAAATGAGCTGATATGTATGACAAGGCGGAGGTCTCCAATGCGGTTCTTGAAGTTGAAACACGCAGTGTAGGGGATCAGATACTAATCCTCTCTTGCGCATAAGCAACATTGCGGAGTGACATACCGGAAGGGTTCAGACTCGGTCTCTGGCTCGTAATGCTGCGGTTCTTTGGCTTCCTACAAAGCACAAAGGAGTCAGGACAGAAATCATACACACACAATGGGCGGGGCGCACCAGAGTCAAATGGTCAAACTTGAAGCTCGTTCTCGACCTCGGGTCCCAAAACCTATCCTCCCCATCTGCCTCCTCATCCTCAGCACCAGGAGGTACACGAGCTGCTTCGCTCACGATCGACTATTCCGCCACGGTCAAGAGAATTCGCTATCAATCTACGTGCGATATGGTCAGAACAGTGAGGTACGCACCTGGTGTTGACGTCCGGGAACACTGGCAGTGATGAACTGCGCGAGATTGTACTCTTGCAAGGCAGGTTGTATGCCGGCCTGGAGGGTGTCATCGTCTGATATGATATTTCGTACGTCTAGCAATAAAGTTATAGATTAAGTTTGTTGAGTCCCTAGGACACCAGGCGAGAGTGTACATGGTAATGAGCTCACCGTTCAGGACGTCGTTGATCTCTCCCGGGGGCGATTGGAGGAGGAATTTGGATGCTGCTTGGATACGGTCTTCTGCGGACATCGTTCAAGATATTTAGTGGGTGCTTCAGTGGTTAGAGTTTGGTACACGAGCAGGAGAGGATAATGGTAGCGAACAAAACGTGGAAGACAGGTTGTGGTCTGCAGGCTGCAGCAGTCATCTAACCGCCCAAACATATCTCTCGTCTGGACTTCCATCACGACTATCGAAGTCGAATTTTGCACGCATATTTCAGAGTAGCTCATTCGCATGGAGATATCACAGTTGAATCCAGATAAAATTACAAGTGACCAACGACTCAAGGGATGTATATATGTACAAGAAGTCTACAGCGAACAAGTCCATGTGCGGTGAAGGCGATGGGATACAACTCTCCCACTTTTATCCCAATCCCAAACCCTACAACTTAGACTTGAACTGGTCCTCCGTCACACCCTTACCCATAGCCGCCGTCGACGACACGCCACCGGTGACGGTCTTCATCAAGTTGTCCATATAGTCGGCACCAGACCACTATAGAATTAAAAGAAAGGGAAAGTCGCGTAAGCGTACTGCTCCGTACTGCTAGAGTATGAAGTGGAACGCACCTTCTGGTGGGTGAGCACGTCGCAGCCGATTTCACGCTCGCGCGTTTGGATCAGCTCGACGTAGGCTTTCATGCCCTCCGTCTTGAAGGACTTGGCGAAGAGGTCGCTGATGTAGGCGTTCGAGTGGAGACCGGCGAGCTATATACGAATTGAGTCAGTCATTATATCTACATACACATTTGAACGAGGAGACTTACCGTAATGAACTGCCAGACGAATCCGAGCTTGCCGAGGTCCCAGACAAAGTCCTTGGTCTGCTGAGGCGAGAGACCTGCGGCCTCCCAGTTGAACGACGGGCTCAAATTGTACGCGAGCCACTGCTCAGGGTAGACAGCGTGCACACCATCAGCGAACTCCTTCGCTTGCGAGTAGATGGGCTTCTTGGTCTCCATCCACAAAGCGTCGGCGTGAGGGGCGTATGCGATAGCACGGTTGATCGCGCACTGAGTGCCACCTTGGTAGCGGTAGAAGCCCTCACGAGTACGGGGGGCATCCCAGTCCCAGAATGGCACTGTCTTCAAGCCGAACTCCTTCTTGGCGATCTCGACGGCACCGGGCCATGAGGCGTGTGCGATGCGGGCTTGAAATTGCTGGATCTTGGCATCGGAAGCGCCAGTTTGGGCCTTGAGGGCTTTCGAAAGGGTAACGGAGAACAATTCGATTCCAGCTTTGCTCGTCCATTCCTCCTCAGCGGCTTCCAAAGCAGCACCGGTCTTGCCAGCAGCCTCAGCTTCGTTCAAGATGGTGACCAAGGGGCGGAGGTTGGGGTTCGTCGAGCCAAGGATGAACGCGTGATCACGCTCGTCGACGTTGGTGGTGATAAGAGTGGCAGCCTCAGAGTCTGTTCGGGCAATGACGAGGTTGTCGACGCCCATGATATCGAACTGAAGACGGATGGCCACGAGACGGTTGATGTGCTCAGAGATAGGGACGAGCACCTTTCCGGCCATGTGTCCGCACTTCTTCGTGCCGGGCGCCTGGTCCTCGATGTGAATACCAGCGGCACCCTTCTCGATGAACATCTTTGCGAGCTTCAAGGTGGCGGTGATACCACCGTGTCCGGTATCGGCATCGGCGATGATGGGTCGGAGGTAGTCGATGACGGGAGTCTTTGCGAGCTCGGCTTCTGAGAGATTTGAACGCGCTTCCTGCTGTTTCCGGTCGTGGAAGAGCTGGGCGTAGAAGAGATGCTCGACCTTGTTAGGGACGGTGTTGGAGGGGTAGTCTAGAATAATATTCCGTGAGTTTCTAATGTATTCTCTTTAGAGTCACACTTACCTGCGAGATCGGGGCCGGGCTCGTTTGAGCTGGAGGCCGTGCTGGATGACTGCCAGCCGGAGACGTAGACAGTCTCGAGGTATTTGGCCATTTGAGTCACTTGTACTGGGTCCAGGCTGCAACGGGAGTCAGTCTCATTATAACTCGAGCAAGGCAATTGCTACTCACGCGCCATAGGTGTGAGAGGGCTCACGCTTGGCCCAGCGCTCCTCGAGGAGGGCATAGAGTTTCTTTCCGAGGACGCCTGCGGGGTAGGCAATAGGGAGAGTGCCTCGCTTGGAGACGACCTGCTCAGCGGTGTATGGACGCTTGGTCTTCCTCCATCGTGGTTCCTGTAAAGTACATGAGTAAATTGAGAGACAACAATAGCGTGCACGACTAGATACATACCGCCCACCACTTCTTAACCTTCTCGACCTCTGCTTGGAAAGCGGCACGTTCAGCGGACATGATGATAATGAAAGGAGTCGAGGACGAGGGGCGTGGTGGATAGGGGAGGGAGGGGGAGGGATTTACGGGGAGTGCCTGCGAGGGCCTCCCAAGTCATTATGTATGTTGTCTGGATGCCCTCCCAGATCCAGAATCCAGATGCGAAGCGGAGTCAAGAGGGAGGGGAAGGCGAAAGGGGGGACATGTGATTGGCGTCTGCGGGGTACAGTCCGGCGGGACCTGTGCGATCGGGCAAGGGCGCTTGAGAGGTTGTATTCACATTCCACCGTCGGTGCTCCTCCTTCGACGCGGGCATTCACATTCCCGCTTTTCGGCCGACCGCACATGCTGTCCACTTAAAAGACTCACCCGGCTCGTGGCCACCAACAGAGTCCACGAAGCCCCGGGTGGGCGTGTCACCAGGTCCGCACAACATCGGTCTCGAAGCTGGGGTTTTATACTACACCTTCGCCTTAACCCCCTTCGTGCGCAGGTCAAGCTCGAACAGTAGCTCAATGTGGTAAATCGTGTCACTGAACGGCCGTCTATGCGGCGAACGCTGTCGATGACAGGTGTTTGAACGGCGTTTACTGTACGACGAACCAGCGACACGCTCTTCGTAAGTCCGCTACTCGGCCATAACTCAGGCGCATTAGGGGCCTGAGAGCAAATAGCTTATTCATGCACTCACCCCCTTCGAAAAGAAGCTGTTGCAATAATTTATTCAGAATCTGCGATGAACATAACGAGAACGACTGTCCAATAATAATAACGTGCTGTCCGAAACCAAATCTACCTCCGATTACCGTCATAGAGGAGCCACGCCATGCCATAGCGCACAGCAAATGCGAGAACGCTGCCTGCAATCTGTGTCGTCAGGGTCGCACAACTGTCAGTCCTCGAGATACACCGCAAAGCGAGATGGGCTCACCTGCGACGAGATAAGCACCTTAACCAGCGAGTCTTCCCTCATCGGCCCTAGTCGAACTAAGAATACGTTCAAGATCGTCAAGTTGGTTGTCTCAGGCAGCCCCGTATCCTTGTTTGTTGTAACCCGAATAAATCCTAATGCGCTGAACACCTTGAGGATGAGTGTTGTCAACGCCGAAGGAGCTTTCTTGAATTCGGCGGTCGAGGGATAGAGCAGGCCGGACTCCTTCTCGAATCTATAGCAGTAGTTTTAGCGTACGTGAACGATCGGCTGGCTCGGAAGGGTTAAAAGCAGAAGAGACATGATGCACGAGAAAGACACTAATCAAGCGTGGCGTAGACACGAGACGGGGAACCCCGGATGGGGTGCGAGAGTTAGATTAGACTCACCTTGGCACGCGATGCCGCGGGCAAGGGACCAGTCCAAACAACTGCGGGCACGAGAGCACGAAGTTGAATATCTGCGGAATGAAGAACAACAGGAGCGTCTTGGAGAAATGGGCTTGGATGCCCACGACAGCGAAAGCCATTCCTGTCACGTAGCAGAGCGTGTCCCCGGGGAAGGCGCGTGCGGGGTACCTAGACCAAACCAAGCCAAGGGTTCGATCAATGAAGAGGGAATATGATCAGCATCATCAAATTCGCGTTTTGATTTCGAAAGTCAGGTGGGGGCGGAACAGGAGGCCACAGGGAAGCGGGGGACGAATTGGAATGATTGCGTGAGAGGCGGGGAGGGAATGCATGTGAATTTCAAAATCAGGGGTCTGATGGGATTGTACGTACCAGTTGTGGTAGAGGAACCCGGCGCATACACCGACGAGGGGGAGCATGAAATAGAGGCTGAACAGATGACGTTCGACCAGTTCTCTGCTACCGTATGCCATTCCTGCACTCCATGGACCTCCGACATCTACTTCAGCTTGGCCACCGAGAAGGTGTAGTGGAATCCTGAAACCGAAAGGCCAAGGCAGGTATAGGAGGTCGTTGATGATGACGGAGAGAGCTATAATGAGTGCTTGTGAGGTTTCAGAACCGTTTATTCCTGCCAGTATATTGATGCTGTTTGTGGCGAAGGTTGACAAGAGTGACATGTAGAGGTAATACAACGGGCCTAGCGACGGGAGCTTCAGCTGATGCTTCGGATAGCGCGTTGGAGAGCTACTCACCAAGATTTACCAACACACCGAATAGCCATCGGAGAGGAATAGGGACCACGACGTTTGTGTTACCGCGCTCTGCATAATATACCATCAACAGCGGGATAGAGGCAATGATGGGCACCGGGAGCTTGTGCCGCCATCGGATATCGAAGACATCATCTAAGAAGCCGAGGAGGGTGGCTATCATCAAAGAGAGGAGAGATGACAGGTACACGGCAAGCTATCAATGAGGTCAGCTGGTTAATCCTAGCAGACTTTGGTGGATTGCAACGCACCTTCTGGGAAGGGAACTCGGCAACAACGATTCCATGGCGCGATCTAGCTTCGTATTCGTTCAAGAACACGTCCGAGAACGCAAATGGGATGAAGAGTATGAGAAGTAGGATGTATATGGAGGCGCATACAAGGCCTAAACTCTCCGGTCTGCAGAAGCATCAGGTGTATTCAAAGTCGGCGACTTGGTTATACTCACATTGGTGTATCATAAGTCTTCAACAGATCCCTTCCACTCAGGCGCGCCTTCACAAAGGTAGGGCCCAGCGCTGGGACTAGGTAAATAGTGGTTACGAACGCGAAGATGGAGAACCCTAGTGCAGCGTGGAAAGCCGGTAATGGCGGCAGAGGGTCAAGCAGTGGACGTATTAGGAGCCATGCGCCGACGGGTATCAAAGAGAGTAACAGAACAGAGGGTAAAGGGCGTGGAGAGAGGCCTGAGGCTTGTTGTGCCATCACAGCGTGCGTGCAAGGTAAAGCTACGTAGGCAGTCACAACGTTGTTATTCGTGCTGCAACGTACCATACATAAGATACGACATACTTGATTATTACTAGTAGCGTACAGGGTATCTAAAATATATCCTTCCTATTGAATCATGCACTTGTATCCGGCTTTCCGAGATGACTTTGTCAGTCTACCTATGGGGAAGAGCTGGAGTTAGTATTTTGGGTATAACGATAGACGGAGATGGGTCAGAGGATGCGGAATTGTCATCCAACGTGCAACTAGTGCACTCAGACTGACGTGCAAATATATCCTTGGTTTCATCTTTTGAAGAACACGTCGTTCATTGCGAGGGGAACATAGCGTACTTACCAGTTAAGAGACGTGTCTGCTTGTCCGTCCGCCCGTCCAAATGATGACCTGTTCGAAGCAGGGAACCACGCCTGCGCTTCCAATACCTTCCAAAGACAGCTGTAGAGACGACGCTCGTAACAAACACCTCGATGAGCCTCGGGTAGTGAGAGAACGAACGAAGAAAAAGTTGAGAACATAATCCTTCAAAGCGCCCATAAATAAAGTCTACGTGTGTGCCACGTGGAAACGCCGATCTGAATCTTGTCGCGTTACCCAGTCGAGGCAAACGCCATCAACTCGTCCGTCATGATCTTCTCCAAGATCGACGTAGCTTTGGGTAAGAATCGTACAAGCAACTCTTGCAAGTTCGATTATATGTTTATTTCCAATGTGTCTAGGATGGAGCAATTATCTTCACCAGACGAACGGTCAAAAGAGGCTCTACCGCATACGGACTCTGATATCCGGTATGTTCTCTCTGGACAGCCCACTGGATGGGCTGCGATGGCTAGTCAGGTTCGGGACTTCGACGAAGAAAAAGTGAAAGACACGAAGGAAGATATCGACACTTTACTGGTCTTTGTACGTGGATTCTGTTACAGTCTTGTGAAGCTCTACTAGTACCAGTGGCTCATGATGTCACTCTTCAGGCGGGCTTGTTCTCAGCCGTGCTGACCGCTTTCCTGGTTGAGTCCTACCAGAGACTCCTTCCTGATACAGCGTCACAAGTGCTTGCAACTTCATCGCAGACACTGGCAGTGATGCAACAGATATCGCTGCAGCTGTCGAATTCCTCGTACCAACCACTCGACATCATTCCTAACGCGACGTACATCGCCTTCCAACCATCGTCTGCAGACATACGCGTCAACGTTCTATGGTTCGCGTCACTCATCTTCAGTCTCATGACCGCGTCTTTTGGCATGCTCGTCAAACAGTGGCTTCG
Organism: Irpex sp. Y119-03; assembly: GCA_037042295.1. Lineage (NCBI taxonomy): Eukaryota > Fungi > Basidiomycota > Agaricomycetes > Polyporales > Irpicaceae > Irpex > Irpex sp. Y119-03. Next base: position 157,707 of record JAXQKB010000338.1, on the reverse strand, counting down.
CGAATTCCTCGCCGTCGAGAATCCGTCTCCTCAGGCTCGTCTTCGTATACGCCACTACCGCTGGCCTGGACTACAGCAATGGAAGGTCTTCGAAATTGCTGCCGTCCTTCCTCTGCTTCAACAACTGGCCCTTGCCTTATTTTTCATCGGGCTCTGCTATTTCACCGCTTCAGTCCATGAAAGCGTTGGGAATACGAGTCTACCCCTTGTTGCAGGTTGGGCTTTCTGCTTACTGGCAACCACCTTCCTTCCGATTCTCATTCCTCGCTGCCCATATAAGACCACTCTGCTTAGATCCTTGCATGTGCATTTCGTGCGCTTACTTGAAGGTAGTGGTCGATGGTTGTATTCTGCGAGGGCCCTGCGGCATCTTCGCGAGAGCCACCAACTGCAAGGGCTCTGGTGGTTCTACACCTCACTTACCCATCATCGCTGGAAGCACGATGAACAAATTATCATCACACGGGACAAAAACGACTTGGAGATTCTGGCCAACGTTGATGCTCTTCAGTCGAATGACGAGCTTCTCAGCACGACAATCTTCGAAGCCCTACAACAGATTCACGAGCCTAGCTGGAACAGCCTCGTAAACTTTGTTCTGCGCGTACTGGGACACCGCCTCCAGCTACCAAATTTGGCGTCTGGACACCCACAACCGCTGTACCTGAACGCGCTGAGTCGATCGGCGTACACAGGTATAATCGCCATTCTCTCTTACGCTTCAAGGCTGTATATCGTACGCCGTGGTCAGCCGGCCTTCCGGTGGCAGAGCTTCCAGGCAACTATGGGCGCGCTTTATATTTTCTTCTCGCCCAGCCGGTACCCTATCCCCGAATCTGGAGCCCGTGTACTCTCCGAAATCCTTCAGCTGGAAGGCAGCGGCACTGATACTATACGAAAGTTAGTCCTGGACTGTTTAAAGTCCCCAGATCCGAAAGTTCGCCTCTATACTTTGGTTCTGGGGATCAGGCAGCGGGCAGAAGATCTCCGTTGGGACGGAGAGCTATATTTACGGAGTCTTGAGAGCATCGTCGACGCGGTATTCGAAGATGCTCGTACTCGCATAGACATACATGTCCCGCGGAGCAGGTTCGTCCTTCACGGAGACGTGGCAGCCTGGCCATGGGATAGTCATGTCTGGCCTAGTGGACGGGTCTGTTATACTATCACCGAGTTCGCGGGTGAGGCCATTCAGCGGGCTTTGCGCTTACAAGAGCCGATAGACGACAGTAATGACTTGGAGAGCGATGATGAGGGGTCCATGTCAGTCGAATCTCATCCTACTATGGTGAAGACCGTGTGCTTACGCGAATTAGCAGCTCTACATCTGTTAATAGGTCCACCAGTGCGCTTGTAGTGATGTTTCACCTCGCCGACTTAGCAAGTTCAAAGTCGTGGTCGGTCGCACCCCATGTATACATTGCTGTCCAAAATTGTCTCTCCCAGAAACAGAGCACGATTTCTCTCCTCGCGGCCCTCGATCAGGTGCCCGCACCTGTTGTCTCCCGTATCTGTCTTGAGCTAAGTGGTTGGCACTCATCCAATGATCCGCCTATGAGTACGTTACGATCACTCTCTTCAGTGTCGCTCACTGATAGCTCTCCAGGCATTGCGAAGTTACAAAATCTTATTGAAGCAATTGGCGTGCTCTGTGTAGCCAATGGCCCTATACCCATCCCTGTAACCATGTCCTTGATTTTCAAAATCACCTGTCTAGCTGTCCATCTCGTCAAACTTCCCAACGCGTTGCAGAATGCAGAGCTCTGGGGAGCCGTGTTTGGTTCCTTCAGTCGTCTTATCCGACGTTCGATTATGACCATGTCCAGCCATGCCTCAACGCCGCCAGCAAATTCTCCAGAACAAATACCCACCGCCGAGCGTGTCCGAGCTCTTATTTCCTCATGCGACCAATCTACACTGGCGATACTATCCGAGACCTGTCTCAAGGGCATCCAGAAAGAGGACTCGAAGATATACGACGAAGGCCACTCTGCGCCACCACAGACATATACAGAGTGGCTAGACATAGCTTCTAGCGAAGACACTGTCTTCAGCGATGAATTCGTGGAGATTCTCGGGGTAATCTACGTCGCATCTCATGCTTCTGACCCTCTGGATTCCGAAGGCACCCGGTTTTGGAGGTTGAGGCGGCTTGGTCTCACTCACTATCTTCAGCATGTCGTGCCGTTACCTTGACGTGGGAAGGTTGCAACCGGCCAGGTGAGACAGTTGTTCCAGTTGTTCCAACTGGCCGCTTCCATATGCATGTGAGCGATGCTAGTGGGACTTCGATCTTACTGATTTGATCACCTGAGCCCCCGTCTCTTGTCTTCCCCCTTAGTATAAGACTTACTCTCACTGTCCCTGTCTCTTGTCTCAACAAGCCGGCCAGTTGCACGCTGTGTCTGCTTTCTTTCACCAAATCCACCCTCCGATCGTTTACAGCCGAACTTTATGGATCAAACATCCCTGCAGGGCATTCCTTATAATGGGCCCTCAAACACTGGTCATTACCCTGAGCTGGGTACCCGTTATGCCCCGTTAGGACACCCTGGCGGATGGTGTGCTGTGGCTGCCAAGGTACGGGAGTTTGACGAAGAGAAGGTGAAGGACACCAAGGAGGATATCGATACCTTGCTGGTGTTTGTAAGCTCGTTGCCAGGTTGTTTCTTTTGTACTAAAGGCTTACGATACCTGGGGATAGGCTGGTTTATTCTCGGCGGTGCTCTCTGCCTTCCTGGTAGAGTCTTATCAAAGACTCTTGCCCGATACGGCATCACAAACCCTGGACTCTTCGACAAAATCACTTCTTGTCATGCGACATATATCTCTGCAGATGGCTAACCCAGAGTATCGACCAGTGGCTCTTCCAGAAGCCATGTCATCAGGGTTTCAGCCGTCTGAAGCAGATGTACGCGTCAACGTACTGTGGTTCGCATCTCTCGTCCTCAGCCTTACCACAGCGTCTTTCAGTATTCTGGTGAAACAATGGCTGCGTGAATACCTTGCCGTCAAAAACCCATCTCCCCTGGCACGCCTTCGCCTGCGTCATTATCGGTATCCTGCGCTCGAACAATGGAAGGTCTTCGAGATTGCAGCCTTCCTCCCACTAGTCCAACAACTCGCCCTGTCTTTGTTCTTTGTCGGACTGTGCTACTTTACCGCGTCCGTACACGAAAGCGTTGGCTATACTACCCTTCCCCTCGTTACTGGATGGGCCTTCTGCTTTTCAATGATCACTATTCTCCCGGTATTCTTCCCTCGTTGCCCGTACAGAACGGCGCCCACCAAGTCCTTGCACATGCTCATTACGTATTCCATGAAGCGGGCAGCTCAGTGGTTGTATCTTAGAAAATCCTTGCAGCAACTTAGTCTTGACGGAACGTTCAAGTGGCTATGGTCATTGATCGACTACTCGAACGCCCATTGCTCTGAGGCCGATGAAAACTTCGTCGTCAGACGAAGCGAGGCCGATTTGGACATCCTGGCCGATGTAGATGCCCTTCATTCGAACGACGACCTCCTGTCCACAGTCATTCTTGAGTCCCTGCAACAAGTCCACGAGCCGTCATGGAATAACCTCGTTGCACTGATCCTGCGCATAGTTGGTCACCGCTTGCAGCGGCAGGAGGAAGAACTCGCAGCAGATCTTCCACAACTTCTGGACCTCCGTGGGCTAAGTTACTCAGCATACGTCGGTATCATAAACATCCTTTTCCACGCCATAAGAATGCACATCCTCTCGCCAAAACAGCCATCCTCCAGAATATCGGACTCTCCGGAGACTGTGCGAGTGTTGTACATCCTTTTCTCACCAACACATCATCTCCCACAGGTAGCCACCACTAGTTCCATACCCGGGGTTCTTCATGTCCATGGCATTGACTTGATACGATCGCTCGCCTATGGCTGCTCATTATCTGCGGACTCGGGAAGCAGCCTCGCGCTGTTCTTTGAAGGAATGCAGATGAGAGCAGAAGATCTGGACTGGGGACTGGACACGTCTTTGCAGTACGTGGAGATAGTGATGGATACAGTCTTCGATACTGCTCGAAGTCGTACGGATGTCCTAATCCCAGCCAGTCATTTTACCCTCGATGGTGAGATGGTAGCATGGCCATGGCACTGCTGGCCTACTCTTGCCTGCTACGCGGCTACGGAGCTGTTGGCGAATATAACCAGGCGTGCTATACATCCGTCGCTACCAACGGCGGCAGGCAGCGACGTTCGCCCTCCTCTGTCGTCACCGGTTGTTCCCAGCGTCACTCGAGACGTACTGACAACCACTGTAGCCACTAACTGCAGATTCGTTGGTGCGCTCGAAAGCATGTGGTATCTGGCAAACAAGTCCATTTTCATTCCCTCAGGCTTCCTGTCCGCCATCGAAGACTGCCTGTCCCAAAATGAATGCACTTTTGCCCTTCTGAAGACACTCAGTCAGCTTCCAATACGAGTGGTGACCCGTGTCTGCCGCCGAATGGCCATTGAATGTCGTATGCGAGAATTAGAAGGTCTGTGTAGCTTTCATCACTCTGCGACTGGACCTACTTAATAGTATGTTATTAGGTGTCACTCGCCCCGAAGTCTTGACTAGTGTTATCGACGAGCTTAGCGACACTCTGCCACCAGTGGTCCATCCCTCCCCTGTAACGAACAGCGCGATCAACGTCCTCAAAATACTCTGTCTCGCTATTCACCTGCCCAGCTCCCCAAAGCGTGCGCAGCCATGGAAGGCGCTTTTTTGATGCCACTCTTCGCCTCTTCTACAAGTCGATGAGTATTCCGGTCACGGCGGAGTCTGCATGTGAAGAATACTCTGAGGACGATGCCATACTTTTGCCACAGAACGTCCAGTTGCTGAAAATCATTCGCACTACTTCACAGAATTGCGACCTCCACTTGACAAGAATGATTGAAGCCTGTCTCAATAGCATTCAGAGGCAAGACGAGACGGTATTCCCCCGATGCCATGCAGATGAACAACGTACATATGAAGAGTGGCTAACGCTGACCAACGACGAGGATTCTTTATTCGACAATCGTCTGGCGGAGACGTTGGGGACTTTGTATATCACCCTTCGAACCCCGGACTCGCATGAGCCCGAGGACATTCGTTTCTTCAGGCTGAGGAAGCTTGGTATCGTGCTGAAAGTGCGCAATTCTCTCTCCTTTCTGGACAAGGATGTGTAGCATATGTACTATTTGATATGGAATTTATCACGGTCGTTACATCGGTAGACCTTTATTATCGCATCCTAGTATCTCCATCCACAAAGGAGCAACACCATCCTCCTCGCACCCAACCTCCATGCCGTTATCTTTCAGAATGAAATATTCTCTTCCAGGAGTCAGAACGACAGCCAACGCAGGATGTAATGGGATAGAAGTGGATGTTGTGAAGTGGACGCTCTCAATGTGGTGATGACTGTGGCGATGTACATTCATGAGCACGGTCCGTGGTAAACAGAGTTTAGAGAATACTTACGCGGGTAAGAAGAGATTTATACTATCCCGACGATGTGCCTTACTCGTGGTGAGACCGTACCGATTGGGCATACCTGCAAACTCTTGCGCCATGTCCATTGTCGACATCCACGTCCCACTGACACTAATAAGCATGACTAACATCAGCACCCACATATCAAAACAACCCAACGCCGCAAACATACCTATTCGCAACGACGCAAGCCAAAACGTATCGTTCCGCCACACGCCGCCTCTCGACACCCTCCTCGCCTTCCTTCGAGATACGTGCAAGCCAAGCTCGACTGATACCTCGATCGTACTCTTCTTGATGTGCCCATTTCAGCTTTGATAGCAGTGAAGGCGGAGTCGAGCCTTTCTGTTCTAAGGTGGAATGTATGTAGGACGACCAATCAGCACGGATGGGCGACAAGACTGCGTGCAGATCCTCTGATGCGCTCTCTCCTTCGTCGGGGCGGACTGGTGGAGAAGCTTGTCCGATGACTTCACAGGTCGCTTCGAGAACGTAGACCGTTGAGGTCACCGGAGAGTGGCTGCTACCTTTGCTGGAGGAGAACGAGATGCTCCAAACTTCTCCTGGGACCACCTCTCGAGCATCGGTCACGGTAGCATGAAGCCACGCATCGACGTTTGTGCCACCTACGGAGACTGCGAACCAAAACCGCGTTAAGATGAAGCTGTAAAATGTCGCCGTCAAACGCGTAAGTTAGAGCGAAGGGCATACGATGCGTGGAGGAACGAACATACCGAAAGGCGATGTTGATTTGCCGCTCGTCGTTTGGACAGCCCCAGAGCTGTCGGGAGATCACGTCCTCGGATGAGAAGCCGGTGGCTTTCTGGATTGCACCTGCGAGAAATGACTTTGTATACAGATCCTTTCGAACTTGCACTTCGTGTTGTCGGAAGCAAAGGTAAGGCCAAAAATTAGTCGTAGCAGCCGAATACTTCCCAAGAGTCTTGGCTGTCCGCTTGCCGACAAAGTCACGGTTTAGTCTATCCTGCGCTGATAGGTACACTGCATATATTGCAGTGAGATGATAGACGACGTGAACTCGCTGAAAATGGACATACCTGCGTAACGAAACATCTTGGAAACGAGAGCGCACTGTCTACAGCCGTCTTCGTTGACTTGGCTGAGAATGATCGCCCATCTCTGGACACGTTTTCTGTGCTGCAGCGGAGGCGGAAGAGTAATCGAAGTAAGCTTAGGTGGATCCGGCGAGGTGACGAGCTCAAGATAACGCAGAGAGATAGGCGATTTCGCTTCAACGACGGAGTTTGTTCGCGGTTGAGCAGGACGAGGCGGAGGAGCAAGTTTAGCAGAACGGCAAGGCAAGTCAGGATTCGGCTTCTTGACCACAAGCGGCTTGAAGCGTTTAGCAGTACCAGTACCAGTCGGAAGATTTGGGTGCGCCACAGTATTAGGCACAACCCGAGATATCGCTAGGTTTTCCTTTTCTAAGAGCTGAAGGGTATCGGGGACGGATGACGTTGAAGAGGCTTCTTCGATAGACGAAGACGAGGCGGCAGGCAGAGCGAGAGGCGCAGGTAAGGCGACGGGTGGGTTTATCTTCGCCTTCTTTGTGGGTTTCGTGGCAAGAGGCTTGCCAGGGCGCTTCGTCCCTGTGGTCTTCTTCGCTGCAGAAGCACCTCCTTTCGTAGGTATCGTAGAAGGCGGCGGCATTGCGTGAGAGCTGAGTGCTTTCTGAAGCTGAGGGCGATCAGGTTCCTTTGGTAGTTCCAGATGAGTCGACATATGTCCTTCGGCATCTTTCACCTGACAGACCGTAGCAATTAAGGGGGGACGAGGTGGTAGGGAGTTGCGGGAGGGAGCACTGGGCACATGAGGCAACGCTGCCTTCGTAGAAGTTGCATTCTTCGTGGATATATGCGCACTAGACGCGGTGCCATCGAGGTTTGCAGTAGACTTAGAGGCCTGAGGGGTACCAGAAGAAGTACTAACAGGCGGTGCGCCGACTGAACCTGTCGAAGCCGAAGGACCTTGATTGTCTTGAGTAGCAACAGCTTGAGAACCTGCTTTGCCTGAGTCAATAGCAGTGCCAGAGTCTTTGGAATCGCGTAGCCTCTCAAGTAAAGCAGGTTTCCCGAGTTTCGAGTAGCCGACGATCTTACGCTCTTTACAGATGGCCTTGAGCTGAGGTACTGTAAGTTTCGAGAGATCGACAGTGTCTTCCGCCATTCTAGTGTGTTGAGCCAAGTGGCGAGATGACAGTACAACGTCAACTCGTGAGCTTACCTGCACCCCTCGATAGACTGTCCGGGGTCCATCAACAGTATCAGTCTGCCACCGGTCCCGGTCAGGCAAGATTGCTGTAAACTGTCATGAGGTGAGAGCGATCTTGAGGCACGAAAGTCGTTGGGTGCGTCGTCTGTCTTGGAGATACTAAGGTGAGGCTTTTTTGGATCGTACGAACGAGTTGACATAAATGATAGTGCATCGCAGGCCAAACACGTTCAAGTCGCAGACGAAGTTAAAGCTGGCCATAGTAATCAGCACTCCTTTGTTTGATCAAACGCAATACAGGTTGAAACGTTGGCGTTGCATTGCATTATATCAGATTGTGTCCAATCATGCACTGCATCATCGCAACGACGTGATGGTTCTTCTCGGCCTGCGCAGATAGATGGAGCGTGACCCACATCTTCCACAGGATATTTGAGGTCGCTCTTGAACTTCTATGATATCTATGAACACTGATATTCGTCCCCAGAGCCACTTTGCGATAGAAGCTATGATTCCGAAGCGTCGAGCATGTGGTATGATAGCTCTGTGACGAATGCTGAGCAGAGTATATGAGAACTCGATCTGACCGTCGTGATGGTTTTATTCACTCGACATCCCCCAAGCGTTGTCCTTAGCGTCCCTCTCTACTACTAATCTTTCCACCTCTATCGTTGACAATCTCGGGTATGAGTTACTTGGATAATTTGGAAAAACTTTGGGCCGCGTGCGTGCTGTCCTCTTTCAATTCTAAACTGCAAACTTGAACGCGCATTTGCTTTCACAAATATGGACAGTAATTGTGGAGAATTTGCCTCTATAGGTGAGCCGCTTCCTAATCAAGGGTTTTTTGTTGAAACACTCAGAAAATATCTGCAGCGCTGTTCACGGCAGAATTTCTGGATACATTGCCTATGGAAGTCAGCACATTTTGGAGCGGGAATACCAAAATATCCCTCGTGACTGTTTTGTATTTCATCAGCAGATACAGTATGCTATTGCAGATGGCCATACAACTATGGTATCTCATGAGCATCCCCATGTCGGAAAACGCGTGTGTCACTATCGCATATCGGATGACTCGGATATCTGACTTAATGCTTTAGTTGTGTGGTGACTCAATACATATATGCCGTGGCCCTTGAGTTGCCTCCTATATGTGCTAATGGTGAGTGTTAATTTCCTCAGCAATGTGCAATTTCGGCACTGTTATTCTCTATAATAAAATATACCTTTATAGCATTGCTCTTGATGAGAGCATGGGCAATTTGTCGGCGTAACTATCTGATACTTGGCCTCGGAATAACGCTGATGGCATTCCCTTCTGCGTATGATTTATATGTAAGCTAGGCTGTGCATGTTCAGAGTCAGTGAGAAGTAACTCTGTGCCTATCACGATGTTAGGAAAGCTTCGGAATGTCGTCTCCGGGTCTAACTGCTGGGCCTCCCAATGAATCGTTCCTAAATCTGCAATGCGCGACCGGTTTCGTCCCAACGGAATTCAACTTGAAACTGAGCAATATGTATGTATCAACCGAAATTTTCTTTTCGACATTCTGCTCATACATCGTCACTCCAGCGGTTAGCCACCTCTTACCCCAGTCTCATCCCTTACGTTCAGCTGATACACAGAATCAATCGCAGAGTCCGTCGGCTACCCAGGATGTGTACTGGCCTTCGATACGCTTGTGTTTGTGGCAATATCCTCACGAACCTACAAATTAATCCTGGAGACGAGAAGGCTTGGTCAAAGAAGTATCATTGAACAGATCACGAAAGATGGTGAGCCTGACATCATTTCGAGTACTGCGCGCGGGTTCACCACATTCAACCAGGAGCTCTATACTATCTGTAAGTTCATTTTTTAGCCAATTATTATTGTCCATTGAGAACAACATCGTTTTAGGGCCGTTCTCATAGTATCAAGTTGGGAGCTGGGCACCTCTGTAAGCTATTGTCACTCGACGTTAGAGGGCTTTTAATCGTACTTCTATCCTATAGATCGCATCATCTGGGAGGGTATAATTCTTAACCTGTTACAACCTTTAATTAGAACGTCTGATCGCTTGCTTGTTTAGAAATTGTCGTTCGGCCTTGCGATAGCAACCATAATAATGCCTCTTGGCATGTAAGAGCAACTTTTCAAGACATGGCTTGATTTCTGACTGGATAGCTGTCTAGCATGCGCACCATACTTGCCAATCGTCTCGTTCTTAACGCTCGAGCCTACGGCAACGGTACAAACTCCACTCAGAAGATGAGCACGATATCCTTTCGCATCATTGGAACTCTGGACGCGCCATTAAGATCAAGCTCGTACGACGAGGAATTCCACAGCGATGGCCCTGGAAGGCAAGTTGATCAGGCTATTGACGCCCCCGAAGCCAGTCAACTTGCAGAAGTGGGGATCTCAACCAGCACCACGAACACGATATAGTAGAGCTCGAGACGCACGAGGTAAGAAATACACACAAGACCTTGAGCTTGAATATCTTGAACTGTTCACCAGGATCAAGGACTTTATACATACGGAGGAAACAGCTGCTTTCACGCATGAACGAAGGTTGGTGAATTGGTGCCACAGGACTACTATCTCACTTTCCCCTGTACTTCTCTTGCGATAGGTCGTGCGTGGGGTTCTTCAGCGCAGTCCAAACGCGCTATAGCGTTTCTACCCGATTTTGTTGTATTTTATATGCACATCCAGGCACATCCAGAGAGGTGGTGTCCGTGAAACATTTGTCCAATCTATCTACTTTCTTCACGACGAGCTCTGCTTGATAGGGGAATACAAACAGACATAAACAATGACCGGCTGAGCGCTCGCTTGGTATGGGATTTCAGATCTCAACGTTCAGCACTCAGACTCGGATGTCACATACCTCTGTGAGACTTAGTCCTGGTGTCGTTAGCAAAGGATAGGCCTTAGCGCAGACGAGAGTTGCCCACCGCCATCATCAGTAAGCAGTGAGCACGTACCAGTATCCCGGAAGATCCCGGATGCTAGCGCTGAGCAGCACTCCGTCACGGTTCAAGGGCGCCTAGGCTTCCAATCGTTGTGCACTACCACCACCACCTCTGGTTTGAGTTGCTATCAGGCCGCCTATACTTCACCCATTTTATTTGTGCTACTTGTCATTATGCATTGTAAAGAAGATTAAGGTGGCACTCCGATCAATATAATCAAGTCGTGAGTGTCGTCCTAGTACTGTATAAATCAGAGCATAGCGGACGGGCTTGTGACGCGTGACCAAAGGTTTGTTAGCGGATGAGCGGACGAGGATCGAGCGGGATGTGACACCCATCCGCTAGCGGACCAGCCCTTGCCCCGCAGGGCCGCAAAATTCGAGTTCAACTGGAGTTTCGACGGTCACAAGCGGACGAGCCAGTCATGACTCGTGACAACTTGCGTACAGCGGAGGGGACAGAGGGTGTGTGACGCGTGACCATCCGCTATGGTGTGATTTATACAGTACTGACCGGCGCCGCACTGGAGCTTTGCTTTTCTAACCGTCTACCAACTAGTACTGTCTGCGTCGCGGTGATGAAGCTGTGTATGTCAGCAGTCCAAAGGTTGCACATGCGTAATTGCTGCCCTTTCGAAGGCTATGATCCATTGACAGCAGTGGGAAATATGGAAACGCCTTCGCAGGCGACGAAGCGGTTTCAGCATCGCTCAGGCTTTGTATTCTGTGTCTCTATCACGACTCGGAAACACAATCAAATGATGTCAGAGGCAGCCTGACTGTCAGGGACGCTGGTGCACATGCTCCATTAGTTTGTAGCTTTGTAGTCGACAGACCCAGCGACATCATAAACAGCGCCTGATGGACTGTCGATGGCTCTGTTAATAGGTGCGTTCTGTACAGTCCATGGTCAGGTGGCGCAGTGTCCACTAAGGTTTCAGTTCATCAATTTCATGTTATATTAGTGCGCTCTGCAGAGCACGTTGCACTACGTCCGTCGCCCAATGATGTCGCATCGTTCATTCGTCGAAGGTCTGCCCAACGGAACCAAGTGGCAAACAAGGAAATTCATGCTTTCAGAACGGTCCGCCATGCCATCTCAAGCTCTTGTCCTAGACATTGAGTTCCGCCGATCACAATGTCTTCCATGTCTTGATTTCCGCCGAATGCGATAAACTCCTGCCAGCGGGAAGGTTCACATTGTCTTGTATTAAATTTCTCTCTATTCTCAGCTCTTTAAAGCCCACATATGTCATGCATCTGTGAGCCGTCTTACCCGGCACTCTCAAAGTACACGAGTATTTCCAGATAGCACGTTCAGCCGTTCAAGTACACAAGACAGCGGAATGGCGAGCTCTGATCCGTTTACACTCGATTGGTATCAGTGAGTTTTCTCTATCCAATCGCTGGCACAGAGTGTCTCCAATAAATGCATTGTTTAACAGAATCCAAAACAACTACGCAGTAGCGGCATCTGGAGGTTAGTGTTATCTTGCACGGATCGCTTGTATTCTAAGCGTTTACACTAACCTCATTCAGTCTTGTGGGCCTTAGACTACTTTGATACTCTACCTATGGAGATTCGCTTGCTCTGGAAACGCAGATCCAGAATATCTCTTGCGGCTGTTCTGTATGTTGTTGGGCGGTACTGCACGTTTTTCTGTGCGTGTATGTACATATCGTACCTCGTGGGAGACAAGGGGTCAAATAGATTGTAAAGTGTTTCCGTGTTATCAGACTACCGGTGATGCTGAAATGCGTAGTTGTGCAGACACCAGCTATCCTAGTTCCGTGGCACAGGAATTAGCGATTTTATGTACCAACAGTATGTCGCCCTCCTATTCATTGCCCATGTACGAACCAGCGTTAACAAGTACTGTGTATCGTTTCTTCACCGCCATAGTGCTACTATTACTACGGGCTTACGCAGTCTGTAATCGAAGTCGGCTAGTGCTAGCTTTAGGAACAGTGATAATACTTGCTCGCTGTGCGCATGAGACTTACGTAAGTCCACCCTGGATCTTCATTCGTATTACTCGCAGAAATTGAACCCTACTCACGAAACCTAAAGATCAACCTCACGCTTGAGGTACCAATCCCTGGGCAAGGTAGACCCTTTGATCCTCGCTGCACTTGGATTAGGCCGAATGATCCTCATAAAGTTTTATTCCAGCGGTAAGGCTCTACAACAGATCCCAAATACTGTCCCTAATGCTTGGATGCTAACTTCGTTTACTTAGATGTTAGTCCTCATACACTTCCGTTTGATCAGCTCATTTGATGATATCTCGTCATTATAGCTCAATTTGTGACCCCAGTGTTAGCTCTTGCACTCGATACCCTGATATTCCTTGCCGTCGTCACTCCGTCATTTGGTATTATCGTTCAAACCGGAAAATCTCGCCGTATCAGCCTTATTGAAAGGATTGCAAGAGATGGTAAGCTTCATTCACTTGTAGCTGGAACATGTACACTATTACTGATCCAGCATCCGCTTTCTGCAGGTGTTCTGTATTATATGTTTGTACCCGGCGGATTTACTTTTAGTATTTTCCATTGAAGTATTTTCATAGTGTCGTTCTGGGTCTTACTGCCTGTCTTGTGGCTGCAACCGTGTGTATCTCGATGTATTTCAAGGCCCTAGAATTACGCTAATCATATACAAACATAGTTTTCCGCGACCATTGATAAGGTAAGTCTTTTCACAGTATTGTTGTGCTTTGGGAATCTGCTTATTTATCACCACGTAGGGCACCGATGCACTGAATAGCATTGGACAGATCATTTCGCCCTTTTTTAACATGTACGTCCGACTCTTGTGTGTCAGTTCCCATTATTTACTTATTAGTATCATTGACTTGCTATGACAGTGCCCCGAACATTCTTTGTAGCCGTATCTTCCTCAATACACATACGTACGCCGATCACGAGTCTTCGATTCATACAAGCCCAAATATTACGTTGACTACACGAGTCATCGGAAGTCTTGACGCACCTTTGCAATCAGAGCTTTTCGATGACACTATGGAGCCGGAAACGGACCTTCAAGTTGACCTCGTTGAGGATGGAGCCTCAGAGTCCTCACGGGTAAGTGTCATTCGCTAAGCATCTTGTTTGAAGGATTGACGATTAATGAGTTTTCTACTAATACGTTTACGGACATGCCAGGGGAGCAGCAGGGAGCAGCAGGGAATATCCTGTAGTGTATCAAAACCAGCGTTGCGCTGCTTGGATTGAGCAGCTCAACGGTCCTATGATAAGCATGTAGGTACAGACCTTCTTGCACTCGCGTATATATCAGGGGTGTCAACTACTCTCGGTGTCCCAAATGACCTCGCTTCTTGCGCAAAACCTTACCTAATTGCCGCACATCGGCGCGCTCGGCGGATCCATTTACTACTTCGATATGATAGTATTGTTGGCCTATCGTTTTCTGGGTTCTTCTACTCACCTCGAGGCGTCGTTCTCATACCTGAACCTTATACGCATCCGAATATCAACCATACCCAGCCACTTAAAAGGCTGTGTCCCCGACCACTATAGCCACTCCTCCTCCTCGTCCTCCTCTCTCTCATTCATTTACGAGCAGATTCCACCATCAGTCACAGACACACGTCTCAGACGAACTCGCCAATCTTTTGTGCGGCCATTCTATTATACGCGTAAGTCCCAGATTATGTGTCTTCAATCATCACGCAGTTGGAGCTGATACGATGTACTAGATACCAAGAGCATTATGATTGTGGAAGAGGCCGAGTCGACCTCTGACAAGGTTACCGACTGCACCGAGAACAGTCCGCCCACAGAGTCCCCAAACGAACTTCGTGCAACACCAGAGAATATCAATGGCGCATCAGAGGAGCACGACAACCCCAACCCTGGCATCGACGCTATCCCCGAATCTAATCAGGGCCCTAATGTGATGAAAATGTGTGGTATGGTGGCTGCAGGTGCTATGGTCGTCGCTCCAATGGCGGTCGCATTACCGGTACTTGGGGTGCTAGGATTCGGCGCTGCTGGTCCCGTTGCAGGTAAGTACGATAATAATTCGTATAAAGTGTGATTTTACTGAACGATGCTGTGATCCATTTGTAGGGGGGATTGCGGCGGGTTTACAATCTATTGTGGGACCTGCGGCTGCTGGTGGTGTGTTTGCCACGTTACAGAGTGCTGCCATGGGCGGTTATGGCGCAGCCGCAGTCGGTGGTGCCGTTCAGGCAGCCGGTGCAGGCCTCGGCTTGTACTCTGCGCTGAAGGGGGGAGGCCAAGGCGGTTCCAGCCAATCTCCTCCGTCATGCGATTCGTCGTGTGCGTGCGACTGTCATCGTACCACGCCTTGTTCACCTCCCCTGTCACCTCTCTCTTTATCCTCCAGCGAAACTTCTATCCCACCTCCTCCGTATTCTCCCACAGCCGAACGATCATCTATCTCTCCTGATGATACCCATACACGTCCTCCCATTCCCATTTGCTCCACTGAGTCCTGTGTTTGCTCTTGTCACAACACTGACCCATCGACTCGCGAGACAATTTCATCGCGGCTTGAAAGGTTATGTCGAAGTTGAAGCTTTGAAAGCTTCCTGCCAGTGATGCAATGTACTTATGCCACTTGAAGGGCCCCGGTGTGTAGAGAGACCGTGCCTGCTTGTTACGCACCTTTCCGTTATACATATGTAGCTGCCTCTAATTTCGAGTTAGCCAGATAGCCTGAATGGGCTGCAGTGGCAGTCGGAATAAGTACTACGTGCTCGAACTATTACAGTAGTAGATCATATTCATGACGTGCAAACATACAGTTTGCAAACAAGCTAAAACATTGACCGGTGAGTTTGGGCGCCTTTACGCGACACCGGTAGAACCGGTAGTAGGTACCGGACAGCTGAGGTCAACTAAGAACTATCACCTCTCCCAAGTTAGATTTCGCCTACTCAGGTGCTCCCTATGACCAGGCCGAAGCTGTCAACAGCTTATGAAACGCTTTTTATTCTCCGAGGTGCAAAAATGAGCATTCGGCAGAGTTTCATGGTATGACGTGGGTGGTTTGCCCATTCCTTCTCACCGCGGCGTAATACTCTGACAACCTTTTTGTAGTTGATGTATTTCGTTCACATACAGGAGCATATGAGCTACATGTGATTTAGCAATCATTAAAATATTGTAAATCTGCTACTGTTACTCTCGTGGCTAGCTGGTGAACCCGAATGTCAACTGCGAAGGGCCAGCTCGAGTCGACGCTCCAAGCACGACCGAATACAACCACTGTGCCACTATCACCGACCAGGACTCGGCGATGTGGGGCATATTGCTCTTTTTCAAGCGTTACAAGATGCAGGTATGCCCCCAAAATATATACATATGTCGCTATGATAGCTATATATCACATTCGTACGTCTACAGCTCCTGAACCTCATCGCATCTTTGGTACTCCGTTCGTTTCTAGCTTGAGACCACTTGAGAGTTTGTTGTGCACGGACCAGTGTGGAGTACTCTACGCTCTGGTATGTGACCCCCTTCAAACGGGATCTGCAAAGCCCTCGTCTCAACGTTCGATGGATAGGATGTGATGTGTCCAGAGCCGTTCGTATCAAGGACGAGGATGGTATCGCCCCCCACAAGATAGGCGCTTGCTGTTGGGTCGTTGGGAAGGGTTATGTGGGCAACTCCGGAGAGGTAAGTCGCAAGTCTATATCAATAGGAATCCAGTAACAATCAGTTTCTGTAAACAGATATGAGAGTGCCGACGGACGAATCATGTGGTACCGTGACCACAGTGCTGCGCGGTGTGGGGAAATACATGTGGACAAGGAAATATGAAGACCTACTGGGCGTGCGGCGCGTTATGGATGCCCCCTTCAAACCTCGGTGGGAAAACAGTATAGGTTGCGTTTGCCAGGCTGTCAATCAGCAGCGTCAATGCGCCAATCGTACCTGCGCTAGTCGATGTAGTGAACGGGCTTGCAAGACGCCAGCATTCGAAATTGGAGGCATTGTGCTTGGTGATGACTGCAGTGAGTTCGAGGAAAGTGTTGTGTGAATTCACAGAGGTGGTTGAGAACAAAATTGGGAGGAACGCGAGGGTGAGCCTCGTCAGTTGGCACAACTGTAGGTGTTTCTTCCGTAGCATACTTGCGTTCCTGAGGTGGTAAAGTGCGACACGCAAGCTGAAAGACTCGTCAGCTATCCCAGGCTCAGGCCATATTCCCACTTATATATATTACTCAAGCCTATAAACCATTTGGGAACAACAATTACATCGACAAAGTAAGCCAGCAGTATCCTCAGTTGATAGTCTGGCATTGTCTCATTTGTTACGTGTGTAGTCTGGTATACGTAGTAGGCTGTTAGCCTCAACGGGTCAGGAGCCCTCCTGAACGTTATACAGCGAACGTAATTACTCAAGCCTTCAAGAGAAAAGGAGCCTTCCTGATTGGTCAAAGCGCTCGAAGTTCCATATGGAGCATCTCAATGTAGCAGCTACTTCAGTCGAATGAATCAAGAGCGGCTTTGGGTTTTTGAAGAAGGAATACGCATTGCAATACAGTGAAGGAATACTTGCGTATATGTAGTAAGCTTGAGCATATACTGAGCCTCGCTGATTGACTGATCGAACTCTGACTGCCTCATCTAGGCGTTCGACAGATTGATGGCCTTCAATGGACTTTAAAATTTTCAATTAATCATTGCAACAGCCGAGTACTGACGTAAGGATTGCGAGGCTAAATCTGATATGAGAGCATCCGGTCCATCCAACACGGAACTGCAAGGATCGGCGGGGAGCGTATATGATAGTACGTTTTCCTCTTTTGGAAATCTATCTAAGTTCAAGTTCAGCCCCGAAGCGCTCAGTTCTATGTTCCGGCACACTGTACACTTGCACCTGGGATTCCCTTTTCTCCCGCAATCGCAAATAAGAAGCGATTCATACTCAAGGTACGCTCCTCATCTCATCACTATAGCAGTTCGAAGATTGATTTTCGCCTGTTAGCTATGCATCTGACATGCTGGACTCTGCTGGAGTGTAGCATCTACTACTCCATTTCGCTGACATCGCCGGCCTTCATGACAGGTGCATCCATCCGCTACACTGATATAGGTTTTTTATGGGCTACTATTGGAGCCTTGCAGCCCAAATTCTACTCGAAGTACCACAAGCGGCGTCTTACTTATCAAACTCACAGCGCGGCTGACCACTGACAGTTGTCGAAGTGGGGTTCAGTGCTACCTACCAACACATGGAAGACTACGAGTGTCGTGATACTGATTATACCCTACTACGTTGGGAAAGCCCAGTATATTATTGCAGGAGAGATCAGTCCTTCAAAACAGCCTTATAAGATTTAGCAGCTTTGGTAGCGTCGACGTCCTCATTCTCCATCTCCCCGTTCAAGTTAGCTTACTTGTCATGGCCGCCGATCCGCTCTTACAGCTCAAAGGTAATGTTCAGCAGCTTCGACATGCTTCGTCGGTTACTTATAGTCTTCGATAGTGGTATCAGCGATATTTTCGTTCATCGCTTTCCTTGCTACAATTGCACGGTTGTACCTCCGACGGGCGAAATTCTGGTGGGATGATGCATGCGCGTTTTTGGCTACGATCTTTTTGTTTGTGCAGGTCGCATCTGTGTTCATGCATCTACCCAATCCTCGTCAGTGGTGTCTCAAGCCTGCCAGATTACACAGACACTGAACTGCTACCGTGACCAGATGTCCTTCCTCGAACGAGTCGCATCGCTGCCTACTATATCATGGCAATAACTTTTTACCTCGTTATATGGTAAGTGATCATTATTATAATCTTATACTTTCTAGCAACGATGATTAAACAATTCAATATCCCTACGACAGGACCGCGCGGTTGTCAATCTTATACTCAATTATCAGGATTGATCCCAGCCCAAGGATACGTAGAGTACGTCTGATCTCCATTTTGTCAATTCGAGGTACTCATAGAGCCGGGCCGCAGATTTTGC
This sequence comes from Irpex sp. Y119-03, assembly GCA_037042295.1. Taxonomy (NCBI): domain Eukaryota; kingdom Fungi; phylum Basidiomycota; class Agaricomycetes; order Polyporales; family Irpicaceae; genus Irpex; species Irpex sp. Y119-03. Next base: position 139,046 of record JAXQKB010000338.1, on the reverse strand, counting down.
ATCGCGTAGCTATAGTCTTCATCGTTGTGTTGCTCGTCATGTGTGCGCAACTGTTCTGGGTATGCCTATTACTATAAGATCTACCTTTGCTTGCGCATTGACGGCACAATCATTGCTTCATGATTGTAGGTGTGTGAACCAATGGCAACGTGGAAGGGCGCACCATCTCCACAATGCCCGCTGACAAAGCAGGTTGCGATATGTCAACTCGTTAGTGAGTCTAGTCCTTTCTACCTTCATTACATTCTGTCTCATCGATTATCCCTTTCGCCTACCAGCGGATATCCTTGCGGACATGCTTCTTATCGCAACACCCTTGCGACTTCTTCAGCAGCTTTCTGCGCAGGATGGCACGCGCAGACGACTTATGGTTATCTTCTCAACCAGCATCGTCACAACGTGCGTAATACCTGCCGAGATGCTGCCGGTTGTATTCATATTTCTTCAATAGCATCGTCTCTCTCGTACACGCAGCCTTTATACTCACGGGCGGCGGCGTCAGAGTTGTGGTCGCCGCCATCATCGAGGATACCTTCTCGCTGATCGTCTGTAACGTTCCGGTAGTTGTTACCTTTCTCCTTCGTCACGTATTCGTCTTTGGGGAGGTTGAAGCGCGTCGCGTCGCTGGGGATGACAACCCCATGTCTACCTTCGTTTGTCGGAAGGATGCTACAAGCGGAATCACGACGGTCGGATTTGGGAGGAGCGGAGTTACGGTCTCGAGGACTGTCGAGACTGATACAGTCCGTGATGTTACTATGATCAACTTGTGGGAGATGTCCACGAGCACAAGCGAAGTTAACAAAGATGTGGAGAGGAAGGGCATCGTACCAGTAGGAAGTTCTATGAAAAATTAAGATTGGGACGCTGTCAGGAAGATAACAGTCCAGGTCTTGAAGTTGGTGTACAATAACGTTTAGCTATAGTCGCTTCTGGTCGTTCGAATCACTCTTGGCAGGGCGGACTCGGAGCACGCGAGGAATTTTGTACCTCTGACCCGCGGGCCAGTGCCTCCACCGGTGGTCACGGCCGCTTTATCTATTTGCAGTATCACTTCGAAATTAGTCGTAACCGTATGACTACTAGGAGTTGTATACGTACTGATCCGGAATATATACCATTTATCATACCTGCCATCTATCATTGAACGGAGGTTCTCAAACAACCATAATGCGAACGGAACTGGTGACAAAACTTCAGTATCAATAGACGGAGCGCGAGGTGCTGGTAGTGAATGCTGGACATCATGAGGGCAGCAGAAGAAGTGGCAGTTATTCTTCAGATATCTTTACATCCTAATGCGAAAACACGAGATACGGTGAACAAGGAGCGACTCAAGGAAATATAAAAGCATGGTACAAACAGTACGACATCAAGCCGATACTACAAATACTTTTGTCTAAGAGGCCCATCCTTATTATGAGCCTTCTTCCGATTATAGATATGATGCACGGCCGTGAATACTCCATATATGAGACTTGAATAACTTATATTCCATTTTGTCTGCCTGCCTTCCACCCAATGGCAATACACATCTTGCGGCTGATTCGCTCCCACGGCTCCAGAGACGCGAGCGGTACATTGAGGTCTTCGTCTGCATTTTCATCGGCACTACCGCGGAACGTGGCCTCAGGCAGTGCAAAGTTAGGGAGATGATCAGACCTGGTATGGCCGTCAGACTCGTCCGTCGTAGATGCCGAGTCTAACCGTGGAGTCGATAGTGTAGAAGCATTAGCTGGAGAGGGATGCTGCTTCAACGACTGATGGATTCTCCACTCGGCGGCAAGCTGGTCGAACTCTTTACGAGCTTGTGTTCGCGCAGTAACTGGTTCGTTCCACCCCAGTCTACTTCGAACGGTATCGCCCATTCCTATATGTTCCTGCATGTCCCTACGTTTACATTATCAGTATACGTTGGTCGTGTCTGTAAGACATGGAAAAGGTACTCACAATTGGAATCGCGTTATCATGTCGTTGAATTCAGACCGACTCATGTGCACGAGCGTCTCTTGATGTGGCTTCGCTCTCGCCCACAAGCCTCCTCTGTGGTTTACCTGAGGGCTGAGGGGTTGCGTTTTCTGATAGTGCACTACCCAGGCCCACATCTCTTCTGCGCATGCTACCACCTCATGCACCTTCAAGGCTAGCAACATGTTTAATGACTCCAGTTGAAAGTTAATGCTAGCCATCGGTTTGCGACAGTGTTTACTATGCCCTTCGCGTAGGACGTGGCGCCAAGAGGACATCCCGGGCCCTTCGGAGCGAGGCGAATCCCCTCCTTCCTCATCCCGCCAGAATTGTTCGTAGATTGAGGTGATTGAGTCCTCTGAGGTAGAAGCTTTAGCTCTTTGGAAGAAAGGGTTGAAGCGGTCGTCGTCGATCAGTACATGGGGATTTGGGCTCGCCAACAGACTGGTGATATGAAGCTTTGCGCCTGAGCCCATACTGTCCTCCGGCGGTTTGGAACGTGGAGGGAAAGTGAGAATTACTGGTGGGTGTATACAGGTGTCTAGAAAAGTTCGATGTCGCTTTAGATATGAGGGTGCAAGACTATGCCACAAACAGGATACTTACGTTTGAAATGTAGCGGAAAGGAATTTTTCAACAGAGCTAATGGTTCCAAGTTGATAAAACGAGCGGCGTGCATCTCATTGTAAATAAATTCAAGGAGCGAGTGGTCCCGAGGGTTTATAGGTGCTCGCGTTCGAGATGACTTCTCAGGATCCAGGTCACGCGTATGATCATCGTCTTCTGCCGCCAACGGTAGCGTGACACTATGCAGCGGCGATTTCTGATAAGCGCGAGAAGATAGGGACGGTTGTGATGAGAGTGACAAGGGCAATGGCGGTATGTTGCCCAGGCCGAGCATCGTACCAGACGAACTTCGCTTTAGTATGGGCCAATCTGCTTGAGGATATCCTGCCGAAGGACGATGACTTGATGTGGACGTCGGAGGAGAAAGAGAGTCTAATGAGCCGAACGGGTCGTTCGTCCAAATGTCCGAAGACTGAGGGGATGAGACGGATAGGTCTAGGTCGACCAAAGTTTCCGGCTGGGCGTGGACCGGTTTACCTGGGAAGCATAACTCTTCCTCGAGTATCTGTGGAAATATCATGAAAGTCAGTCCCTGCTCGCTGGAGTGACTGATATAGACGAACTTCAAACCGCCCACCAGGCTTCAAGATGCGCGTGAGTTCCTACAGGTAGAACGTTATAAGCATCTCTGCAAGCTTTACAACTCTAAGTCATTAACCTCTAATAATGAATCCCACTGGAAATTAAATGGTTTCAGTACAGCTATTGTAAAAGGACTGTCCGACGATACCTTGTCTTCGGGAACCCCACGCGCGATTCGTTTCGCATAACTAGAACATATGGCTTTCAATCTTCCGCCCCACGATGATTAGCACACCAACCTACGTACATAAAGTCGAACTCTTCGTCCTGGAACGGCAGCGGCTCCAAACTGATGCATCAGACCAACGAATCAGCAAAAATACAATGTTCTTACGCAGCTCACTCACAAATTCGCCTGCACCCATGTGATTCGGCTGGCCATCTGTGACGTCCCTAGCTGGTATAGATCGGGTTGTAAAGGTACGATATCAAGACCTGTCAACATCAAGGGGTTATAATTCATGCATTATGGGCGGCTGTAACGGTGACAACGGCTGGTGCGTACCGACAAAATGGGTGTCCTAATGAGCGGATGAGTCAGCAAAATGAAAAGAAGCAAGAAGTCATTGCGTGGCAGACCTTCCAATGCCTTGCGCACTCAAGAATCCAGTGTCCCGAGCCTAATGAATAGAACAGTTAAGAACGCGTCCCAGAGACGCTTTCACAGGCGTACCACATCCGAGGTCGAGACTGATGAGTATCGAATCAGCTTTGGTATGAGGATAGAATGATGAACACGAACACTTTTTGCGGTATGGTTTCCAGCGGATGCCAGGTCAGATCTTTGGTGACTGTTTGCATCCACATCACTTCCCAGATGCCACTAGTGTCATCCAAGAGCCTAGTAAGTTTGGGAGATGCAAACGAAGCTAACCAACCTACTAGTCTATCACGCTCTGTTCGTAATGCAGAGGGTATGGCACTTCCTTGGGGGAGTACGGGTGGTGCCTCTTTCCGTTCTTGACCTTGAATTGTGCTTCGCGTGCCTGCATCTTGAACTTCAGCTCGTTCAAGATCGTCCGGTCCGCCGTCGAGAACCGTGCCTCGTCCAAGTTCGCCTCAGCCTCTAGTTCGTCAAGGTCTTGTGCATCAATTCGACGTGGGTTGGATATAACAAGGGGTTGAACTTTTGACTTGTTCTTATGCACGCCTAGGTCGGGACCAATTCTGATGTTGCTGCCGTCATGGTGGTGGTTGTCTCGTGTCGGTATGGCAAAATCCGAGCTGCGCTTCATGCCACAAATCAGCTCAGTCGCGGATGCAAATCAAAACATAACACAAATCACGGTGACGTAAGAAATCTAGTGATGATCGGGCACAACAGGGCAGAACGATTTGGCTCTTTCAATCAAGAACATAACGGGGATCTCGGAACTCACAATTAACGGAGGGACACTGGACTCTCTGCGTTTGCGGGCAGTGGACATGGAGAACCTGGGTGGCAGCGATTCTTGTGATGGCTTGGGAGCATTGCGGTCGGGAACACCAGAGGATGTCGAAGGCCGAGATTTCACACGTTTTACTCGTGGGGGTTTGCGAGTGAGGACATTCGGCCTTTCCTGGCTATCTTTGCGCTCAGATAGGGCACCCCCTGCGCTAGAAGGACGTCTCAAGCGTTCACGAAACATGCGTAAAGGTCCAGCTTGGGGAGACGATGGTGAGCTTGGGGAAGGCGGCATACCCTTCTTGGTTGGTGTGAGCTCAACAGTCTTATGAGGGTTGGCTGGGTCAGAACCCAGCCCGTGTTCGTGAGTTGTAGACCGGTCGGCAATCGGGTTGGTCCTAGGGCGAGATGGAGATGAGTATGCCCTTAGTCGCACCGGATGATTAGATGCCATGGTGGCATCAGCTTCTCTGGAAGTTCGAGAAATCTGAGGAAACGGAGACCAGGTATCAGTCTGTGCCATCAAGAAAGGTGCGACGGATAGGAGGTGATGAGCAGGCTGTGTACAACTTCCTGTCTCCAGAAACCTCAGTTCGGCCCAATGCACTTACCAGGAACAAACGAAGACCCTAATGCAGTTATTGGCCTTGTATGAATCGCATTACTTGACCGCCACGGTCACTTGCCCGGTAGGCTAGTCGTTCTTGAGGATGTCGAAAAGGTGAGTGCGGGTGGAAGGTTGAAAAGTGAAGACATCACAAATCTTCTAAGTGAGGATGATCCCACACTATAACGGACGGTAGCAATGCGGAGAGAGAATGGATCATATGTTTTGACCAATTATCACAGTATCAAGACTTCAAAACGTAAAAAATCATACTTTAGAGTTGTATGGCCGCATCTTCCCTGCGGACTCCGACATGCCTTTAGACGAGTCCAGCTCAGCCCGGAGAATTTGGCGGCGGTATACTCGGAGCTGGAGGAGCCCCGGCCACCTTGAACTCTCTTATGGCGGATTTCTTCGGTCGTGTGTTTGGAATGATCCAACAAGCCTCCGAAGATGTGATTGACAAAGTATCTTCGAACGGTGAACTTGACTTCACAATTTTGGCGGAGACCGGCCGGTCATTCTCGATATATTCGTACCCCGTTCCTACAGTAAGATCAATTGTTAGCGAAGTCAAGGGAGGTGTTTCTGATTTCGACATGGATGGCAAGTCGACATAAGTGGTTTAGTGGGCACAATCATCATGATGGCACCTTGTAAGAAGCATAGACGCCCATTAACAGTAAGCTAATCTAATGGGCGTCTCGTATGTAATCGACTTCGACTCTTACTCTTACTTGCAGTGTAGGTCTCTCAACACACGTACGATCAACGGTGAGTAGAACATATAAACTCGCATGCGAATCTCTGTCTTACACGCAATATTAGGTTGCAGTTTATACTGGCGACGACATGGCGGCGACAGCAGCATGCAGGATCTTGGTAGTCTCGTCAACAACAGACACAGCTCATCAGTTCGTCCAACGTTAGTATGTCGTTCTGTTCTTATTCATAATCTAACACATTGATTGCTATTTTATTCTGTGACACTCGAAATAATCCTTTGTCGTACGCCCCATAGGTGTCAAGGCGCTTTCAAACCCTCTAGGCTCGGACGAAGGTCCATCCAATCCCTCCACCCAGGTCGCATCCTCTCAACATCCTACTCAAACCAGCGGAGGACTTAGCGAACTACACGCACAACTAACAAACTCAGAGCCCGCCGTCAGCATCCCATGGACGATCTCCAACAAATACTACACCGCCGACGTCCACTTCGAAATCCGACAGCTAGACGGGTTCGCGGGGTACCTCGCCAGCGAGGTGCCAGCGGTCGTGTACGTCTGGGACCGGAAGGAGCAACATAAGGAAGAGATACCCGAGCTGGCGAAGAAGTTGCAGCATTATGATCCGGAGGTGTCGCTTGCCGTGCGGTTCACCCGTGATTCGGGTTCCGAGGGCGGTGATGAGGGCGAAGATGGGCTGGACGAGTTTATCTCGTCGCATGGGTTTGAGTATGTTGACGGCGAACGTGGGCGGAGGATACCCACGGGCGATGTGTCGAGTTTCTCGGATGAGGACTCGGCTGGTGCGTATACCTGCTACATATCTCGCGCGGGCTTCGCACTCATACTATATGTCTATAGGTGTACCAGGCCTACCGCGTGTCATTGACGCACTTAGCACGATCATGTGGCCATCGCTCGTCCAGACCCAGCGCACATCGAGCAGACGAAAGAGTCGCGGAGGTGACCTACTCGACTGGGCGAGTATCGAAGACCCTCACGGCACGAACGGTGAAGCACCGCTACTACAAAACAAGGATACTACCTCACGGCAATCCCGACTAAAGAAAGAGATGGACGAGTTGGAGAGTTGGCTCCAAGACGAACTTGATGCCAGCCAAGCCGAAGACGGAGATGATGATCTTGGCAGCAATTCGAAGAAGGACCACGACGACCCATGGAGTACTGCACACGGACGAGAAGTAGACGGGTACCATGATCTCCACTTTGCTGGAGACGACGGCGACGAACATAAGTTTGACGATGACTTTGACGACTTCGTGGGTGCGCCGATGGACGTGACATACGGCGACTCGCGATCTCCCGCTCGAGATACAACCACTCGCTATCCCCCTTCACTCGCCGTCTCTCAAGCGTCTACCTCCAAAGCACCTCACCGGGCGTTTACATCCGACTTTGTCGCCTTCACCGACCGAGATGTCGCTCAAGAAGACGAAATCGAGGAAGACGAGGAAGACGAAGAGATGCCCTCGCGCGCGGAGATCGAAGAGATGTCGAGACAGCTATTCGGTAGTGCTGGATCGTTGGCTGTCCCCTCAACCTCCTCCGAATGGCAACGTCTACACTCTCCCTCCATGCCTAGCAATACAACGGAACTCCCACCACCCGCGCCTCATTCCAACGAAGACTCCGGCACACTCGAGAAGTCCAATTTTGAGCGACTAGGCGCGGAAGAGGACGAGGAGGAAGAGGACTTTGAGCTCGGTGCATTCGATCTGTCCAAGGTGTTGGGCGCGCTGCAGGGAATGAAGGAGCAGATTGCGGGTATGGAGGATGAGGGGGAGAGGAGGAGGGCTGCGGCAAAGGTTGCGTTGGGGTTGGTGTATGGGTTGCAGGAGGAGGAGGAGAGGGACTCGCAGAGGGCATAGGCCGGGATTGCTATCGCATCTTTCGCACCTTCGTTGCATTTTTGTATTATAGGCATTTTGTGCTTCATGTGGACCTGGATGGATCTGGACGCGGAACACTGGGAGCGATATTGAACACAGGATTGTTTTCTTGATTCCTTTGTGGCGAATAAGTACGATACAGGTTGTGCAATAACTAGGCTGGAATACAAAATACAGCGATAAGAAACAATTGATATATACAACATATGACGACCCTCTCGCCTCCACAAGGCCGTTTGATATCTAGTCCTCCTCATCAGTATCCTCACCCTCATCTTCTTCATCCGCCTCCTCCCCATCCTCCCCATCATCCCTCCCCTTCCCCTTCCCCGTCTCATCCCTAACCCCATGCTCCCCAAAGTTCAAAATCCCCGCCAAATCCAACAACCTCACAACCTCCTCCGCATCCACCACCTTCATCCTCCCAAGCACCCTATTCACCTCCTCCAGCTTCCCACTCACCAACGCCTTCTTCAATTCCTCGCTGAACGCGCTGTACACGTCCCACCGCATCTGCAACGCCTTGCGCACCTCTTCTACGTCGAGGTCCTCCGTCCCTGGGCCTTCTAGTACGAGCTTCTCGGGTGGGGGCCCGTCGGGGACGTTGAATGATATCGTCTGCGATGGGTCTTCGGGTACGAGTTGGATCTGCTCTTCCCCAGCACCCTCTTTAGCAGCCTCCTCCTCCGCCTTGACGACTCGCACCCGCTCAACAAGGTGCGCATACGTATCCAACACGTCCTTCTCAAACACACTCAACGCCCTCTGATCCCCCGAGATCATCTTCCTGAAGAAGATGCTCACGCCATCTTTACCCAGCTTCTCGCAGTACTGCAGGAGCAAGCTCTGGTGCACGCATTGTTGTGCGTAGGCGTCCTTGCCGTCGGATTGCGCGGTGAAGGCGGCGACGAGCAGGGCGTCGGAGGCGCCGGGGACGACGACGTCTCGGTGGGCTTTGATGAATTCCCAGGATTTTTCGTATGCGCGGAGGGGCAGGTGGGAGAAGGCTTCGAGGGAGGGGGTTAGTTCGGGGAGTTCGGCGGCGGTGTCTTCGTCGTCGTCGGCATTTGAGGTGGAGGAGGAGGCTGCGGCGACGCCTTTGGGGTTGATGACTTCGAATTCGGTTGTTTTCTTTGTGGGTTTGGAGGATGTGGATGAGCTTGAGGGGATGGCGTTCTTGAGGGGTGCGGGTTCTGGTTTGGGAGGAATGTACTAATAGCGCGAATAGCTTTGAGTATAAAGTAACGTCTTGAAGAAACAATGCAACTCACCTTCGACTCAAATCCTTCGTGGATATCATCACTCGTAATCTTCTTCTTCTGCTCAGCCTCCTCACTCTCAAGTTCCTTCTTCAACTTCTCCTGATGCTCCTTCATCTGTTCCACATGCCCCCTCAACCCCTCCGCCAACTTCTCCCCCAACCTTGGATCGTCCTTCTCCACACCTCCCTCCTTCGCCTTCTCCCACACCGACATCATCAACGACAACAGCATCTCATCATATGTCTTCTGCTCCGGTGCGTTCGTCGGCGGCCGTTCCGGCGACGGGTTCGTCTTGAACCGCTCGACGAGGCTAGAGAACTCGGAGGGCCCGTTGGCGGCGACGCTCGAGGCGATTTGGACGAGACGCGGTTGGAGGACTTCGTTGCAGGCGATGTCGGCTTTGAGCTGCGCGATGTGGATTTTGCGCATCTCCCGCTTTTCGTGGATGTCGCGTTGTTTCCATCTACATGAAGGAGGAGATGAGCTAGTTGAATGGGTGGTGTGGGTGTGCTGTGAGCTTACCGGATGAGAGACTTTTTGTCTACGTTCGGGTGGCCCTCGATGTCCGAGTCGTCAGAGATCTGAAACGTAGGACGCGTGTTCGGTCAATATACGCGTTAGTATGCACTGTATTGAGCACTCTACCTCGAGGTTGTCCCATTTCGAGTAGTTCAAAGGCATCGTCGTGAACCTTTCGTCGATACAAACTCCTCAAATAAAGTAAAAAGTTCAGTATCCGGAGACGATAGTGATGGTGGTGGTTGAGAAGAGAGTACGAGAGCAGACAATCTCAGTCTGTCAAGTAAGTAGACTTTGAATACGAAGGTTCGAGAAGTATTCGGTTTCCCAATAAAGTGATCATCGATCCTCCACGTTTATACATGCCACGATCAGCTGCTTTGTCTCATTGTCCATTGCACGGAATATCTGGACTGTAATCCATTGCGGTTGTTTGATTTCGACGACAAAGATATGCACGGTAACTTGAAGTAACGAATTTAAAGAATAAGTTCAACGCAAACCAGTTGTTGGTGAGCCAGACAGCATCGGCCATCGGTCCGACAAACTAGCATGTCGGGCGCTTATCGAATATCCCACTGGCACAACTTGCCACCTTCTACCGTTATAAACCATTCACTCTACTCATTATCCTACGTCTACAAAACTTCTAGAACACAACGACAACAGTGGCCAGTACAAGAATTACAGAAAACATGCAAAGTACAGTACAACGTCCGCTACATCCCAACTCGTAGGACTCAGCAAGTAGCAAGGGATATCCTATCGTACGCAAACTCCACAGTACACCGACAACAGGTACAAGAATTACAAAAAACATGCAAAGTAACGTCCGCTACGTCCTAGTCGGGACTCAGCAAGTAGCATGGGGTATCGTACAGTAAGTGTTCATAACATCCTCGTTCCTAGCTCCTGGTAGCAAACACCTCCATCCAGGAGGGAACGTCCAGAGTTCCAACAGCAAGAGTCCAAAGCATCATGCATCATAGCGAGGCATAGCGAGGCATAGCAGAGCAGGCTCTTCATCATTCGTCGTTTAACAGCGCATCCCGCGCCAACAAATCATCCATGTTCCACCCGAACGAGCTCGCGTAGTCTGCTGGGGGGAGCCTTGGCGGGGTACCACCATTTTCACTTCCACCGCTAGCAATACTCGTGCTCGTGTTGAGAGCGTTGCTATTCTTCGTCGTAGGAAGAGGAGGAGGAGGGCCATTCTTCGTCTTCGACTTCGACCTCGCCTTATCTCTACCCTTTGGCGAGACCTCCGGCGAGGAATCCTTCCCACCACCCCCACTCTTCGCCCTCGCGAACAAATTCCTCAACGACCTCTTCTTCGTCGGCTGCTGCTGCGGAGGCGGAGACGGAGACGGCGGAGGCGTTGCACGATCCGCTCGTGTCGGTGATGGAGGCGTCCGCGGACGCGGTGGTGAACGGGATGACGATAGTTGTCGCGGTGGAGAGCGAGATGCTGAGGGCGAACGGGATGATGAGTCTGGCGTGCGAGACGAAGCGGGCGAACGAGATGCTGAGGGTGAACGGGATGAAGAGGGTGATGAGGGTAGAGGCGCATGGGGGAACGGCGGGTGAGGGAACGATGAAGGAGGCGAACGTGCTTGTCTGGGTCTCGAGGTTGAAGGGCCAGCTCTGGTCGGCGTGGATGTTGACTTTGCTGGAGAGGGAGAAGATGACTTCGCCGGGCTGGTTGAGGTGGACTTCGCCGGGCTGGTCGACTTTGATGCCGACTTCGCCGGAGAAGTCAAAGGCGAAGCCGAAGAGGAAGAGGACTTCGCCTGGGGACTACCACTCCCAGCTGTCGGACGCCGCCTTTTCGAACCCTCCTTCTCCTTGTCTTTCTCGCCTTTCACCCCCTCAGTAGACGACGAAGGCTTCTCCACGACCGTCCACCTCTCTTTATCCTTCTCCTTCACTTCCTTCTCCTTCTCTTTGCCCTTATCCTTACCCTTGTCGCCTCCAACACCCTTCTCCCTCTCCGTGGCACGAACGCGTTCCCTGGAACGAGCCCTCTCCCGTTCTCTTTCCTTCTCCTTAGCACGTTCCCGTTCCCTAACACGAATCCGTTCCCGCTCACTAGCACGCTCGCGCTCCCTCTCACGTTCCCTCCTCCGCTCCTCCTGCTTCCGCCTAGCAGCCTCCGTCATACCACGCACTAGGTCGTTCAGTATCGCCATCATCTACACACACAGCAATAATCAACTCAATCAGAAACTAAGCAAGGAGGAAGGACTGGAAGATAGTACCTCATCAACCTTCTTCGTATTCTCCAACAACCGCCTCGCGTTCCGCCTATGCGCCCGACGAAGCTCTCGAAGCTTTTTCTGTCTTTCTTTCCTCTCTTTCTCCATCTCCCTGTCCTTCTCCTCGTTGTCCTTCTTGTCATCCTCCTTGTCCTCCTTGCCCTTCTCTCCACCTTCCTTACCCTTCTCTTCACCCTCCTTGCCACGCTCCTCCTTGCCTGCTCCCGCACCCGCCGCCGACGCAGAGGCTGAGGCCGACAAGCCCGGTGCCGGCGTACCAGCAGAAGTCGACGCAGATAACGAAACAGAAGACCCCACAAGCCCCTCCTCAGGCACCCACCTCAACCGCCTCAACAGCTCATCGACGTCCAAGCCCCCCCGCTCGAGCCACGCTTTGTTGGACGGGTTGGAGGCGAGGATCGTTTCTAGTGTTGTTGCGTGCTACAGTCCATTACGCATTCGTGAGGTTATCGCACCGGAGAGGAGGATGGAGAGGTAGTGCGCAGGGATACATTCGGTATTGCGTCGAAGACACGTCCGGTGTTGCGCAGGAGATGGAGATGGTTTAAGAAGAGATGGGTCAGTGAACATTGAATAACTAAGAAGATTAGAGGAGACACTCACACGCTCATACAAAACCCTCCTCCTCTCCCAATGTGCAAGCAGACGCGCCTCTTCTTCGGGTGTTAGGTCTCGCTCTTCTTCCTCACTCTCCTTTTCCTTCCTCTCCCTTTCTTTCTGCTTGGCGGCCTCTCGTGCGGCCTCTCGTGCGGCCTCTCGTGCGGCCTCTCGTGCGGCCTCTCGTGCGGCCTCGCGTGCGGCAACCTCCTGTGTGAGTCGGGTTTTCTCCATGGCCTCGTCACCCTCGTCGCCGTGGACTGGATTCTCGACTTGGCCCTCGCCACTTTGGTCTGCCTGGGGAAGACCCTCCTCTACGTGAGTAGGAGAGCGCGAGTGTGGGATCCCCCCTACCACTGAAGAATGCATATATAAGTCACACTCCTGCCTAAGTTCAGCTCACAAGGCGTACCTTCGGACTTCCCACCACTGTGACCTCCCTTCGTCTTCCTCTTCTTCTCGTTCCTCGTGACTTGCTCCGCCGTCACCACCTGTCCCGCCTCCTCTTGCACGCTCGTTGCTGCCCCCTCCTCGTGCTCCTGAGACTTCGTCTTCGCCATAGCCGAGCCCTCCTGTCGACGCCTCTGCTCCTCCAAAACCTCAACCCACACCCTCTCCAGATCCTCCGCGTCCTCATTCTCCGCCCCATACCCATACCCTCCTCCTATCTCTCCCTCCTCGAAGTCGTCTTCGTCTTCGGCGCAAGGAGTCAGTCTGCCTCGTGTCTCATAATAATACTTCCCGCTACTCCCCTCATCAGCGTCGTCTTGGTTGTGGTTGTTGCGCTCATCCGCGAACACGCCGCCGTCCTGGTCAGAGTATTCTGAGGCCGAGTCGACGTCGTCCTCGTCTGCGAAGTCGTACGCTGCGCGGGGTTCGAAGTACTCGACTGGTTCTTCCCGGTCTTCTGGTACTGGTGCTGTCTCTGGTTTGGCTTCCGACTTCTGCTCTACCTGCGCTGGTTGTGCTGATGCATTCTTCGCCTCGTCTACCTGCGTCTGAGGAGCCTCATCGTACCTAGGCAACTCTCCCTTCTCCGAGTCATTGGTCACTTGCGTCTCAGAGCGTTCAGGCTGGTAGGGCAACGGCGGCACCCTCACAGACGTCTTCTCGCTCTCCTTCTCGCTAGCGTTCTCCTGCTCGTTCTCACTACTTTTCTCCTTCTCGTCAACGACCTCAAGTTTCTCCGGCGTCGTTATCGGGTTCACTGTAATACACAAGCATACGTCAACGGTCAGATCACAGATCCAATAATCATAATCAAAGTCAGGGTCAGGCCCAGGCACAGCCACACCTCACTACTCGCGTCATTCATCCCGCATCGTGAAGACAACGATGATGTCAAGGAAAAATATTCCTGTACTACTCACCGCCAAGTGTCCGCGACTTCTCTTCGCTACCGTCCTTCGCCTCCGCTTTACTGCTGCTAACTCCATTGCTAAGTCCATTGCTAGCACTATCGCCATTAACGACGCTAACGCTGACGCCGCTACTCTTGGCGACGCGCACGAGCTTGAGCACGCGTCCGAGAGTTGCAGTGAGCCGGGCGGGGTGTGGGTGTGTGTGTTGGCGCGGTTTCGTGCTGAACATTTCGAGTTTATTCAATACTATAAGTGGATGTCGGCTAAGTTAGGGTTGAGAGGAGAGTGGGCGGGCAGAGCAGGGGCAGAGGAGCGAGTGGTGTGCAGACAGGCGGAGATGGTGAGGGGAGGACGTGGGATGTGCTCGCGAGGGGGAGAAGGAGGGAGGGTTATATGAAGGAATTAAGGAATTCGAACGACGCGAATTAATGAGGGTGCGTTACGCGATGGCGCGGCGCTGATGCCTCCGTCCTGCTACACTTGGTTTTGGCAACGTGCTTTCCTTTCTCCTCCTTCCTCCTGTTTATCTTTATCTTAGGGATAAACAAAAATAAATACAGTAAATGATGGTGATGAAGTTAGGAGGAGATTGACTGACACTGCCACGGGCAGGGCAGACGCACATATGGAAGGTGGAAGGGGGAAACGGCGACCAGCGAACGGAGAAGGCCAAGAAACGCGGTGCGAAGTTCGAACTGCCTCCGTCCCTCATACGTTCCTCGCTTCTGTCATTCCTCCTAAGTTCTTTACTCAGGAACGTTGCCGGCTGCGGCAACCGTAACCTCCAACCACCTCATGTCTCATTCATTCTGCAATACGGCAGAGTCCAGATCGCAGATGTCGAAACACGCGTTTGCCTTCGTCTTCATATGCATATCCCGGAGTTACAGTTGTATGTATCAATACATTCACGGCGATCACGAACGTGCAGTCAATATAATACAAAAGTCTAATGAACGCAAGTCTCACGATGAAGATGGTGGTGGTTACAGCCTGGAATGGCACAAAAACTATGAGAACAACGGCCGCCGTGTTCTGTTCTCTCACCTCCCACCGTCTGTTGCCATCACCGCACGCCCCTCCCATGCATTGTACTCTACACTAAACCCAAATAATTCACTCATATTTATTTACCCCCTGTGCCGACTCCTCACCGTCATGATAGTCGACGTCGATGATGCACGGCATGATGACACAAGGGTGTGATTACGTCGAGGGTGCAGCAGCGTACGTTTTGCCCTGACAGGGAAAATGTAAGGTCGGGGTGATGTCATGGTCTGGATTTGGTTTAGCGTGGAATGTGGTCGGCAAAGAGGAAGAAGAAGCCGCGGCGATGTCGATAACTGGAAGAGGAAGAGTCCTCTCCTCCGCTCTCAACCGCGCACCATTTTACATTGTACTTGGTCTGCTAGTACTACTCAAAGAAACAGAAAATTCATTGGTATCACAGAGCATGCTTTCTCATGCACGCACTCATCGCTGCGGCGACACAACTCGCGTGGGCAGCTTCCGTCGCCTCTACCATGTCCGAATCTTCAACACTTCAAGAATCAAGGCTCTAAGATTCAGTACTTACTCAGTGCTCACGTCTTCTCCTCGCATATCAACACGGACCCTGCTGTCAAAAGTCAAAACGTGACCCAGCTATCCTCCCGATTATCGCCTACTTCAATGCCAGTGCACGAACCCAAGAAGACCATCCTGCCAGTGTACGGCGTCCGAGTCTCTCAATATTAATGCTATCCTTCAAACAGGCTTCAAGCCATCCAGACCTTTCTCACACATCGTGCGCTCCGTCAAACCATCTGCTCGTGTCCGCAACATCAATCGCGCTTGCCAAACACCCTTAGCCACTTACTACTGATCGCGCTGGCTCAGAAGACTTCACCTACCATTCACAGCTACAGAGCACAGGATCAGGATCTAGTCGTTCTCCAATTTACGTCCAAACCCTCTCATATCCACATTCACCTTCATCCTAACATCTACAAAGGACCCTAGTTACAGCTAAAACCAGAACGTTAGGCCACTTGCCATCAATTTACACATAGGCGGACTTGGCGGGATGATGGCGGCACTGCTGCCGCAGAGGTTCGACGCGTCCCATTCGCTCCAGCTCACGCCTGGCCCAACGGCCGGAGGTTTTTTGTGGTCCGCTCTATGTGTGTACGAAAAAATGCGGCCTAACGTTCTGGTTTTAGCTGTAGAAGCCAGGCACCTGAACCTCCAGCGGCGTCGGATCGCAATCGCAACAAACCTTCGCTTACTATCAAACGCCGACGCCGACCATACATGCATCGCGTCGTACAAGGTTGATCATGCACGACCTGGAAATCAGGAAATGAGGATATCCGTCTGTTGGGTTCTTAGGTAAGTGCGCCGCCGGTATCCATGCCAGGTTCTTAGGTAAGTGCACCATCGGTATCCTCGACATCCATCTAATCTGTCACGGAAAAGGTATCGCATTTAGTACTGGCAGCGGGTCGTATCGCCAATGATCAAGAATCAATACTGTTACAAGCCGTTGTACAACCCCCATACAACATCCCAAAAAGAACACAACGTCTCTTACCCGCCATGAAATCACCTAGTTCCCGCATACATCAAGCAACGGTGCTATCCGAAGCTAGCGACTTGAGCACTGTCCTTTTCTCTGACGGATACTCATTGACAGTCATATCCGACGGAACAGTATGCACAGTCTTCGTAAGATGGAGATGCTCCTCCGGACGATCCTTCATCTCATGCGACTCGACGTCCACGAACACTTGCTGCACAGGCTGCAAAACGCAAAGGTAAAAGTGCGCGTCAGCTCAGCAGATTCAGACTACGCAATGTTCGACGCGGGACCGACCTTCCGCCATCACATCGATTGCCAGCTCCTCCCGCTCAAGGCGCTCTTGCGCCGAAGCCGAGCGAGAGTGGGCCTCGACGATGGCAGAGAAGAGTCGGAAGGAGTGCACAGGCTCGGGGTATGAAAATGCATTGGGCTTACCCTCAGCTGTGATCCAAACACTGGCCGTCCTCCTAGATTCGATTCGTTCAGGACACTCCGTTGACCCTCCGAGTCGCCGCCTCCGTTGAGTGCTCTTCCTACGGAGTTGCCGTACTTCCATCCTGCTCTCGAGTTGAGGCTGGACATCAGCGAGTTGGTATACAATTTGGCGAGAGGGAGGTTGAACACGAGATGTATTCCTCCGGGCTGGTTAAAGATGTGTGAGTGATATTCCAAGCTATATTGTGATGGCCAAAACTCACGCTAGCTAGGAATGCGATAAGATCTACGATAGCACATAATGCTGTTATCATGCCCGTTTGAACGGTAACTATCCACAAGTAATTAGCAGGTATTCGCGGATCCGTGACGGAGTGACGGTATACACACGTCGAATGATCTTGTTTACAACATCGTCAGTGTTGGTGAATCCGGTCTTGTGTTTGCGCTGTCAAAAATGGCGTGAGTCTAGGGAGGTATTGTTGTTGGCATCTACTCCAAACCTACCAAATGCCAGACTAATGCGCCAGTAATGACGGTATCTGCAGTCGCAGAGAAAGCGAGCCAGATAATCACTATAACCTTGAAATTCTGGAAGTGGATAAACTCTGGCACTCTGCATGAAACGGGTCAGTTGTCTGTGACCGTCAATTCCGAATGAACACTGACATTCCACATGCAATAGATGTTCCGAGGCCTCCACCTATACCAGAGTTAGAACACATTCACGAGGTCAAGCTTGTTTTGAAGACGTACACCACTGCGCTATGGAGCAACAAGAGATGAAGGCTACAAGTGGCCAATTGTTTGTTAGCACCTTGACTCGCCACGCGAAGAAGCTCTGGACCATGAGCGCGATAATGGCCTGATTTCAACGGTTAGATCGCGTTCTAGTGTCATTAATCATCGCCACTCACAGTCATGGCGGGATCTACAAGTATTCGATTTACCACCGAGTTAGATCATGTCTGTTTTCGACCAACTCGATCAAATCGCACCTGTCGAAAAGACTTGACCAATGTCAGAGACAGAGCAATGTTCCGATGGACGGAAATAAAAACTTACTCCATGTGGCGTAGGAGAGAGCTTGCACGTCGCCTGCAAGTATATGATATCGTGAGTCAAAGCATATATTCTGTGGCGAGCTCCCTTCACTAACCATATTTCGTTACAAGAGGAATGTATACGAATGCGATGTCGAAAGCTGTATTCAGCGTGTCGCACAGAAAGAGGAGGCACACCTGCAAGTCAAGAGTGAGTGAGCGAACATACTCACAGAACGGGTCAGGCTAAACTCACGAAGATTTTCATCCATGGTTTGTCTCTACGTCTCCGTGAGTTCCAGCGATCTGATGCTACAGTATGGTTTGCTCACCGCTTATAGACCGTAAAGTACAGAAACATTTGCGTTATCATGACACCGTACAGTAGAATGTTGAAAATAACTCCGATAAAAATCGGTCCATATCTGTAACCAGAGTAAGTCGCCAACTTTACAACTTGAAACCGTGTGGCGGTGAAACTTACGTGACAGTGGCCGGCGAGCCCATATTGATCTGCTACGACAAAATTCTGCTGAAAACGGGAAGTCAGGGCCTTCGGATAGGCAAGGGGAGGTGCGTCGCTGTGGGGAGAGAATTGAGGAGGGGGTTGGAGGAACGGAAAGGGGGACATCTGTCCGTCGACTCTGCGCAATATATACATTTCCAGGAAGGAGCTCCCGATGACGAAGAACTGTTAAAGCAGAGCCTGTCATGCAAGAAGACGGCGAAGAATATACTAATCGGAGGAGTTGGACACAAAGCGAATTAGGAACTGGCGTTCTGGAACTCGAGAAGACGGCTCCGAACGACTGCTCTTTCCGTTTTGGGAAGTCGTATGCCCCGATATGGTAAGTCGCGTCCACGATGTTGCGCGAGGTGAACTCAAGAAGGCAGGCGTGATTTCTCGCCGAACGGTTGGAGCTCCACTGCAGCAGTCCCGCGATACATCTTCTCTTCGCAGAAAGCTTATCTTGCGGTTGAAGCGGATCGATAGACATTCGAAGGGAGCCCGCACTTACTGGAAGAGGCTAAGTTCGGTTTAAACTCTCATGTCACGGATTCAATTCCATAATATGGATCCGGTACGTACCGGGTATGCTCGCGAAGCGACATTCTCAGTCAGTCGGGCGAGTTAATAAAGCGGGCGATTATTTACGACTCGGAGAACTCAATATGTATGTTCTTCAGGTTCTTGTCCACTGTGACCTTCCCGCCCTAACAAATTAATTCGGCCAAGCGACATAAGACTATCGAGTGATTTGTTACTCCGTGTCAGGTCCTCGGCACGTTGTAGTAGCGACTGAGGAGGATGGGCAGACGGCGACTGTGCGAGGAATGTTGTGCGTCACAGTGCGTGAAGGCGAAAGCAATGGATACCGAGGAGTGACTCAGGTGAGGACAGAGGTGTACTGTCGCGGGCAACTCGCGATAGAAACCGTTCACGCACAGTAAAGGAGTAGACATGATACAGTGATGAAGCATAAGGTCGTTGCAGGAGGAGTGAAACAACGAGACAAGGAAAGTCTATAGTTCCAGAGCCAGACCTCCGTGTCGCTGACCAGGATTCATTAATATTCAATCCGCGTCACGGGTATATTTGTGGACCTTCAAGTTCTAAGACGCCTATGACAAGCCCGCCGTAAGATGATGGTGGTTTCTTATTTTACGGGCTCGGTGGACTGATTCCATTATACGACACCGCTACAGTAGCGTGAGGTCACTGGCCTGTTGCACAAAGACGGCGGCACATGATAAGGATCACAACAAATGAAGATTGAAGGCACTGCAGGTAGTGTGATTGTCAAGGCTAGATTCAAAGCACACATGCGTCGGGAAAGGAATATTGGCAGCTGCAGTAAGCATCGAGGTCGCTGAGCGCTAAGTAATGTGGCACGCCAGGTCACAGAGTCAGAGTGTCACAAGCGTACGCAAGCGTCACGAAAGGCAAAAAAAGGGCGGAAATGAAGCAAGAACGCGACAGAAAAAAATACAAAAAAATAGAGTGAAAAAGAAAAAAACATAGGGGAGCATTTTGAGATCAAAATAATACAGAAAGGGCCGACTTTAGATAGGTTTCTGAAGCGATAAAGAAAAAACGACGATTTTGCGAACGGGGTGTTTGGTCTTATTTGTTCTTCCCGAACGACAGGCGGACGGGCCCTATCTCGTGTTAATCAAGTATGCTCGCTTCGCTCGCAATTACAGCGGCGAGAAAGGTAGAGAAACACACGCTGACATTTTTTTGCAGCTCTATTCTCAGGGAAGAATTCATGGCGGAGACAACTTGAAAATGCTCAAGGCCTAGGTTCAGTAAGCTCAATTTGAACGGATGTCAAAGCAGATATATTTACTGACCCATTCCTGGAGCTCCCTCTGTCATAAGGTATAGAATAACCACGCGGTACTTCTGAGTGGTTGCCGTGCTCGAGATGTCCATTTGGCTAAACTCCGCACACAAATTCGAACTTATCGCCACCTCGATAAACTTAAGCTTACCAGATTAACGCGTTGAAGCATCGAAGCCATTGCAACAATTCTTGGCAAGCTATGTATCTCCGAGAGCTTTGCAGATGAAGTCAAAGAAAGCCTTCAAAAGGGGTGCAAGGTCAGATGCTCGTCGATAACCTTTGTTATCACCGCCTCAATTAACCCATTAGATCAACGTGTTGTCTAAATCATGGAAGCGACTACTCTGACTATTCGCAAGTTGCGTGTCTCCGACGTCCCCGGGTTGTCAAAATGCGACTTTATCACCGAACATGATAAATAGACTGGCACCATCAAAGTTTCCATTAACAGTAATATTATAGTCTTCTATCAGGAATACTTGTCGTAGTTAGACTATACTGAGACATCTCTACGGAAGAGCACAAACCCACCTCCTTCGACCCGAAAAGAAAGAGTAGCCCACAATCCCTAATCTCCCGAAAGGGAGGCGGCGAGCAGGGCAATTACAGCCCAGGAACCTCAACCCTCGACACTCTCGCACCCTCGCTCTCCGGATCCGTATAAAAATCAACGACATCCGGAACCGGCGTACTCGAGTTGCTCAGCCCGCACCGCTGGACGAAGTCTCCGACGACTTCCCCGCGCTTGTCGACGTAGGCGAGGAAATCGCCCAGTGGGCATGAGTGCCCGGGTCCGGTTTGACATGTGGGGAGCGGGACCGCTGCGTTGTTTACCTATATAGAGTGGAAAGTGGCATACATAGTCAGTTAAGATTGAGTTCTCCGAGAGACTCCAAGTCAGAGAGGTGTAAACTTTCGTGAATATTACATACCAAGACGCGCACATATTTCTTCGCGTTCTCGCCAGTGCCGGGTACACCATTCACCATACCAGCTACATGCTTTACCTTCTCTCCTCTCGGCTCCTCGCACGATAACCGCTCGAGCGCGATGTGTCCGAGGAAACTGACGATGTTGGACGCGAAGTAGGTGCGATGCGGGTTCGGGTGGGTTGGGGAGAGGGGGAAGGCGTGTGGGTCTGTGGTGGAGGAGTTGAGGATGCCGAGGGCTGCTGCTATTGGTGGGATGTTGTTATCATGCTAAGGAGAACATAAATCAATCGTAGGCATCATATGTGGAAGAAGAGAAAGCACATACTGTTGCGCTGATTATGAGAGAAGGAGGAGTGAACGTAGAGTTCGCGGGTAGCGTATCGTTGAACAAAGAGGCCATAGCCTTAACCCACGGGTACGCAGTCGCCCCACTGATAGGGTTACCGGGACCGGATCTACACCACAACAATTTACATTGCATACCCAAGATGAGTATCATGGTATCACGAAGCTCATTCCGAGTTCATGGAAGATCCGACTTACCCATAGTAATAGTTGAGATCATGCGCATATTCATAATCTAGCCATTCTTTTTCTACATACACACCAAACGTATCAGCCACGGGAAAGACGAACAATGAAATATGAAATATGAAGATGCCTCAGACGTGATTGACTGGACTGACGCACCGGTGAAGATATCACAAAACCTCCTATCACCATCAATCACGAAGCCAAACCCACACAGATCCTGCATAACGCCCACATCACCTGCCTCCAACGTCAAACCCTCCAACATCCTATTCAACCTCTTCGCCACAGCAGGCTGATAACTGTCTCTGAACGCGCTAGCCTTGTCCGAGCCATCACTACCGCTATATGCGGGACAAGCAGCGGAGGGAGTGAGGGAGTCTGCGCCGGTGAAGTTTACGGAGTCGGGTAGGGTGAGGAGGGTGCCGCGGTTGTGAGAGGTGGTGTTGAGGTAGGAGCCTTGGCTGAGGTAGCCGCGGAGAAAGTAGGATGCTGTGTCTATGACGCGTTGTTGTCCTGCAGACCTATCTCACAATGCAGAGGTTCAGTAAGGATGTTTAGAAGATCGACGAGATAACAAGAGACTAACCAAACGGTGAAGTTATCCCCGCCCTTAGTCAACCTGTAACGTCCCCGGAGCTGCGCGCCTAGTGAAAATGCCTCAGAGGCACCATGAGAGGTGAGGAAAAGGGGCTCGTGCGGAACGTCGTCAACAGGAGGAGTCCACGAAGGCAGGAAAGCGAGGTCTCCAGTCGCTGTGAAGCTAGCATTTTGGATCTTACAGTACAGGTTCAGCCATCCGTTGAACGAGCCTGGTTCAGGGAAGCGGCTATATCATGTTAATCCATTGATAAGCACCATTGAACGCGAAGTAAATTGAATGGAGGACTCACGCTCCGTGGCGCATGATGTACGAGGCTTTGTCTACTACGCATCCTGCAGGTACTTTTGATGACACGCCGAACCGCGATGGAGCGTCGAAGTAAGGAGAGGCAGGTCCGGAGTGCTCGAGCGAGTTGAAATGGGAGGCTGAGACTGCGATGGGTGCGTACAGTGCAGCGAGTGTACAGAGGAGAGCGAGGTTCCCAGGCCGCATGGCTAGTTGTACTTCTTACTCAGTCGTGTGAGCGAGGATCGTCGGGGTGCCTGGCTTCCCACACAGGGAGGTGTTCGTCCCTGACCATGACTCTTTATATCGCCCCGCCCATGAGAGCAGAAAGCAGACTCTGAGGTAGACGAACGTTCGTTGACGTTCATCGAGCAGCACGAGCACATCGAGGGAAGCGTCGTCCAATGTAAGAGCTTCGTTGAGGCACGCTCTCGATGGGCCGAGTGTGAGAACAGCTGGGCAGCAACGGGAAGTATATAGCGCATGTGATGATGGCCCTGGTAAACAGATAACGCAGCGATATGTGAGTATGTATTCGTCTTTCAGCTCGCGGACAACGTACGGATATCGCTTTTAGTGGCCTTGCCATGCGATTGGTCGGTGGAACGTGCGAATGTCAGAAACCCTAATTTCCGACCGCCTCTCCCAGCCTCTCCCCTATCATGTCAGCTTGCAGGGAAGTCGATACCTGTTTGACGTACGTCAGTAAGCAAGCCAAATCGAGCTCGGAGAAATATGGCAGGCGTCGGGCAACACGAGGCTAGCGGCGGCGAGACAAAAGACTCGGACGGGCACATCGGTCAAATCGTGCGTGTACGATCGCCAGCTGGATCCCCGAGCCCCTGCCGCGAAACTTCGGGGGGACACACTCCGCAACATGCATGTGTAATCAAAAAAGCTTCCGTCACCACTGCAGCCGACTCAGAGAGACGAGTGTTACTGTTCAAGTGATCAGAAAGAACAGAATCAGTTTCTGCTGGACACTGCTTGACAGTGCAGAGGTCTGCAACAGCCAGATGGAGTTGGCTGTAGTTAGCTGGAAGTTGTCATGACAGAACAGAGCTGAAATACGAACCATGACTGAGGACAAAATGGGTTGACAAAGTTGTCACAAAAGACAGAAATCAACAGCATAGATCTGGATGTCGACCCTGAGGCTAGAGCGCCCGGGGTTTCCCTTTGGAATGTGCCTTAAGTTAATTAAGCGACGTCCATTTACGGCAGGTGGTTCCCACGCTTAGTCTCCTCTAGACTGGTCGTCGGTCGGGAGCTAACAGAGTGCAAGCATTTCGCACCCCCACCGTCGTCAACCACAGCGACCACACCCCCCCGCTCAACACAGCTAACAACGAGCGGCTCATTGTAAGTAATGCCTCTGACGTCGGGCGGTCCGGTACTGACGGCCATCTGCGTATGCAATCAACAATCAACCCCGCCTCTGGCCTTCTTATGATCCCTGCTCCCCTCTCTTCTCACATATACGGACCCTTTGCTCGTCGCAGACCCCGCATGCGACCTCGAATCCCCTCTGCTCGCCGACAATGACTTCAAGCGCGACGCACGAAGCGCGGCCGGTGGCACCCAACGATTCCGTCACCAGTCCCAAGCGTTTAAGCAGACTGAACGACTTCATGTCTCGCTCGCGCACCTCGTCTCTGCCTGTGCGGCCACAGTCGAGTAGCGGTGTACAGTCGTCGACCTCGCGCCAGAAAATAGGTCAGAAGATTTCTAGTTTCAAAGGCAAGGGAAAGGACAGGGGAGACACCGAGGGGGAAACCTCTAGAAAGGCTGCCAGCTCCACTGTATCTGGTGAGTCGACGATGCCATTTAACCGTATCACTGTTTCATGGGCCCGCTATTAATGCACATCTGATGAACAGTTGTTGACCCATTTGCAGCGAATCCCACTGCCTCCTCGTCGTTTATGACGTTCTCGCCCACCAGCACGCCGACAGTCTTGTCTCCGCCCAAGAAACTGCCAGCACCTCTCAACATGCGTCCGCACACTGTAAATTCCGACGAGACAGAGTCTGTCATGTCGCAGCCGGTCTCGCCGACATCCCCTACCCCAGCAACGCAGACGTTTTCGACGCCTGGCCGAAGAAGGGGAAGCATCCTCGTCGCAGCATCAGATGCCCTCTCGTCCTTTGCGCGCAAGACGCCGATGCGATCATTACATCTCAATATGGGCGGTATTGGTAGGACGAACAGCACAAAGTCATTCGCGACTACGGCACAACCTATCATCCTCACTGAGGTCATCGAAATTAGCGAGAGTGCTGTACGCGCGAGCAAACGTCGAGAGGAGGAGGAGGAGGAGCGTGAGCGGCTTCGTGAGGCTGCGGCAAGAGCGCTAGGGATCAACGATAAAGAAGGCGACGCGTCCAGTATGAACTCTCGTCAGCGCTCAGGACTATTGGACATCGAGGAGCCCGGCGAGGAGGAGGACGACGCTGGAAATGGCGAGTACCGCGGCTGGGGAGACGACTCAGTGACGCCAACTGCGACTTCGCTGCCAGGGTTACCTCACGCCCCTACACACTCCCGAACGCGATCTAGCTCGTACATTCCCCCGCATACACTCGCCTCTCTACCTGCCCGGTCATCAACCCCGCTTTCCACTTTCTCCTCGCAACAGCACTCAACATCGGTATCCACGCACCCAATGACGCCTAAATCCTTCTCCACACCTCCTTCCTCCGTCGCTCCTACCCTCCGCATTAACACATTCAATTCCTCGAAGAGCTACACTGATGAAACCCTCTCCGGTCCCGTCCCAGAAATCCCTCCGTTCCCGAGCACGCCAGCCGCGCTCACGCCGTTCACACAACTCTCAGCCACCTTACCTCGCTACTATCCCGCACCCTCGTTGCTAATGTTTACACTAACCAAGCAGTGGAAGAACCGCTATCTAGTATTTACCTCCCCTCCCATCTCGCCGTCCTCCCAGAAAGCGATGTTCCGCTCGCCATTGAGCTCAGACTCGACGAGCGCGACGACGCCCGTACCGTCCTATTTGCATCTGTTCAAGACGGATGGGAAGGAGGAGAAGGAGATCGAGCGGCTGGAGATTAATGAGGAGAGCGTGGTGTATGTCGCCGAGGGAGAGGTTGGCGGACGGAAGGGAGTTATCAAAGTTGGGGGTTCGTTGAAGAAGAAGCCTTCGACTGTCACGGTCAGACGGCCGTCGACTTCTGGTACGGCGACAAGTGTGAATGCACCGACGGCTAGCTCGCGGACGTCGAGTTCGAGTATGGGGTCGGTAGAGGAGCCTGTTAGTACGGAGGGTGGTGTGTTGACGAACTTTGAGAACGCTTCGACGGCGTCGAATGGACAGAGTGTGGAGGGGAGGACGATGTGGGTTGTGCAGATTACGGATCCTGAGGAGGCGCAGGAGTGGATTGGGGCGATTAAGGGCGCTGTGCTGAACCAGCGGTGAGTATATGCTGTTTTCCCCCACGAGAGAGAACGATTACTGACCAATTCAATAGGTCTATACGGGCAGGTTTGGGTATGCCAACCGCTGTGAACGGCATGGAGCCCCGAGGAGACCTAGACGTTGTGCTCTCGATGCGCGCGCAAGGGCTTTTCCCGAGTCCGACTGTTCCACATGTTGATTACCACAACATGAACGGAAACGCCACCGTCCGGAGCCAGGGCGCGACCAGTCCGACGAACTCGACGTTCACTGGCGATAGTGGCCATGCCTCGCCTATAGCGCAATGGTCAAGGGCACCGTCCGCTGCGGCCTCGTCAATGACAAGTTGGGAGACAGGCTCGACCGCGGCCGTCTCACTGACTAACGGATCTAGTAGTCCTATTCCGCGTGCTACGACGGCGTTGAAGAGCCTGTTCACCATTGGTGGCGGTCGACCGAGGTCTCCATCGACTTCTTCTGTTACAGCACCGGCACTTACGGTAGAGGGCGAAGAACGACCAGAAGACTCCTTCGGCCATGCAGGCGCGAGCCTCATGGGCATGAACCGCTCAAACAGCTACATCAACGACAGCCTCGCCTCGCCCAACACTCCCACCCTCTCAACTCCCCGCGCAGGTTCACCCATCATCCCTCAGGAAGTCTTCTTGGAGCGTAAGATCCTGCCGGACCCAGATCGCCAGTTGCTGGAGAACGAGGTCACGGCGGATTTGCCGTCGATAAAGAAGGCGTCGCCTAGTAGTCTTGGGTTTGGACGGCCTCGTGAAGGAAGGGAGAGGCATAGTGTCCCTGTTAGGGTCAGTTCGGACGGTATTACCTCTATTGCTCTGCAGCCTCCGCCTCCGAGAAAGCGAGCGGGCACGGTCAATAGTACTACCCTGTCGGTGTCGGTCTCGAGCCCAACGGATTCATCGCCCGCGACGCCTACCTATACTTACTCGCATACAAACACCAGTACGGCGGAGAGTCTGGGTGTCAGCATGGGTGTCAAGAGTTCCAACTTGCTAACGCCTCCGCTGCCTACCACTCCAACGTCTCCTGGGATGAACAACGCGAACGGAAACGGAAAGCGGCGTGTAACCCGTGCATCTTGGTCTTCCGTGTCAACTTACGGCTCAGGCGACCAAACACCGTCGTCTCCGGAAGAAGCGAGGTCTCGTCGGTGGTCACGTAGGAGCAGCGTCCCTCATCGCATGAGCCCGCCCTACCCGTCAATGTCATCGCCCCCGTCCTCTCCTCTCATGCAAGACAGACTGACTCCGCCGATCCGCCATCCATACGCATCTGAAGATGTTTCGCTCAGTCGCTCTTCGTCTGTCGGGTCTGGACACAGTCGGGTATCGGAACTGCACACTCGTCCGTTCTCTTCGAAACGTGCGTCAGCAGTGTCCGTACAGACTTCCAGTACCGCCAGCACGCAGCACTCCTACCCCGCTTCAGCTAACAAGGCTGTATTTGCTACAGTGAGACCGAAGTCTGCAAAGCGCGCTTCGCTTCCGCCTCCGCAACGACCTGCACCGAACTCCGCGCTTCCTCCTACGCCCTCTGAGAATGGGCATGCTGGACCTGCGATGGCTCCCGCTCAACCTCATTCTGCTCCGAGGACTTTGCGGGAATCACTGACTTTGAGAGGGAACACGCGGCTGTCTACTTCTCCCCCTACACAGCCTCCTGCATCTGCCTTGCCTCCTAGACCTGACGAGCCCGGTTACCACCATCCTGTGTACAACCACCGACGCAGCTCCAGTTCAGGCAATGCCAGTAGTCCGTTAGTACCCACAGAATGTATGCCCACTAGCGCTGTCCGGGCTCAAGCACCCTCTCTACCTCCTACTTCTCCTTTACCGCCCCCTCCGCGCCCTCACACCGCCAACGGATCCTCCCCCTCCCGCTCCGCGTCCATCATCGGGCGCCGTTTACGTATATTGAGTTCCCCTCCTTCCACCGCTCCTTCAAATTCAAGACCTGCTATAGACGATTTTGCCGACCAGTTTGCCGGCGTAGGTCCCATTTCGATTCCCGAGTCACCTATCATTCCTGGGCCTATCACAACTTTGCAGAATAACGCCAGTTTCCTTCGCATGTCCCCTCAGACTCCGGATAATGACTTTTTGCTTGATGCTGCTCCCCAGGGCCTTTCTCCGCCCCCACGCCGCGGGTCGCGGCAGGTTGCCACCCCGGACAAGGAGAAACTTCAAGACGAGGTCGGCCCTTCGACGTCCACCGATTCTGGTACTAGCGAGTCTTCACGCGAATTCAAAGCGGATAGTCCGGTGTTGGCGCCGCCTCCGGAGCTCGATGCTTTCCCCCCTTTGTCTCCTCCTGCAGTCAGATCTTCAGACCATTCAGCTGTTTCTCTGGTAGACGTTCGCATATAACATTTTTGCGAGTTTTTCATTTATGCTTTCTTGTCCCTTCGTTCTTCGTTTTGGTGCTTGCTGGTTACTGCTCAAAGCTTGTATTTTACCTTCCTCATATATAGTCCTGTCACGCACAGTTCACTACGACCACTCATGCACATGTACTTCTGCGCATTTATTACAATCTCTTGGATTCTTGGATCATCATATTACAATACAAATTATATAAACCATACACTCAGAGCACTGCGACAACATGGAGTCCGAAAGGATACGTGTACGATACGATCATGCAAAGCTGTTCTCAACGTCGGCACTGTCATCTCCCACCTCAAGGTTGGCGAACTACAAGCACGAAGAGTTAGCATATGAATAGGTACGAGATACCATATGCACTTACCGATAAGAAGGCAGCCGGTCGGTGCTCCTCAGCCCAGAACAAGAGGGGTGTATCAAGCGTCATGGAGTAGTTGAGGTTTGGTGACCACAACTGTGTCAGGCCAATGCCGTAATTCCATACGCGACCCTCAGGCACAAGCGTCATACCGAGGATACGGTCTGACAACAACAGCTGTACGCGCTCAGACATGTTCGGGTTGAAGCCCTGCGTACAAGTTCAGTAGGTGAAGATTATTAGAGAATAAGAGCTAACTTACAGCAGGATTGGGCGAAGTGTCGCTGTTCTTTCGTCCCCACTCGAAACCGGGCACAGTCAAAGAGTGCGCGGAGAGCGACACGGAACCAGGCGTGAATGCAGCAGTAAGACAGATGGATGAAGGTCCCCATTCAGGGTGATCTGCCATTAGCTTGCCATGAGTGGTCACGTCCGTCGGCGAAAGGTGGTTGAGCTCGAGAGCCTGAGTCTTGATCCATCCCAAGGGTTCGAGGTCCTTCAACAAGAAATCATCACGGGGCAGCTGCGCGGGCAACTCCACACTGTTATTGTTCCCTCGTTGAGGAGCCCATGCAATAGCCTGAATGCACAGTTAGAATATCCTTGATAAGACTACGGCCGCGAACAACGTACCTTGATCTCCTTGACTTGCTTGTTGTCAGGAGGTGACACACCATACAGGAACGCAGCGACTTGGGTACGAAGATCGGCAGCCGTGACGAAATGACGCAACAAGTTCTTCGGAAGGACATATGTGTAGGACGATGCATCGTCTCTGACATCGTCATTCGAAACGTAGATGTGCTGGAGACGAAGAGGAAGATGGGTAGCCGAGATGGCCCTTACACGCCAGTCCGACTTGCTGCTGAACACCTGTTGCTCGTAGTTCGTGGCTGAAGGATGAAGAGTCAGCGAGAGTACGATTGAGCCACATTTATGTACTCACTCGTCACAGTTTGGATCGTATCACCATGGATGTTAGTCGTTTGGCTGTATCGAGAGAGTAAGTTACAGGATAGGAGCACCTTGGCAACAATGACTCACGTCTGTACCGCAGTAACCTGACCTTGCCCCTCATTGTTCTTCTCCAACTCGGCCATCTGCTGTCGCTGAACCGAAGGTGCCACGATTTCCTGACCCAAGATGATGTCTCGAATTTCACTGGCTGTCAACGAGGCAATGTTGACGCTGTTGCGCTTTCCGAAGTCCTGAGTAGTCCGAAGATTAGCTGATGCAACATAGTAAGGGCTGCACACGACGTACAGCCAAGATGAGATCCTTCAAGGCCACTTCTACCTTGATCCAATCCTCATCGCTCAGCGAGGGCCAGACGAAGTGAGGCTCGGTAATGGTGTTCTTGTCAGGACGCAAAATGATCTTGGCCTTCTCGTTGTTGACATGAAGACCACGCAATAGCAAGATCAATCGAGAGAAGGCGGTGTAACTTGAGATAGACTTCAGCCAGTCATCTACAGTCGGATATACTGATCAGCATCGCGATTCTATAGTTGAGAAGGGGTTCACCTACCGTAAAGGTTGAAGAGAACCATCTGCGGTTGCGTAGCACGCTAAAGAAGATCGGTCAGTGTCTGCTCTAACAAACAGTGTTATTAACTAACCAGGATCAAGTCACCAAACTTCTCCATCTTCATGCATGCTTGGAACGGAAGCTGCAGCTCACTACCCTTGATGACGATGTTGGGGAAATCAAGCAAATGCACTTCGAGAGGGTCTATCGGCAAACAGTGAGTGTCCGAGTAATTAGCCACTAAAACGAGTGCATACCTAACATGCCCTTGCGCGTGACGATAACCTGTTTCGGCTGTTCTTCGACGGGCAGTGAACGAACGAGAGCAGCTACTTCTTCGGCAGTCTTCCATTTAGCCAACTGACCGAGACGCTTCTGACCAGCCCAGACACTCGTGTGAATGATCTTCAAGAACAGTTGTCCAGAACGCGGGTTGAAGATGAAGATAGCACCGTCTGAAAGACGAAAGTTAGACCATAGACCTGTATCACACTGACTAATGCACTTACTGATAGGCTTGGTGGTCAAGTTACCCTCGAACGTCTTATGGCTAAAGACGATGCGTAAGACACACTTCTAATATGATCAAAGAAAACTGCTTACATCGTAACTCGGTAGACGTTCGTGTCATCGACGAACCCTAAGTGAAAACCATCAGCTAACTATTGAGGTCCATTCTGAATTCATGCTTACAAATGATTTGATTCGAGAAAAGCTCAGAGTAGTTCTAGAAGACAGACATAATAAGCAACTGTTTGATTTATCAACAAAGCTTGACTTACCTGACTGTTCAAGTACGGCTCGGTAGGCTCCGAAGAGTACAACTGCAAGCCCTTCCGAATACGCTCACGCAATACGTGACATGCCGGGTTTGCCTTCATAATCTTTGCCATTGCTTGTTGGATCAGAGGCTTGAGACCAGGGAACCAATTGCCGTAGGCCGACCAGAGGTTGTACGCAAGATCCATGCCGATCATGACACCGGTGGGCGAGGGATAGATACTCATGTTATCCGAGATCTAAAGTGGGTGAGATGAGCGTAAGCCGGCGTAACAAAATCAAAGACGCTTACGTAGTCCAAGAACTTTGCACGAGTGTATCGCTCGATGTCGTGCGTGTCGAAGTCACCCCAACGGAGTTGAACATCAATCCAGAACTTGTTGCTAGTAGTGCCATCGAGAACATCTTTGCTCTACAAAGAGATAGGTCAGCGACGTTCTCGGAAGGGTGCTGTATACTTACATCAGTAACAAGCGACGGCCTAGCAATGTTCCACTTGTAGGCGGAGAACAGAAGAATATCGGCACAAGAAGAGTTCATCTTGTAACTCTTACGAGGGTGAATCGTCTCCTTCTGCACGGTCTCGATCTGGAGAGGCTCAAGCTCTTGATCAAAGACTTGACACTGTGAGATAATGCCCGTTAGCGCTGTGACCGAGAAAACACTCAGAACGACTTACAAGATCCATGACAACACTCTCGTGAACTAGAACACATGTGTCAACCAACAGTATTTAGGTCAAATCAAAAAACTTACTCTTCTGCCACAAGTGAGCACGGAAGATCTGAATCAAACTAATCTTCAAGGTAGGGATCTTGCCGTGCCTAGATTGCAGTGAGCCCAATGCGCCAGAAATGTATGATACCCACTTACATGAAGATACCCGTCAAATCAAGCTGGACCTGGAAACCAACGTACACGTTGGCACGATTGATTGTAGGGCTCCACCAAAGCGTGAATCGTCGATTGGGGATCTGGTTCAAACCGGAACGCTGGGCGTTCGTCAACTTCTTGTACCTCATAGACTCCTCGAAACCGGACGCCTTCTCCCAGAAAAGACCTGCGACGGCATTAGCGACGGCAAACAACTCTGAAACCTGTAATACTGACCTTCCCAGGTCGGGAAGTATGTGCCCTTGAAGAGTGTGTGTTCAAGGATACCCTCTACACCGCCGAGCGCAGCAATGACATCGACACGGTAGTTGTTGAGCTGCCAAAGTTTACCATCATGGCGCTGTGACGTCCACCAGAATGGATTGCTATGTGCACATTGATTAGACTTTATCTCTCTGAACTAGTAGCAATGAACGTACTGCTTCAACAACTGATACTGCTTCCAATCAGTGCGAACACGCCAACCGCGATCATAAGCAAGCCTAACAAAACTTATCAGCTATGGCGAAGAACAAGGTGACGACATTACTCACGTGTGACGATCCTTCTGGAACAAGGTGTTGATACGAGGAATACCACGATCCCAGCTGTCCTCGAGATCCTCGAGAGTCAAACGACGGTTTTGAGCGTTGGCTTCCTTCCTCTTCATCGAGTACTCCGACCAAACACGGGCGGAATCCAAGAACTCAGCCTCCCATGGTTGCAGGTAGCGATACAAGTTAGGGATGAGCTGGTCCTCTTCGTGCGACATACCCGCTCGGAAGTGAGTAACACCAACATCCGTCTGCTTTGACCAACGAAGATCACTTTGAGGGATGAGAACGTGACCCATAGACAACATGCCGAGACCGCCCAATTCCTGTTTACATGGTCAATACACTGATGTAGCAAACAGCATTGCGAACGTACCTTGGGAGTGTAGAACACGACAGGAGGGAAACGAGACGGCATCTTACTGTTGAGACCGATCTTGACACGAGTCTGGATCTTGTTCTCAGCCTTGACCAGAGCGTCCAGCAACTCGTTCGTGTGGATGACTGCTTCACGGTAGTAAGTCATCAGCCCGATGAGCGCCGTGTTCCACTTGTTCACGATCTTAGAGAACGTCGTCGAACCGGAGCTCATGAGAATCTGACGAATACGGTTGTTGAACTGTTGAACGCCCTCGTCCGATACTCGCAAGAACGCCTGGGCCGTCCGCTCCTTCGTCTGCTCGTTGGTGAGATTCCATACGGCATCCTTGAGCGAGAATTGCTCTCCGCTGGTGGTTCGAATCTTGGGCAGAATACGAACTTCGAAGCCACACATAGAGAATAGCAGCTGAGGGTTCTCCTTCGAGTAGACGCTGACAAAAGTGTCTTCCCACTCGATAGTCGTGAGCGAGCGAGGCAGACTCTGCTTGACATTCCAGAAGACAGCGCGACCGAGGTTAACATCGTGCTTGATGAGTCGCATACGACAGTCTCGCGGCCAGCATCGCTTGTTGTTATAGCCGATGACGTTGTTGTTGGTGGGGTCAGGGTTCGCACTGAGGTAGCGTTGGATGAGGTCTCGAGATTCCTCTGCAGTGAAGCGGAAGAGAATGTGAATGCGATCGACGTAACGAGAGTAGAGTCGGATAGGATGACGGGTCTCGGTTTCTGAATCCCGATATTGCAAGAAGTTGTTGGGCATCTGCGGGGGTCCTGCCATCTCACTGGCTCGCGATAAGCCGAGGATGAGCAAATCCAGAACGAGACCGTAGTACTGGAAGACGAAGGCCGAGAACTGAAGACCACGAATGAGACCATAGGCATTCGTGTGAGCCATGTCCTTATATGTGAGCACGGTATTGTTCTTGGCCGTGATGTAGTCCGCCAGATTGTGGTCGAGAATGAGACGCAAGAGACGGTTGAGCAGGGTGAGATCAATCTTCTCATACACCTTGGACAGGACAGTCTCCATGAGGACATTGCATTCGCCTTCGCTTGTCTCCCAGATGTCGTTCAAGTTGTTGATACCCTGGCACCACTTGTAGACGAGAAGCGGCGGTGGCTCGGTATCAGCAGGCTTAATCCAAGCCGGGAATAGGCCACGCTTGTCGGCTTCGAAGAACAGGAACTGGTCGAGGTAAGCATCGGTGATCTTCTCCACAGGCTCGATGTCGTAACAAGGAATGAGCTTGTCGTAGGTGTCGAAGAACTCGATACCTGATTCCTTGAAGGCACGCTGGGTCAAGAGCAGACGCTTGATACGAGACAGGCACTCATGAGGGTTGTCGTAGGCCTGCTCGATGAGAGCGAGCTCTTCACGCTGAGACTGGTTCAGACGGCCTTTCACTGAGTAAGCCTCTTTCAGCTTCTCCAGAGCGAGTACGAGCAGCTTCGTGTCGTGCTTGTAGTTAAGCGGCGGGAAGGGAATGGGCGAGAACTTGCGACTTTCCAGCCAATGCACAGTAGCGGTGTAGATGGCGACAGCCTCCTCAGCACTGATGTAAGGGCCATCCTTGAGGTAACCGTGCTGACGCTCCTGCTCGGCCTTCAAGTACAGACCTGGAGGAGCAACATGTTAGATTCAGATTTTCAAACGCGGAAGGGACGGATACTTACGAGTGAGACGACCAAGGTTCTTCTTGACGACAGCCTTGTCAACAGTGGCGCCACGACGGATACGCTCACGGTTGTAGTGGGCAACACTATTGTCTCGAGGTTAGTAACCCAACCAAGCCAGCAATCACTGAGCACTTACGAGCACCACCAGTCTGCCTTACTCTTGATGTATCGAAGAATGATGTTCTCGATCGCGGTGGGCATACCAGGGACCTTCCAAGGAACTGGAAAGAGCGTCAATACCTAGATTGAGAATGATATTCTGTGTACGTACTGTTGGCCTTCCAACAACGCCAGGCCTCAGACAAGTGCTGCAAGATAGTCTTCGCCTTGTTCTGCTTGATGGACTCGGGCATCATGTCGAGGATATCGTGCATGACAGCAGCACGCAGTTCCAAGTCGTAGTGAGACTCGACACGCTGCTTCGTGACGGTCTTCGCAACACCCTTGCTGTTTCTGCCCTCAAATTGACGAGCGAGAAGGTTACCAAGCCTGGATGGTATGTAAGTGACATGGCGCGAAGAAGAGTTAAGAATGACTCCTCACCATCTCTCAAGAAGAGGAACGATACCGCGCATGAAGAACAGCCACACTCTCCAACCCGGAGCCCAGAAGCCACATCCAGGACCCTTACCAACAGGTCCAGTATTGAAGCGGTAGTAGATGAGATGCTTCAAATCCTTCGTCATACGTACTTGCCTCATGAGCTATCCCAGGAAGTCAGCATTCAGAACAACCGATCGGTATAGTGGTACGTACCTTGTACTTGTACCTGTACATACCGGTGAGAGCACCGATATGCGCGAAGATATACTGGAGGGCATCGGCCAGCTGGAAGGCGTCGACATTTCCGAGACGGTACTGAACGTGGGCGTCGACAACGAGCTTCGTCAAGCGAAGGATCTCACGACACAAGTGGAAGGCGTTTCCGAATCGAGACTTCTTACGCTCCTTCGTCGTGAGGGTCTTGACCGGCTTCAAGTTCATGTTGTAGTCCAAGTGAAGGTAGTTCAAGTTCTGTCAATGCGAGCACCATTAGTCCGCGGGTAATGCCAAAAGGTCGGTCGTGAACTTACCTTTCGATGAATGAGCAGGTTAAGCATGTTGTAACCCTGCCTGCACACTTGCAAACCAGCCTCGACCCAATCCAGTTTCGTCGTCTGGAAGAACTTGGTCGCCTTGAGTTGACGG
The DNA here is from genome assembly GCA_037042295.1 of Irpex sp. Y119-03. Taxonomy (NCBI): domain Eukaryota; kingdom Fungi; phylum Basidiomycota; class Agaricomycetes; order Polyporales; family Irpicaceae; genus Irpex; species Irpex sp. Y119-03. Next base: position 103,319 of record JAXQKB010000338.1, on the reverse strand, counting down.
AACAGGTTCTTCTTCGTCATAGCCCTCTCAGGCCGCGACTTCAACTCGTTCAAGACGAAGCACTTGAGCAGCTTCTGGTAGGACACTCGAACCTTGACAGGCTGGCCGGGAGGGCAGTGCTCGAGGTACCAGTTCTTGACCAACGGGATGTCCTGGGCACGACGCATACGGCCCGAACGACGGCTGTAGGGTTCAGGTGCCCACCAGAGGCCAATAGCGTCCGCGGTCAGGTCGGTCTCGAGCGGCTTGTCCTCCAAGAACGGCTCGACTTCCTCCGGCAACTCGAATTCATCGTCATCTGCACCGTTAGGTCCGAAAATTGAGTCCTCGTGGGACACGAGGGGAGCGTTCTTCGGCGTGTAGCCTCGAAGTGAGATAGGGTTAATGAGAGGGTCGAAGTAGAACGCAGGAAGGTCGGGGTCGTCGGTACGGATGTAGACGTTCTTGGGAGTGTGGTAAGGAGAGATTTGCACAGAGCGAGGGAGCGAGTTGTAGAGATGGGGGAAGGCGACTTTGTACTCCGTGCGGATCTGCTGACGAATGATGATCTTGTTGATGTCGTTAAATTCGTTCCAATCCTCGTCAAAAGTGTCCATATCCCGGTAAAGAGGCTCGAACTTCGGACCACCAGGAATGGCCATGTTCAGAGCCTTGGCAGTGAAAAACGCCTTCTTGTCAAACAAATAACTGGAGTTGGCGTCTGTGTGGTCTGACAGAAGGGTGCGACCAAGTCGATAAAGGTTGGCCATGACAGGCAGAGTCAGCGACCAGTACTTGTAGGAAGAACCGTTGACAGCAGTCTTGTCGTCGACGAGAGGTTTAGCGTCGTAGAACCAGTCGAGGATGGCCGCATCCTCCTCCTCATCCAGTTCGAGCTGAATCGCCTCCAAGGGTTCGACGTCGAGAACGTTGTCGCCATAGTCGAGCGGAGGCTCCTCGTCATCGAATGGTGGGAACCGCATACGCTTGAAGTGTCGACGATCACGCTTCTCTCTTCGCATGGCGAGCCACATTGTACTCCACTGCGCATGATACACAGGCTCAATGACGCGAGGGATCTCGTTGACGAAGGTGATAGCACCAGTAATGTGGTAGAGCACGGGCACTTCGCGTACTTGCTCCCATGGGTAAGGAATATTCTCCAACAGCTTCATGACCGCGTGAGGAACGTACTTCAACGCGCCGAGATGCACTCGCTTGTCGTTTCGGAACTTGCGGTTGGACATATCACCGTGGTCTTTGATGATTTTACGGACGTGCTCAGGAGGCAGATCCTACACCATACGCCAAATCAGCAGCCTTCCTATCCACAAAACGACACGTTTCCGAGTACGCACCTGCTTCCCCATGTCCACAAAACCTCCTTTGCGCTTCTCGCCGTAACGCTTCTTTTGCATCTGCACCCATTTCTGGGATTTTTGTGCCAGCACCTCCGGTGGCATTCGCGAACTTGAAGCTTGGCCAGGACCAGGCAGAGGCATGCCAGGTGGCGGCGGTGGCATGCCTGGCGGCAGCGACATAGGCATACCGGGTGGCGGAGGTGGCATTCCAGGTGGGTAGCTCATCGTCGTTGTCGTGCTCGACGCGGACTTGAGAGTCTTGGGTAAAGTTGCGACTCGAATGCGACGCCCTGACAAACTATGAGGTATTCGGGGTCACGTCGGTCCAAATATCGTGCAAGCGCCCATACCCCTCTGACACCCCTCATTTCGAGATTAGCATAGGTAGAAAACATTGTACCGTGCTTCTCAATCGACAGTGAAAGTTGTACAATGGATAACACAGAACAAGTAGAAGCCGTCGTATGTATGTTTTTAACCTTCGATATTTAGACATCCTTCTTACACTGTAGAACACTACAATAGCCCAATGAACTCGAAAGCGCATCTAAACTACGCAACATCCTAAATCGTGCAGGATGCTACATACAGCATGTTGAAGGGAAAGGACGCGGAGTATTTGGTAGCTAATTCTCTCGTTAATTTCATTGACCAGTCTCTGATATTTTTACAGCTGCCAGTGAAATACCCGCCCACACTGATATCGAGATCAGCCCAGTACTCCTCTTCACTTCCACTGAATATGAAGAGCATGGCCGACATACACTCTTGGACCACTACACCTTCAAATGGAGGGACGGTCGTATGGCACTTGCACTTGGGCTTGGTTTGTACAGTATATATATTCTTCTGTCCGAGTTACTGAAGCGCCTCCATATGTAGGTTCGCTGTTTAACCACTCCAACAGCCCGAACGTTTCGTATAGACTAGAGCCAGAAACAGAGTCAATTAGATATACTACGACACGGACTATTGCGCCAGACGAAGAATTATGCATCTTCTACGGTCACTCTCTGTGGTTCATGCCCGCCGACAGTCAAGATGGAGTTACTGCAGAAGACACTCCGGATGATGCGTGGGGTGGCCTTTCGCGGCTACAGAACGAGGAAGAAGAAGTGGATGAGAGTGAACCATCTTTCCTTGAGGGAAATCCCGACGAACTGATCCCTGAAGACGAGCTTCCCTTCACTCGCTTGAAGCTTATAGATGACGAGGCAGAGGATGAGCTAAGTGCTGTTCAGACGGGTAATTGCTCAGAAATTTGCTCAAGCCACAAACACTTACCTGACTGTAACTATAGAACCTGCGTGGGTTGTCGATATCTCTGACCCAAGACATACAGCCTCCTTGCTGAAGTGAGTGTAGTGAACTTCGCCTGCGCTTTGTTGACGTAGATTCGATGCAGATGGCTAAAACAGGTGGGCTACGATACGCCAACACTAACGCACCTCAAGCGAATACGAAAAACGGGTTCCACCACCACAATGTTGCTTTCCGCCGTCTCCATTACTCCCACCGCTCCGCAACCGCCAGCAGAATTTGGCTTGAACAGTCCATACATCCTCCAAGTCCCTCGCAGTGCCGCTTTGACTCAACTAGCTCTGAAACATAAAACAACTTTTTGGCCTACCGTCTACGCTCCTCGCAAGAAATTCGAGGCTGAGCCTTGGCCGAGAGCCAAGGTACGTTGGGCATGGCAAACCATGCAGGCAGTTATAAAAGAGGCTCTCGCCGCCAAGTGCAAAGGAGAGGTGATGCCATTCGTCCTTCATAGCATAAAGACTTTACTTACGCCGATACAGCTACCTATAGTCGCCTATGTTCCCCCTCCGTTTGATGAAGCCAGCCGACACGCGACGCAAGTCATGGAACCAATAACGGCACACGACACAAGAATATCAGCAAACCACCCTCTCCGCCACGCAGTCCTCAATGTAGTGAGATTAGTCGCGGACCGACGTTCCAAGATGTCACAACCGTCTTTGGAGAGCACAGCGGCGGAAACAGAGAATGCAAATGTTCGGAACGGCGCACACTATCTCCTCACGGACCTAACTCTGTTTCTTTCGCATGAACCATGCATAATGTGCTCAATGGCTCTCCTGCACTCTCGGGTGAAGGAGATCTACTATCTGCTACCGATGGAGAAGACGGGTGGCTGTGGTAGTATTGCGTGTCTGCCCAAGCTTCCTGGGGTAAATCATCGTTTCGGTATTGGTCGATGGAAGCCAGAGGCGAGCAAAAAGGATGTATTAGAGGCGTTGGACATTGGGGAAGGCACTGATGCATGATAACCCAAAATCCCGGTTGTATTATGGTGCATATTATAATATGTGACTTTTACCACGAATCATGCCCCGAAGGCTGAAGGCGGCAATTAGGAAGTGTCGATAGTATGATGTTGAGTAGTACGTACCTTGCCACCCACTACCACAGCTCTCGTCTCTTCTGGCGTATCTCACGCACAAGTGACTTCCTTTCACCCCACTTCGCACGCTGTTCTGCATGCATAGCATCCCTCGCAGCCTGCTTCTTCTTCCTCGCTGACGGGTTCAGAGGAGCCATCAGCCTCACAAACTGGGTCGTGCACTTGAACTCCCTAGCAAGCTTCGACACCGTCCAGTTATCTGGATCCGCCTTCCGTAAGTCCTTCATCTTCCTAATGTCCTCTTGTGACATCCTCTCCGGTTCTACTCGGGTGTCAGGGAAAAGGACCGGGGGAAGAGGCGTGTTTGATGACGTCGCCGTAGGGGGTTTAAGCAAGGGAGATGCAGGCCTGGTAGTGTATGATTCTGGTGTTGGTGCAGTCGGTGGTGGACGATGAATGAATGTCAAGTCACCGGGGAGCTCTTCGTATGTGGCATGCGGGTTGTTTACAAGCGGGTCGGGTGCCCTTGCTGGCGGTCGCTGGGGAAGACGTGACGCATAGCGTGCAAAGTTGAGACTGAGCCCGAGCCTCGGCTTTGCTATGATGGAGGCCAGCATCTTGCGAAGGTGGTGGTAGAGAAGTGCAAGCGTCTGCAAGCGTGAGCTCGCTTGTAGACACAGACGCTCATTTTCGACTCCTTGACAGGCCCCCAGACACTTGGTAGACAGCATCCAAAGATCCACCGTCCAGTTTTTCTAGCTCAATAAGCCTCGAGCTCTGATTTACTTATGCACAACAGCTGAAAGGCACAATACATGCATTTATGTGACTATGATGCTCCCTCGTGTCGTTAACACAGCGCCGAATCAGTCAGTGAAAAGATACAGTATTCAAATCTGACGTGAGTGATAATGTGGTAGCATGATACATTACATATTAATTTCAAACAGAGAGAGTATATTAGTCTATGATACTCGTTTATTTATCCCCGTCCTCTTCCTTACGCCTTCTGTGACTGAATGATCGCCTCAACTTCAGAGTCTATGCTGGCGAGGAAGTCTTCTATGGTAAGCTTAGGCTCCCATCCAAGGGAACGAGCGTGCGGGGACCTGACACGAGCATTCGAGCCCCAAATGCCAGAAATCTCTTCCGTCCAGAAATACTTCGACAGCTCCTCCTTCTCGAACGTCGTAGGTTCATCGGAGGTGCTGATTCCACGCTTGACGAGAGCCTTTCCGATGGCCTTGGCGAGGTCGTACCATGAGAACTCGCCGTTCTCGCCAAAGTAGTAGCCGTTGTGACCGTGGCCGACGGTGGAGGGGCTGGTGAGGATGGCGTCAAACAGCTTCACATAGAATTCAGCCTCTGATTTGGGATATTTTGATCAGTCTATGTTTGATAGAATTAACAACCGCAATGACATACGTTCGTTGAGACTGACGGCGGTCCATATTGCCTGACCCTTGCCAACTACGCCAGCTTGGCTGCGACCAAGTGCAGCTTTGATCAATGCTGGCACTTGAATGGAGAATCGGTTAGCAATCCCTGCGTCAACAAGTGGGTTGGAGGCCACGCCCCAGACCGTGCTCGGGAGGATGATATGAGTCTTCACGTAACCTGAAAAAGAAGTAAATACATTGTTACGCAAGGTGATTGAATGTTATCAACTAACCTTCTTCGTCCGCCTTGATGACAGCAAGATCGACATTACGGTGCAGTGCCGAGTCTGGGGTAGACGCATCAATGTCCTTCGGGTCGTCGTCACTGAAGATTCTGTCCGTTACGGATAGACCCGTGTTCGGAGCAGCGAACATGAAAACGCCTACAAGTGTGCGGATAATAGTGAGTTTGTTGTCCTCGGTAGTTAGCGATTAAAATGCACTGACCGGTTCCAGAGGTATGGATCAGGACAGGAACGTCACCGGTCTTATCGTGTCTTGCCTTAAATCCGGCAAGGAACGCGTTCGTTGCAACGAGGTCGTCCGCATCAGCCTGAACAAATCCTATAAGCTCATGCAATTAAACATACAAGAAATAACTTACGATGTTGAACAGGACATGTGCTTGCTCTGCCAACTTCTCAAGGAGAGCAGTGTCCTTAATCGAGCCGACAACAGTCTTCACGCCGAAAGTCTCGAGCTTTTTCGCCTTCTCTTCAGAACGGACGAGGGCAGTGATCTCGAAAGTGTCCTTCTTGGGGTGTTCGAGCAGTTGACTGAGAACAGTGCTGCCGAGGTAACCTAGATTGTACCATGGTCTGTGAGACGGTGATGAAGTAGTTGGTAAGTGAAAGACGCACCAGTTGCGCCGAGAATGAGGACGGAAGTCTTAGACATTGTAGGTGAGTGTGAGAGTGATGGATGGTAGGGAGTATTTGTGATGTTTGAAGGAAGTAGATGGAGTTGCTGTGGTTGCTGAAGTTCTTCGCTTTCATAGTCGTCTTATATACCTCCATCTTGAGGTCAATGAAGCCGGGTGTGGCCACCAACGGACCCTAGCCGCGATGCTGACCAAGCTACCAGAGAGCGGTGATTCAGCATCAGCTTGAGTTATGAACAAAGGTCGAGGGTGTATTACGAGCATCTGTGGATTTCTCATCGACGTGGTTGCAAGGCAAGAGCGGCGGCGGCGATCCGACCTGCCAGCTTATCATTATGCAACCTTTGGCGCCCTGATGTTGATCATCTCTCAACGCTCTGATTGGCCAACGGCTTGATCCCGACCGAACAACTCGAGACCATAATTGCCTACACATGGTATCTTCCAGGACACAGAGTCAACAGATAAAGTGAAGTTGGTTACAATTAGAGCAATTGACACATAGCAGATGCAGTGAGCTCTGAGAACCAAGAAGCCGCCCACTGTCCGCACAGCCTGACTTTGTGAGTACTCTGAGGCGGCGTTACTGGCACTGTGTATGAGCCAGTAAACATGAGACGAGTCAAGTAAGTACATGCTGAATTTGCTCGCACTGAGTATCGCGGAAAGATATCTGGGACCACCGGGCAGATTATGTCTGAGGTATATTATTAGCACGCGTCGATGTGATCAACGAGCCTATTACTTAGTACAGGGTTATTGAAGGCACAAATTACCACGGATGCCACGCCATCCGTGTACCTGGGTATAATTATGATATAGGTATAAGCCCGCCCGCAGTGATACGGAATGATCTTGGTCCTGTCAGAGATCCTCCACGTTTATCATACTTCATATTGAGAGGTATGCATCTGGTCGTGTCTTAAACCCCCACCCGCAACTGGTACACTCTGGTAATCGTGGAGGAAATTCGACTCAGCCTCCAAAGACCATGACAAAGCTAGATCCCTCACCAATACTGGGCCAGATCCCATTGACGTCTCTCTCCTCGCTATGTCTGAAATATCCGATTCGTCCAGAATGTTGGTTCCGGAGACGACTTCAGCTCCCTCAGTCTCACTTTCTAGATCATCTCCGTAGAGGCGAGACCGCATGGGTGCACCAATACCACCCACAAATCGTGAGAATTCTAGTTCATGGGTGGCCTCACCACCGCTCTGTATTGACGTTGAATGGTCGCATTCGTGGTAATAGGCATGGACATTGAGAACTATGCGGCTGGCGAGCATGTTCGGGATGCTAAAAACGATGCAGTCAGCAATGTGAAACTTCATAGAGAAGGTACTGTCAAAGTCGGAAAACAGAGCGGTGTGACTTGAATGCATTTAAGGATGACTTACGGGTTAAAGAAGGGAGAGATGATCCACTGGAAGGTATAGAGTGGGTCGACAACCTAAAATCCAGAGTAGGTCAGGTGGCATACGGAGGTGAAATACATAACCTTCACCTACGATCTTCTTGGAATCTGAGAACTGGAGCACAGATCTATTAGATTATGGAAGATCCTCACAACTCGAAGAATGACTCACATTTCCTTTGGTCATGCAGATATCAAGAATCAATACCACACTGCAAATGTCGATGATCAACAGAGAAAGAGAAATACAGGCACTGGTCCTACATGTAGTATAAAACACCTGCCAATAGTGTTAGATCGAATGATACATCGTCTGGCCTGCTGGGATACTAGTGGATGTAAATTGGACTGACCATCTCTCACAATGCGTTCAATGAAGCCAACTTGGCGAAGCTTCCTCATCTCTAAGATGAGTCGGAAAGTTGGCGTGACAATCGCGGCAAGGACTAAGGTGTCAAATACCAAGGCCAAGAATGGTACGGTGAATTCGTCTATTATTAGAGTAAACCAGGTAGTCTGTGAGATGCGAGCTTGAATAGAATGCAGTGAAGAAGTATGTTGACTGACATCTAAGACATATCATCAGGGTAAAGTCTGAATCATCTCTCCGAATCGTAAGCACGCACCTTCGAAGCTTTATGGCGTGTGCTTCTGTCCAAGGGGCCCACTCACATATTGACACCGGTCCACTGGCATATGCGGCGGGAAACACCAGAAGCATGTGCGCCTAAAATAAGATTTCACGCAAGTCAGGACGACAACATCGTAATAGCAAAGATGGGTGCCTTCTCACATATAAACCATATCCGAGCCGAGCTAGAATGAGCGTTGTTCCCGAAAAGAGGATCCAGCGGTTACGACAGCATATTGCCCACGCTCTCATGAGGAGCAAGGCTAAATTACACCGCGACAGTTCATGAGTCAATACAGTGGAGTCGCAATCAGTACGTCAAAAGGCGTACCACTCGTGCATGCGACACTTAGTTGCAGGACCACAGACGCTAAATATTGCGTACGGGTACAACTGTACGCGGCTACTGTTCAGTGAAGCCGAAAGGTGTACAGTACAGTGTAATTACTTACAAGGAATCCGTCGCGAACCCAAAGGCCATAGAAGCTAGACCCATACACAAACTGAACAGGGTTGAATATCTGCCGATGAAGAATAAGACTGCAGGTAAAGACACTCTGGGTCGGGCTTTCCTGGTCCAAAACATGTTGACCTCCATCGGCAGTGTATCAAGATAGTCTGCAATAAATAGCACTACAATCCGTAATCCCAGATGATATCAGTTCATGACTAGTTATATGATCAACAGATACGTACCGCTACACGCTAATGTAGCGCAGTTATCATCGTATCTAGCATAGGGAGGTAGTCAATCGTACGATACGCTTGATGCAAAAGGGGGGACTCACAAGTACCAGTAATATCCTGAAAACGGAACATCCAGTGGCATGGCTATCCGAGTCGGTGTTGGCAACTGTTGGACACAGTCGGGAGAAGCACAAGTCAATTAACACCGTAGGTGCGCGGTCCATTTATACATGCCATATTGGCTATCATATGCATCGCCACAGCCTGCAGCTTCTGAAGGTGACTTGTAAATGTCTCCTGTTCCGAGTCGTTGGTGGTGTAGTTATTGATTGTGTTCCATGCCGGGACCGTCACAGTGCTTGGCCAGCGACTGAAAGTAAAGTTCAAATAGGAGTCATACTAGTAGCATTGTTCATTTCAGAATCTTGTGAGTACCCTGTGGTAGAACGTCGGATGTATGGAAGTCGAGTTGGTCTGGCAGCGTACGCCGATGGTTGAAAGGGGTGACTGAGATGGTGATCGTACGAAGGACGAGTTCGGGTGCCGCGGCGAAGATGCCGACGTGAAGTTCCCCTATTTAGTATTGGACGTTACTGAACGCTGAGCGCTCCGGGGAAATCTGGAGGACAAGGTGGGGCATGCTACGGAGACCCACATGTCGAATGTGAGCGTGTTATGATGGGCACGGAGGATTTTCCTCGCGAACATAAGAACTCCTATCCCTCGAATGCTAAACATAGGACCAGGGTTTGTAGGAACTGCCAGTGGAATTTGGCCGGGGTCAAACTTGGACATCTCTGCAAGAAACACGAGTATCAACGAGAATATTGAACTCTTGGTGTATATTCATCACGTTCGTTCATTCTTTCGTAATAAGACAGGAGGCAAGCACCGCCAGGCGATGTACCGTATCTACTTCATAAAATCGACTTCCGACAGGAAAATCAGACCACGAACACCATTCAACCAGCCAAAAAGCAGAACATTCAGAGGCAATATAACACAACGAACGCGTAACGGGAACAAGAAACGTATATGCGACAAGCGGAGGAAATTATTGATGCCTAAGGGATATCTTGCCATCGTGATAGCCAGACAGGATGCCTATCCGTTCGCCGTTATTGCAAGACTTGGAGGTGAGAGCTGAACGGGGCGTGTAGTCTGGATATCTTGGCCTCAGAGAGAGAAGAAACGACGAGGAAAGAAGACAGAGAGGAAGGATATAACAATACAGGGCATAACAAGAGAGCCTAGGACCATAACCTTTATCATTGCCAACATACTGCGTGTACGTGCATTCCGTCTACGTCCTCACCGCCTCTGATAGTGGTTCCCCTGCTGGACACCCGGGGCACCCCATGCCATACCCTGTTGCTGTTGCTCATGTCCAGTAGGAACAGGAGCCTGCGCATAGCCGTATGGGTTACCCTGCGGCGCACCCTGAGGCTGTCCACCATAGCCAGCGTATATACCAGCACTTGGATCAGCGGTACCCGTAGGAGCATATGCAGGGTAACTTGGGCTCTGGGGCTGAAGTTGCTGGCCCTGAGGAGGTGGCGGGATCGTCAGGCTGCCAGAGAGAGGCATCTGCTGACGACTGTGTGGCGAGGTAGCGGTGTTAGAGGCAGGCGCCGGCGGAGGAGGTGGTTGCTGGGAAGCACCAGTGGGTGAGTTGGATGCAGGAGGTGGCGGTGGAGGAGGTGGTGGTCCGCCGGAAGAAGCCGCACCCGATGAAGGACGTGCGGGCGCCGTGGTGGTAGAGTCAGCGCGACGACGCTTGCGTCCACCCCGCTCGTCGGGCTCTGCCGAGGGTCCGACAGCGGTGTTATCTCCGTCATCGTTGCCATCTTCTTCCTTACCGCCGATAGAGAGACCGCCGGGAACATTGGGCGGTGGGGCGGGCTGCGCTGGGGAGTGTGGCATAGCAGAGGAGCGACCAAGAGGGGTGCCGACGGGCATGGTGGACGGAAGCTGACCATGAGGTGCGTTCAAGCATGCTTGGATAAGATTCTTGCCCTCGGGCTGAGTGACAAGGGGTTGCAGTTTGGCAGTAGTGAACGTGTAGACGAGCCCGGTCTCGCTCACGACAAGGAGCAACACCTGCGTACCAGTAAGAGTCGAGAGCTCATAAGCCTATACGACGTTATCAAAGGAGTCAAGACAGTCAGTGAACGGAACGACAATGACGGGATGAGCACATACCTTCTTCATGATACCAGCCTTTCGTTTCGAGAACGTTATGTGACGTCTCGACTTGTCTTGGATGAACTCGATCTTGATTTTTCTCCTACCAGCCTTCTTGTCTGTCTTGGGCTTGTCTTCGTCATCATCATCGTCTCCTGCACTGTCTGCAGCGTCTTGGTCTTGGATGAACGCGTCCTCTACTGACGGAGGCGCGGTGGGGTCGATCGGGTCGAGGCGCTGGCGTTTGTTGGACAACGTCGAGTCCGGCATGCTTCCAAATTGTTCTAACGGACAAAGCCAAGTCAGCCATGTTCGAGACGACGAGCAAGTAGACGATGTGGCGATGCCGAGAATGTGTAGGCGTATATGGGTAGACATCCCAAAACGGGTTGTGGGCGCGGTGCGCGAAGACGAGAGAGGAAGGTGGGACTTACGATGTAATTAAAAATTGACGGCGGGCGTGAACGGCGTGCTAATATCGTTCGACGACGCGTACGATGTGCTAATTGTTGAGCGACGAAGGCTGGAGGCCGTTGTCGACGGCGAGGAAGGGGTGGACGACGGATTGGGAGGTGCGTCGGGGAGGCAGACTGAAAGGGAAGGGGGGAGGGGCCTCTGCCGGAAAAGGGGAGAAAACGACTCGAAGAGGAAAGGAGGCAAGAAAGGTCGAAATGCCACCGCCCCCGATTCGTCTTATACCCAAAATCAGCCGTCCCGAACGCCCTGCACCGGCCATCACCGCCATCTTTCAACTCCGCACATCCCGCCCTCCTGCCATATCTTATCGCCCAGCGCATCATCACCCTTCCCCCTTTGGGAACGCCTCCCTGTTGTGGCGAGTCACGCCGCTTGTTCTTGTGCTATGAATGGCCACAGAGTTGCCTCCAAAGGACACGCTTTCCCTGGCGTTCTGCTCGTGGAACACAGTGGGGACTTCCTGCCCTAAAGCGGGTTCTCACGCGTGACCTGCGCCACATCATCTCTTTCAGGCACCGCAGCACTATATCGGGAATGTGTCACCTTGTGTCACGCACCTTCCATTTTCGCTCCCACCGTCCCGAACCCGGCATGACTTTCTTCTCGAACCGTTTGGCATCCCATCCGTGGCTGCTGTCTACGACGTCTTGAACGTGCATATGGCCTTCATCGTTGATGCACTCCTTTACACAGCCAGCCCAATCACACCAGGCGTAAGTGTGTGCTCAAACCCGCGGAATCCTAATTACACCGCGCGACGGGGACAATAGTGGACGTTGCGACATTGCTTGCATCAAATCGCACCGGAGTTCCAGCCTGAGAGAAGCTTGGAGAGCATCGCAGCCTCTCTGGGTGACAGCAAGTACGTCTCACGTTAACACTGTCGTCATAAATATTGCAATTGTTCAGCTTGTGGCAGCTTTCGCCCACTCCAGACCCATCGGTATTGCATACGAACCAGATAGCGACGAACTGAAGCTGAGATTCGAACTCAGAGAGAGTTACACCGTAATCTTCTGGAAAACAAACGGTTCGATGCAGCAAATCGTCGCGTGGCCACGAATCGCTCGCGCCTTCGCACTGAACCAATTCATCTTCACTGTGTGATCTCCAAAGTGGTGTGTGCGGTGTGCCTGGCAGGTGCTCGTCTTGTCTCCGCCGGCATTCCCATATACAGACTCCTTAGCCTTCCCCTCTGCCTCGTGGTCCCCGAGTCTATCCGTCTCCGGATCGCGATAGGCTCAGGTTATGCGTGTTTTGGTCCCGCGAAGGTACGCTCAAGATCTCATGTGGTTCGTTCAGTGGTGATGCTCTAAATCAAGTCCTTTGACAAAGCTGTTTCTGCGACTGCGCATTCGTACTTCTCTCGCCAAGTCCCACATGTGATATGTACTCGCGTATCCACACTCTTCTGGTCCCCGCAGAGCCCGAACTGGGTTTAGGGGCAAAGATTGTCAGACGGACCGTCACGGACACAGTTGGAATACTTGGTAGCAGGTTCATTTTCGCGCGACAGGACGCCATCAGCAGCTAGCGGGACACCCGATCGAGCCGAATCGTAGCCAGTTGAAAGCCTAATTACGCCACCACGCTGCAACCCAAATACAATCGAACCACTCGGTCCATAATAGTCCGGGTGTTCTTACCGAATTTGAACATTCAGGTCGGTTCTATCGAGCTTTAAAACTGCTCTTACGAGAAAGAGATAGGGTTGGATAAGGGCAATGAGGTTGAAGAAGCGCGAGAAGTATGTGTGAAAGCGAACAGGCCTTTCCCTTCTCTCGCAGTGGCCACAGACAGTGATTCGTCCGCTCCCAAATATGACCCATCGAACGGCGCCACACAGACCGAATGCCTTAACTCCATTGCTTCTCTGCGGAGATTACAAAGCAGCGAACCGAACTCCTACTTTGGGACCGCCTCGTGCGTCGCAGGCAATGCGAAGTCGATCGTGCTGTAAGCAGCAGCGGCGTTGAGGGTGGGCGCGACGTATATGGTGCGGTTTTGGTCGTTTTAGGTAAGTGAGGTGGTTATTGTTCTGGTATGCCTGCCTTCACTGACTTGGGGCCGATGTCGCAGTGCGGCCCGATTTTATGGCAAACATGAGCCATAACCGCAGCATGTTCGCGGTTTGAGTCATGTTTCATGACTGCTTGCGGTGTTATGCCACCCGAACGCCTCGAGGTGTCTTCGCCGCGGCCCCAATCAGGCAAGAGACCATGCAAGAACCTCTTAGTTCGCGGTTGGTCAGCTCCGTAATAGGGCACACCAACACGGCCGTTGCGGTTTAGGACTTGTACACGATGGATTCATCCTGTTGGTTAACACATCTGCCAACCGTCATCGTAGAGATATGAAAGGCATCAGGGCGTGGCTGCCAGATAGTCCTTACACAGCGATACACGCTGTGACTGAATTGACTTTGGTTAATAGGTCCCAGGCACAGTGGGGTGCTACAGGTCGGACTAGCGGACATCGCTCGACAGGCGGCAGTGCCCGCACAGCTTCTGTTCAAATTGTCCGTTGCCATACCTCGGTGAGCCCGAAGCCTTAGCCGCTTTTCAGGTATCGCTATTTTTGGCATCTGCGTCAGTCGTTCGCTGGCTACTTACTACCGAATAGCTACCACTGGCATAAGCTTAATGCTTTGGCATAACTATACCATGCCATGCCATATTCGCCTACAATGTGGTCGAGGGGATGTCGGCGTATGCGATGCGTAGTTCTCCTTTCCCTGCTCACCAGGGACAGCTTTGACGCATATTCTCTTCAATGTAGGCCTATGCGCGAACCTCTGACTACCTCTGGTTGACGATGAAGCGGCCCACTAGCCACAATCATCACGGTTTGTCATGTAACCAGGACATGGAGTACAAGGCGATAGGTTAATCCAACACTAGAATGTCCGATAGGCCTTTCATGTCCACAGCACACTGAGGTGAGAGCCAAGAACTATTAGTTATCCTGTGCTGATGTAGAACGTGTCGATTTGAATCAGAACACCCTCACTGTCTTATCTCAATACAGCCCGGGTATAAATGGAGATATCCTGGAAATTCGCGCCCTAGAAGCATTTAATCTAGCGCAAGGCCCGTCATACTTGGAAGAGCCGTGAGAAATCACCTTGTTAGTATTGCGCTTTGATTGGCTTTGGCGTGGATAAGGTGTATGTGGTAGGAAAAGGATTATGATTATAGTGGCGTATGTGTTGGATGAATGTCGTGCCCGGAGCTTTCTGTTGAACGACGCCGAGGAAAAGTTGAAGCGACCCATGGAGAAAAATCCCCGTATAGCACAATACGAGCTGTCGTAGGCTGCCGCTGGACATTGCATAAAATGGGCTCTATGTTTCGCAACATTGGACTAGCACGAACTCTCGCGTTGTGGTGACTTACCAAAGAGTCCTACCAAGACTGAAGATGGCAGGCCACGACCTTGACTTGGCTGACATTAACTGGAACTAGTGAGTCTTGATTACAACATGCCCTGACGTAGCACTACAGCTACTACCAACCGTCCTGTCTCTTCCTATGACAGCTTGTTTCTGAATAATTTGTTAACCCTCTCATCCGGAGGTGCGTACCTACACGAGAAGTACTCCTGCCAATGCCCATGTAAGCACAATCCAGTTCTCTGGACTATCGACTACTTGGACACTCTCCCTATGGAGATCCGCACGTTTTGGAGTAGGAAAGCCAAGGTCTCTCTCGCAATGGTTGTGTTCTTCGTTGGACGATATTGTACGCTATTTTTGGTGCTGTTATCCATGGCATATGTGGCCCCGGGAGATCCTCCCGATATTCTGTATGTCCCTCATCTCGAACTGAGAGATGGTTTGATACTCATGAGATATGTCATCTAGCTGTTCAGTTACCATCTATGCCTCATATCCAGCCCTGGTGCTAGGTATTTTGTGCGCCAACAGTACGTCGTCCGTTAATCCTCCGGTAGCGTATGACTCTAATGTAGGGCATGATCTTTTAAACTCGCAGCGCTATTGTTAATGAGAGCTTACGCCCTGTGTCGTTATAGTCGCTGGGTTCTCGTCCCAGGTACAGTCGTGATTATAGCCCGGTTTTTATACACCCTATATGTAAGCATCCACGCTGTGCGATCACCGTCCGAGGCTCATTTTATCTCCAAATACATGAATATCAGGTAAACGTGGCAACAGAAACCCCCGCCTCCAGCCACAACGAGGTCTCCCTATTACCGAGCTGTGTTGTAGTCTGGCACCCAGGTAACGGACAGGTCGAGAGACTAATGGAGAGGTATGTTGCAAGACGTCGTTCTCGGTGGCTGCTGCGACTAACTCCGTTTCTTAGATGTTAGTTCCAACCTTTGTGTACTCTAGGAGTTTATGCTATGCTTATCATCATAGTTCGATCCCTTCCCATAGTACTATCCCCTATACTCGCAATCATATTCGACACGCTGGTCCTCGCTGCTGTCATCAGGTCAACGTCTCGGCATATTTTGGATATGAGAGGACTCCGCCAAGGCGGGCTGGTCGAAAGGGTTGTTAAAGATGGTGAGTAAACCGAGTCGGTCTACTATCACGCGACTCGGAGCTCTGACCGAAAACTGCGCAGGCGTACTCTACTATGTGTAAGTATAACACTGTGGCCTCAAAGACAAAGAATTTTGCTGAACACAAGGATACAGGGTGGTTTTGATGCTTGCCATCTGTATGACTGTTTCGGACGTATGTCACGACCTCAGTGTAACAAGTCTCCGCAGTGCCACCGTTGCTGACGCTTCCTCAAATAGGCAGCACAGGTCATCGGGATAGTACGCACTACTTGGTTCTGTAACTATCTTGGTGTATTATTGATCACGTAAATTTGCTTTTCAGGAAAATAGCGCGCTGGATACTTTGGGACAGGTCGTTGGGCCATTTTATGATGTGTAAGTAGTATCACTCGCTTCAACATTCAGATTCTGATCAAGTGAGATATTATCTGGCCCCTTGACCTCAGCGTTCCAAATATGCTCGCAAGTCGCATTATGCTCAACGCCCGCACCTATAGCGACACACTGGCATCGCCGTCAACCCTTTCCTTACGGGGCGATCATGAAGTCAGGTTTGCTCGAGTTATAGGCAGCATTGGCGCAGATCTAAAGTCCAGTTTGTTCGACGAGGAACTGGACGAAGAGGTGTGAGGGAGCATAGTAGTCTTATTACACTCTATTAGAGGATTCCATCGGCTAGCCACGACTTCATCAACGCCAGAGAGCAGTACTGTTAGGATTCGTGAACGATTTTCTCTAAGGACGTCAGTAGTTCAGTCTAGTGTTGAATGATTGTACTTAAGTAAAGTTCTTATCTATGCGATTACGAAACCAGGAATTCGTTATGAGGCATCAGTGCGCCACGGCCAATATTCGCAGCTTGAACTTGCTCGCAGTTTCATAAATGACTTGATCCGAGTCTGAGACACCTTTCTTCACTTCAAGCTTTCTATCATATTACATCTGAAGGAGGAACCTCAGTGTCCGTGCATCGTGCATCCCCACTCCCGAGGGTTGAATTGGAGTCTCTCGCGAGTGTCCGGGGTCCGGCCAGAGCCCGGTGATCCGAGCATTTCGGTCTACACCGTGACTGTGACATGTACAACTCTGACTCTAGATCTGAGCTCATGAGTACACGTACTTCAAGCAAGTCTGTACTTCGCGATCGAATTCTGCGTAGTGCAATCGTGGTTAACCTCACAACCTCAACGCAAAGAAGACTCTGCATGATTCAGAACTGCATCATGTTGTGTCGAAAAAGCCGGCTATCTCCCATTGCTGGCCTGCTTGACTGAACCACAATTTTGTTGGACTAAAGTGGTGAAGTTCACAGCTGGCCTGCATCTATGGCTTCGAGTTCAAAATCAGAGCTTACTCGAGGTTACAGGTAAGGCCTCAGATTTTGCAACAATTGAGCTGATGTCGGTGTCATACAGGTTTACTTATATGCGCCAATGCTCTCAGGTCGTCAAAGCATACTAGCATGAGGCTATGATCAGCTTACCGGTATAAATACTTTCGGTGCTCTCCAGTGAATGGCCTCAGGCTGTACGAACACTTCGTTGGAATCTACCCATGGCCCTTCCGCTTACAGTAGCATATGCTACATACTCCACAGTGAACGTTGTGAACGACAGCCAAAAGGATGAACGATAAACGTAGATGAGTCACTAATGGTTCTGCATAGGTACAGACTGAATTAACTTATAGCAGGCTTACTATTTTGTGAATCAGGCGAAACAATCCTCCTTACACTTGTTGACGGCGCTCTCACGTATGTGAAGCACCCATTGCATGAGATACTTGGTATGTATGAAACGGTTGCAGTTGGTGCTTGCTCGCTGACGGGACACGAATTGTGCAGCGATGGGGCTATGTATTCCTACAACAGTTGCTCGCTGGTGACACCGACACAGCAAGGGCGAATAAGCACTCGGAAGCCGATCTAACAGTAGCTATGTGAATGGGTGTCCCCTCGACTCATACGAAGACTCGGACAGTCGGCTGTGTAATCATTCGTGCTGCTCTGTAGTAGAATTCTTCATGATCAGGTTCGCATTATGCTGTCATCGGCATGGTATCTCTGAGCATCGATGAATCGAGGATCATCGTGCGCGTGTTTGTATTTCATTCTTCATTAAGGTTGAGTTTGATGATAACGTCTTATTGAATAGGTTTCACGGGTAGAAAAGAAGACGTGACACCGAAGCCTTTAATGATAGAGAAGTAAAAGACCACTTGACTCGGGGACGCGTGCTCTCTATGGGACAAAGAAGACATAGGAAGCTGTTGCGCCTAGTGCCTCTGGAACTTCATCATCATCGATTGAGGGCCCTGTTGAATGAGGACCTCACATCTACCCACACTAAGTACCCTTATCATTGGTTCTCCCGTGGATGCGGGTTGAACCATCCTGCCATCCTTTTCCGAGTTGACCTTCCTATCAGGAAAAGTTGGGTTTTGGGCACTAACATCCGTTCTTGAAGAAACGACATGTTGTGCGTGCCGTGAGCGGCATGGCCTATTTTCCTTTGGGAACTCAGCTCGCTCACGATCTTCACAGCTTAGTTGCCTATGAGGATATAATATGGCCGCCCAACAAATCCTAGACAGGCTTGTATGGCCCGGGGGTGGCGGGTTGTCCTTGTTCAACGGGGTTAAGCGACAAACGTATTTGACTAATCGGCCCCACTTTTCAGGTGACTTGTATATTATGTGTTAGGCCTTTCAAGCTCAAGCGATAGTAATTGACTACTTCGACGGAATACTATCATTGCAGTGTCGTCTTGGGATTTGCTCTCTGTGTAGCAGCTACTACGGTAAGTCTTGGGGTCTGGCGTTCAAACTTACGGTACACCTATCTCATCGATCGCAGGAACGGCATGTATACTACTGACTTGCACCCTCTGAGTAGTGGGTAACTTCTCAGTGGTGGGCGATCGTTGCAGGCAACGGACTCAGAGCCTGGAACAAATTATGGAACTCTGCTCAACCTGTGGGACACATCGTTTGATTATTTTACCGCCTTACTTACCTCTTGATAATATACTACAGCTTTCCAAATTTACCAGCAAGCCGTATCTCTTTCAATCCGGTGCTACACCCATGATGTCTTCCTTATCCAGAGACGGAATTACTAGCAGCGTGCGAAGTGTATCAAGGACAAGAACGAGATGTAAATCCTACTCTTTATCAATCCGAGTCGTGACTTTGACACCTGGAATCTCAGAGCTCCGAGGGCAGAACGAGGCAGGTAGCAAGAATGTAAATACAATAAGTGAAGTAGGCGTAGTTTTACTCAGATATGTTATTATACATACTGTTCGTACTATCGTTGTGCAAACTTCATTGGCCGGCCGCGGAGGACGCTCAGCGGAGCGTGTTTGTTACTGTTTGTCCATTACACGTGAGAATCATACTAGTGTAGTTAAGTAAGTAAACGGTAGTGTACTCGTCTCTTGTTTTGTTACTCTCTCCTTCTTTCGTCTCAGCCCCCACCATGTCAGGCCCAACCTCGTCAGGTCAATCTGAAGACACTACCGAGCGAGCTTCCAGCACAGATAGCTCAGCGATGGCCGTAGATCCTGCGGCATCACTACGGGCACTTGCGTTGTCTACTCTCAAGAAACGAAAGGTAGCTGCGCCGAAAGCTGCGGACCCTCTACCTAAGCACCCCCTTCGGCCTATCACCCATGACAACTCGATACAGCTCAATTATGGTCCAGAGGAGCCTGAACTTGGTGCGTCTTCCACAGCGTCTCCCGGAGGAGGACCACCCAGAGCCAGATTATCCCCGCCACCTCAAACTGTTCCCATGGATGTTGACGATGAACAAGCACGCGAAGAAGGAGAGATAAGTGATTCCGAAAGTACTCCAGTAACCAAGGTTCCGTCAACACCTCCGAAGACCGTTCCCGCGAAGCCTCAGCCGACCGTTCTCAATTTGCCCATGAAACCCACAACGTCCCCTCTAGCTGCTCCTTCGTTATTGCCTGATACGGAAACCAACGCTCCTACTGCGTCATTATCACCTTCTGTGTCCCTCGTATCGCCCATCGCATCTTCACGGCAGGTTGCGCTTTCTGTCCGCGAAACCAAGGTATTCGATGGGTCACAAATCAGACCTGGTCTCACAAGTTAGTAGTTGTGGATTTTACCTGTCATAGGTGGCGCTGACATGAACGAACAGTGACTGAAGCTCAATATAATTCGGCGAAAGACATTATCCTTGATTTACTCGGTTGGGGTGTTCCACCGGAATATCTTGTCGACTGTGGACTGAGCCGTGAAATCATCTACTTCGTTTTTCTTGAACTTAACCTACGTCTGCCTACGAATCTGGACCTTACCGGGCTGCCGCAACCGCCTGGTCTTCCGACTATACGCTACGCTTCCCCCGAGCCAATATCACCTCCTGTCCCGACATTCAGCCGACAGCGATCCCTATCTACCAATACTGTTCGCCAAACACAGGGCCATCCTAGCCTCCCCCGGAAGCCGAGCGCACCACAAGGGACAGCCGCCGCTGATGGGACACCACTTTCTGCCACCGCTCCGCCATTTGTTCCAGGAGCTCCCGGGGCGACAGAAGCACCGAACACGATTGACATAGAGCTTCAGCGCAAGCAGGAACTCCTGGCGAGGAAAGCCGTCCTAGCGTCTCGTAAATCCAAGCAAGCATCCGGCACACCGACTCGGAATACGTTAGAAGCCAGAATCAGTGATTCCGGACCATCAAAAGCAGCATCGTCGGTCCCGAAGCAGACTGTGGATGACTTTCTGAATAGCATAGGTCCTGTCTCCAGTACCTCCTCCATCCAACTTAACAACCAGGATGACGAGATGGATGTGGACGGGCCCATCCCTGGACTGTCCTCAACCCTCCCAACGCCCACACGTCTTGCGCCATCACCACGATTATCTGAAGCGCCGTCGATTGCAGCTTCATCTGCCACGGCTTTCCCTTCTGGGCGCGATGTCGATACTCGATCACAGATGTCGGCTACGGAACAAGAGGAGAGCAGAAGATCGTTGAGCAGGTCGGACGAGAAGAGTGGTTCTTCGGAGCCTCAGACTAGAGAGCCATCCACTGGTCCTCGACGAGGAACTAAGCGGCCAGTTGCCTCTGATTTCGTCGACACAGATTCTGGACCCTCACGCTCTTATTACTCGACGTATAAGGAGTACTACTCGAGCAGTAGCTACCCTCCGCGAAAAAGGCCTCAGTCGTTCGCTGCTATTACCTCGTCGAGACGCATGGTGATCCATCTTAGCGATACTGAGGACGAGGAGGACGACGAAGATATGTCCTCGAATACAGCCGAACGATCCTATACTCCACAACGCTCACTGCCATCTACGCGCTTGCCAACAACGATTTCTACGCCAGTTCTTGGTGCCACTAGCACAGCAGTCACCACAGCAGCCCTTCAACAGGAAATCGAGAAGATGCGAGAGCTCATTGCTCTGCGTGAACAGGCTAGGAAAGAGAGGCAAGCTGTTGTGAGGGACTGAATCATTTCTCAGTGTTTCGAAGGTGACTGAAAATCGTTGTTTTCAGAAATCTAAATGTCAGACTCCGACTGTTGCCAATGGCGAGGGCATCAAGAAAGACGTCGTCATTGTCAAGCAGGAGGATGATGACGCCGCTGCGTCTGCTTCGCTCGCACGTACGATGACACCGTCTGCAGATACGAAAGATGATGCAGGCAGTGGCGATGCTGGTTAGTACAGTGACTTCGTGTTCTGAATTTGACTTTCGCCTACTCATGCACACGATTAGGTCTATCTGCCAACGCACAGCCGTCGTCTAATAGCACTGCATCAACACCTACAGGTTTTCTTATTATTCACTTCGACAATGCTATCGCTGACCCGGTTCGTAGATGTCGCACCCCCATCTAGCGATCATCAAAACACAAGCGATGAAGGTGTGTTCTCCTTTTCGCTTCCATAGACGTGTGTATATGCCCTTACGACGATCTTCATAACCTTGCATGGGATGATGCCATGATCTCCTCGTTGTGTGCTCCGGATTGCCCTCTCACTCTCTTTGACTGACAGTTCTTACTGCTGAAGCCCAACATGAAGATGTGGCTCCAGCACTTACTCCTGTCTGTGCTGCTTAGCTTACAGCAATGCCGACTCTTGCTTAACAGTAATTTGTTATATTTTCTTTTGTTGCCCTTTCTATCTCTTCCCCGGTCATCCTTCTTTTCTCGCACATCCCTATTTTCGCTCTACTTCCACAGGTACCCACCAAAGAAACTACCGATGCCAATCAACTGTCCATAGACAGCATGGATGTCGACGGTGATTGCTCTGTTCTGGACAATCCGTCGGCTCAGGTGCGTTTCACTCACATCAACCGATTTTGCGCCAGGGAGCCGCTGGTGTCTTGAATATATACTGATCGCTTGACTCTTCGTCGTCCATCTTTAGGAGCTACAAACGCCATCTGACCAGCAAAACATACAATTTGTTGCTTACTCTTCACCTCTGTCCTCGTATCCTCTTCTGCGCGCGAGCTCACCGCAATGTCTAGTAGGCTCTCTCAGATCAGCAGGGCCAGACTCTCTCGCAATGGTAACGGACTCATCCCCTCCTGAAAGGCATGACTCAACGGATCCACACGTTCTTATTGGCGTTGACTTGGAGGCGATCAAGGCCACTGCGGTGAACCAATGGCTCTCGGACCCCTCAAGACGTCTTTGTCAGTACGAAATACCGGGTGGCGGGGAGTGCCGCGATCGTAATTGTGAAGACATCCACCCTTCGCTAGCGTCGGAGGTAGAACCGAGTGGTACGCCGTCGTCATCTCTCATTATTGTGACTCACATCTTTATCCTACCCCCCTACCATCTCCCATCGCTTCTTCCTCTCTACTGTACCTTCTCGCCATGTGTTTTACTACAGATGAGCAAACGGCCGGGCATCTGCATGCTGCACTGCCGCAAAGTTCGTCAGTGACTCTGGAGCAGCTGCAAACGGCTCTGCAAGAAGCCCGGCGTCCAGGTGTCGGGTTCTGTGCGCGCGTGCAAACCGCGTTGGCCACGCTAGGACTACGGCTTCAAACTTGATTCGGATAAAAAATAAAAAATGAGAAAAAATGCGAAGGAGGGAGAGTTGAAGAGCGCGTCGCGCCACCAAACGGACCTTTGCCCGTTTGGCATCACTGTGAAAAATGTTCGTTGACTGCTGTTTTGGACGAGTTGTAGTGTACTTGTTAATGCGCATGCTATGTTTTCGCTTTCGATGTTATGTGCATGATATATGCTCGTTGGATACCCATGATGTATAACACTGCAAGCAATTGTATATTCTCGCTGCTTCAAAGTTCTTTACATCGCGATGTCCGTACGCTTTTAGACAATCTTTTTTACCTGTGAATCACGTATATTCAGCTTTCGGAGTGAATGAAGATCAGATGCCATTGAAACCGAACATGAATACATGGATACCGATAGCCAAACGGCGTGAGAAAACCCTCGCTGTCCGTGCGTGCAAGCTAGAAATGTACATGAAAAACAAAACCAGAGTGCCAAAATTGTTCGACGAAAATGAAAAACCAAGCGATTAGAAGACTACCGAATGAACCAGAAGGGGGAAGTCCAACGTAAAGAGAAACCAATAGTTCGAAAAAGGAATTAATGAGAAGCCTGAGTGTCCGTCGTGAATTGTTGAACGTGAGAAGGGGGGCGTAGAAAGGCGGTAGACCGTAGAACTAAATAGCAGGTGTACCAACGATTGTCGTGTCGTAAAAAGGGGACATGGGCGAAATAGCCGAATGAACCACGAATATGCGTATGATGAGTCCGTAAGATGGGCGTGAATCGAGCCGGGAACCAAGGAGTTTGGAGGGCATTCGTTGAGGGGTGGAAATAAGGGCCTGGATGGGTGCGTGTCAAGCACGTTTAAGCCAGAAGAAGCACTGCGGACAGAGCGACGGCTGCGAACGTGAGACACGAATCTGCGCGGGCCCAGGAGATGCCGCTGGAGGCCTGCTGAGGGGCAGCAGAAGCGTTGGCCGATGAGCTGGGAAGAGGGGAGATGATCGACCGGGATAGGGAAGACGGTAACGTTACTGAGTTGGAGGGCGTGGGGGCTCCCGAGCTCAAGAAGGTCGACGAAACTGAGATGGGCGCAGGGGAGTCTGAAAGCGTGCTGGGGTCGCTCAAAGGTCCTGAGAGTGATGGGCTGGGCAGGGAGCTTGGAGTCTCGCTCTCGCTCTCGTTTGTGGTGGGGCTAGCGATGAGTGTAGGCGAGGAACCAGTCGCCGCAGTTGAAGGAGTAGCAGAACTGGAGGATGCAGAATCGTTTTCGATCGTGAACGTAGGGCCATTGTTGCCAGAGTCGCCAAACACTGGTAGAGCAGTATATAAACATCACATGCTAGCTTATATGGATATGTGGATTGTGTACTTACAGACGAGGAAGTACTTCCCGGTAGGCACGTTGGGTGCTACAACGTCGACTGAGCCGCTTAAGATAGAGAAGTTCGCGGCCAGGGGAGTGCCTGGGGGCGTATTGAGTACGTTAAGCATGCTGCAAACATTACAGCAAACTCACCGAATTGGAGATGTTCCTCTCCGTTGGCATCAAACTGTCCCAAAATAACCTGTCCTATCTTGTTCGTGATATTCGCAGGGGGAGGCAAGTCTGAAGTGTCCCTGCAAAGATAACCGTCAACATTCCCGCCCGACGCCTCAGCTCAGAGCAGCAAACGACTTACCATGTAACCTTGAAAGTCTTCCCCGTATGCCAAATAGTACTGGCAGTCGGGCTAGTCATCTTCGGTGCAACGACGTCTCGCTTTTCAACAACCTCCGGAACGAACGGTGCTGCAAGGGCGCAGACGAGAAGGGACGAAAGCGTAACAATCTTCGTGAACAACATGGTCGTCGTGGTCGTGTGTAGCGTTGAGGACTAGTAGGGCACTGGGAGCTCGACGTGGAGGGCGGGAAAGTCTCACTGTGAACGAGGACTGCTGCCCACCGGTTCTTATACCCCGCGCTTGCTGCTAGCTTGCTGAACTTTCCCGAAGAGGCAAAGAAGATCACTCAGAATCACTTCTGATAGTCTGCTGACTGATGCGCACATGGACTGGCGTCGGGCATCTGCCCTGCATGTCGCAGCCTGAGATAAAACTAGAGTAGGGAGTATCAGACACGGGAAGGATGATGGATAAGAATAGAAAGGAAGGGGTTCACTGTGGGCGAGACAAGAAGTCCAACGGCTCAAGCATCCTAGTACGCGTTGAATGTTTGACATGTTTATGATATTTCTAGTGCTGACAGGGTACATGCTAACAGAGTAGCAGATAGTACAGATAGTACAAGGAAGAGCACTAATTCTACAGATAACACAACGAACCCCAGTCCGAAGCCAGTCAGAGTGGGAGAATGTCGAGATGCTACATGGGGGTAGGTCTTTTATGCTACAGTCTCGGGCGAGCAATCTGCTAGAGATCGGTCTTCTATGATTTTGTTCCGGAGATGATGATAGGGTGGGTGTTCGAGAGTAGGAGGTAGGGGGTAAGGTCCAGGTGTTAACGAGAGTCCGGGGATCGAGAACGGCGGGGATGTGGGGTACGTTTAGTTGTACCTCCAGCTGATGGCGAGGACACCGTCATCGAGATCACCCAGTGCCGAGAAGAGTGACGGAGTCAAGTCTATGAGGTATCCTGTCAATACGAAGGCTCTACTGGATAAGGAGAGGTGTACGTACCCAAGTCCCTGCCATCGCATCCAGGGCATTCGTCGGCGACAGTGCCGACTGCGGTAGCACCAGTCTTGTCATTGGTGATGGTAATTTTCTACACAGCGCGTTTGTATTAGCATCGTGCATAAATGAGAAGGAATCAGCGAATGCATACCTTGCCGCAGTGCGCGCCGTTATCGTAGATGTCGGAAGCGAGGGCAATGACGTGGTCACTGTCCTTGTTAGTCCAGCCACAAGCACCAAGGCCGGTGTTGAACCAAGTACCCTACGAAGCACGATAAGGATCAGCTTATGGGCATCGAATGGGAGAAGACGATGAGGTACTTACGCGTGAAGAACGCTTCTCGATCGGAGAGGCGACAGACGCGCCAACCAGGGCGGAAAGAGCGAGGAAAGCAACAGCGAAGCGTGCCATTATGAAGGTTGGGTGGGATAGATAAGGTGTGGTGAAGATGTGGTGTGGAGGGAGTGTATGGGCCGCTGGGGCTGCTGTAACCGGTGGCTGGAGAAGAGAGGTGAAAGGCGAGAAGGACTCGTGAAGAATGACGGAGGATCCTGCAGCCCTATTTATACGCAAGTTGACCGCTAGGCAGATACAAGGTTCCACTGAGTTCTGCGCGCATAATACGATGAGACAAGAGTCCCCTCGACTGACATAAGGGGACTCGTCGGTGTCATAGCATCGAATACCCTGAAAAATTGAAGTGGCCACAAGGTGTGAAGTTCTGGGGTATCATCAGCGATTGGCCCATGCACGGTTATAGTTGCTAGCCGGACGTCGACCCGAACTCGGTGCGCCCATAGCTTGAGGGTGGAGGCGGGGAGGCGGGCGACGGCCTAGACTTGCTAAGATCGAAAACAGGGAGGGTTACATAAGCAGTGGTAAACGCTTGCGCACAAAAACTTACCTCTCATTGGCTGGAGACGCCGGTGCATCTACCAATCAGGCGAGAGCGCTCGGGGATTGGCTGAACACAAGTTCAGAAAATAGACAGTGGAAATTCAGACTCGCATGGGTGTGGCCACCATTGCGTAGAGGGTGTCGACGATGGTCTAGACTTTCGACAACCTGGTACTGAGCTGAAGTACGGTAGCCTGATGGCCGCCAGGGAGTGATATATCACTGCAAATGATATCGGTCTTAGACGGACCACAACGTCAGGGGTACAGGACTTACTACGAGAGTTATCCACTGGGCTCGTAGAGTACGTCAGACGTTGAATAAATTGTTTTTTTTTGTCATTTGAGGGTTCAGAACGACCTTTGCAAAGTGTCGATATTGAATTGGACGCCGACCCCTTATTGAAATCCAAAATCGAGGCTTTGACCTTGAAATTGAATGGCTCGGCAGCCATAACAAATACGACACCTGAAAGAGCAAGCGTTTCAGTATGACGAGAACAATAATTCAACCACAACTCACCTCCGTGCTATGGACGGATCGGAGAGCACATGCAGAGCAAAATCTCCGGGAACCGAGGGCGGTATTTTGCAAATCCCGAATACGAAACCTCCTATTTTTGGCGACGGAGGCAGATTCAGAGAGGGCCGCAGTCCTGCCGTTCCTGGGTACCGATGCTGCAGCTGGACCAAAGACCGAGAGATCAAAGAGTGAAAACATGCGCGAAAGCTCTGCCTGCTTAGTGTTACTTAGGGGGCAAAGTATGTTACAGAAGCGATCGAGGTAACTATGCCAAGGGCTTGCGAATCTCGCAGTGATCGTGCAGGCCATTGGGAAGAATACAACTGGCAGTTAATGATAGGCGGTCTTGGTGAAGAACGCAAAATTGTTACTGTGGGCTGCCAGACGTCCCTATGGTTCCAAACGTGCGCATCTGCTCAAGAACGGTACATGTGAAAAATGAGAAAGTCTATTTCCGGAAGGAAGGCAGACGTACCTTTTGGTGATATGAAGTTCCCCCAGAGCAGTTCGTAGGGATAGTCTTGGGAAGCCATTCCAAGTCCAATGCAGCCGATAGTTCAGCTGAAGGGGGACGCAATGACTGAGATATGGTATGCACCATAGGACACGTAAAGCTTGCTCTAAGTGTATCGTTGATAATTAGTATATAGCATTACATAAGGAGTCGTTCCAGCTGTCTATATACACGTTCAAAGCTGTAAAACCTATGGCTAATACAGGCGTAAGTGCTGGCGGTCAGAAAGGATCGCTCATTGCATTTACCAGATGATTGCGAGGATACGGAGGCCAGAGCCAGCATATCCTGGCCTAGTAAGCGTGTTCTTCGAGTACGACGAGCAAGCAGAATAAAGGCAACGATTTGGAGGGGGCTTGGAGATGGAAGTTGGTATCAAGAAACCGCCGTCCACCGGAGGTGCATGGTCGTTCCATCAATCGTCAATCGCCAATCAATTTGTCTGATCTCCGATTCGGTAATGACCGTAGATGGACCTACTTCCCCTTCTTCCACTGGGCGACACGCTCGTGGCAAGTTGCGAGGGACTCTGAGCTGTGTTCAACAGCGACCACAGTCGTGATTTATCTTCAGCTCGTTCAGAGAGCAGTCATTTTACCCATCCCATACCCAACAGTTATACCCCGTGTGTTCAGTATACCATGGCCGTATCAGAGACCTATGGCCAGGCCCTGCCGGTACCATTTACTATTTAGACATCATGTTCTGGCGTGGCACTGACAGTTGCTTTAATTAGAATCAAGTCGACAGGATTGTTGGCTTGTCCGACGCTCAACTCGAGCTATTGGCCGACGTCCGTGAATCCATGTGCCTGTTCAGGTGACCGAATTGCTCATATTTGTACTCTCTTCAGGTTCGGGACCTGTTTCGCGATCGAATCAACTTGGAGCGCGAGTACGCCACCAAGCTACAAGTTCTCGCTAAGAAAGCAGCGGACAAGAAGAGCAAGAAAATTGGGGCTCTGATTGTCGGCCTGGATCCCGTGAAGACCCCAGACGAAGATAGTACCATCAAACAAAGGCATGTCTGACTGCGCGTCTCTGACACCCTCTCAGAGGCATTGAATAACCTGTCTCACAGTACCCTAGATAAAGCGTATTCTCAGCTCATCTCCTCCTTTGCTGAAACCGCACAAGACCACGATCACCTCGCGGATGAACTGCATCTTAAAGTCGCCGAAGTGTTGAAAGCCACGGAGAAACGGCACGAGGAGGCCAAGAAGCGTCAAGTGCAATACTATCAGAAACTGCTTGCGGATTACGACAAAGCCCAGAGCGACTGCCAAAAGGTATCTACTTGTCGCCATGTGTTCCCTGTGCGTCGACGTCTAAAACACCGCTCGCCATACAGAACAAGCAAAAAGTACGAGGGCGCTCACATGGTTCCCGGTTCTTATGCTGAAATCTTCACGTCAGTATGACGCGGAATGCTCAGAAGTGGCCATCTATACCCAGAAGCAGGTGGGCCATAGCTTTGAGTATATCTTTGACTACACGCTCAACATGTGAACGAAGGAACGTTCATCAGACGATAGGCATGCGGAACGCGCAGCGAGACAGCTAGAACAGCAAAGAGTCGATATGTTCAATAGCAAGAAGTAAGCTCGATCGTATACCATTTCTCATAACGTCACTGAACCTACCCGTGAAGCGTCTACCTCATCTCGACCTCGATAGTCAATAGATTGAGGAGCAAGTTCTACACCGAAGATCTACCGGCGCTGGAAGACGTAAGTGTCGCTCCCATCTGCTTTAGGCCGCTGAGATGAGAAACTGACCGTTATTGTCCGATCCAGCAATTGCGTACGAATTCTCCTTTCCATTATCAGATCAGGGATTGTGCTCACACCCTTTGTGCCATTTCCAGAGATTTTGCAGACACAGTTGCTTGACAGGTTCTCTCAGATAATCGTCGAAGCCCAGGGGGTGCATCGACGACACCTAGATGTTCTCAAGACCCGAGTTGATGCCACAGAGGTCGCCGCGAAGGGGCTGAACTCTGAAGATGTTCAGCGGGTCTTCATCGGGTACAACATCAGAGATTTCTCGCCTCCACCGGACGTCGAGTTCGAGGCCTGTCCCACGTATTATGATACCGTGAGTTTGGCCCCAATTGCTGGCAGTTCTCCCGATGACACGTACTTGCCGCATTGCAGAATGAGATGAACGTGGACCCAGCGCCAAAAGTCTATCTTCAGAATAGATTGGCAAAATGTAAGCAGAAGCTGCTAGAGGTCCAGCCCGTTATCGACGCCAAACGTAAGTGATCTGCTCGATATCTCTGTTGTCACCGTATCAATCATCCAACTTGGGTCAGAGAGAGATGTGACTCAGCTCCAGAAGCTTGTGGAGACCTATAGCAGCAACCAGGCGTTAGGGAGTCTAGATGAAGTTTCGGACGTAAGGGCCTCGATGACGAACTCGGTTGCTGATCGCAGGAACTGAACTCAACCTTCTTTTCTCAGAACTACCTTGACGCTCATCACCAGTTGTCCCTCTATTTGACCTCGGAATGTATGCTCTCATCAGAGGTCGAGACCATTTCTGCAGCGCTTGGAGGTATGAGAAACTATGCTAATGATCATTCCTCAAATCAACGGTTCTCGTTCTGTTTTCCCAGGTGACGAAGGGGAACAACATCCTCATACATTCAAGAGTTCCTCGTTCTCCATCCCTACGCAATGCGTGTATTGCAAGGCAAGTACCTCCGTCGCACGTCGGTACAAGTTATGTACCCTAACGTGCCGTATTCAGTCCTCGATCTGGGGACTGAGCAAACAGGGCAAATCGTGTAAGGACTGCGGTATCTCTGTTCATTCCAAGTGCGAATTGAAGGTGCGTTCAGTGGTCATTTACGTTTATGCAACCTAATGATGATCGGTTATAGGTTCCAGCTGATTGTACCGGATACCGCGGAAAGCAAGGGCATGGCCATTCTCTCTCTATATCCAGCACATTATCCCGCAGCACGTCTAGAGGTGAGCTCGCTCCGTTAATATGTCTGTTAAGCTCAGAATTGCTGAGGCTCTGGACTCAGCTTCGACTACCCCTTCTGTCATCACCCCGACACCCTCCTCTTTTGCGGCAACAGATCATTCAAGTGCAGCAGATGAAACACCCTCGACTGCCAGAGTGCTGTTCGATTTTGCTCCCACATCGCCGTTTGAGCTCGCGGTGGCAGGTTCGGGCCGTCTTTGCTCCTGGCGAGGCTCATGTGCTGATGCCTCGGATATTTACCAGAGGGTTCCTTCGTCCAAATTCTGGAAGAAGACGACGGGAGTGGGTGGATTAAGGTACTCGATGACTCGGGGGCCAAGGGTCTGGTTCCTGCCTCCTATGTAGATCCGCAAGAGTCGGCCCCGTCAACTCGTGGCAGCACGCCACAGCAAGTCGAGGTGTTGCCAGCGGCCGGTGAATTTGGTGAGTACAGAACTCCGTGGCAGCGGAGAGAACAGAATTTATTATTCATGTCTAGTCCGCGCGATATACGACTACGAGGCACAAGGGGCTGGAGAATTGAGTTTACAAGAAGGTCAGCTGATACAACTGACCGATGGACCTTCGGGCGGGAGAAACTATGCAGACGGTTGGTGGGAAGGTGAGGGGCGCTCTCGCACGTTTAGGGCGAAGATAGCAGTTGCGTGTTTCTGACATGTGCTGCGCAGGTGTAGGGGATACTGGCAAAAAGGGCATATTCCCTAGCAACTATGTCAGTAGAATTGTCACATCTCTATCTTGAATCGTGCTAACCTGACCTTAGGTTGAAATCGTGCCATAATGTCCCTGCTTCATAAAACGCGCCGTTCCGTCCGTATTCCAGAAGTATGTCCGTCCAAATGGTAGTCCATCACAACGAGTCAACTTAGAAGGCGAGTATAGCCGCGTCAAATCTCACTTTTCTGTACACGCGGTAGTACGACCCTCCCTGTATCGAAGTCCTAAACCGGTACGCGCTGAAATTTTGAGAACAACTTTTCAGCCAACCGGTTTGTGTGCACGTATTGGCGATACACGCAACTTTATATGAGAAATCGGCTGAACCAGTTACTGCGGTACGGCATCGAGAGTTATATGTCGAACCCTGTTTCTGCTTCCGATTTGTTCTGGAATGTCGGAATCAGGCTGCGAACCATGCTAAAAACTGAAAAGGCTCAGTGTTGCAATTACTCAATGTTAACTTCTCAACGCCCGGTGCGCCACCGGCGACTCTTTAGCTTGAGCCTGGAACTGCACCGTAGCGATTAACTTTACGTTTCGTTGCTGGAAATGGTTCATGCAAGAATTGGCGATACAAGCTTTGAAAATTTGAATGGCTGTGTGGTTAGGGACACGGTAGTACAGTGCGCCGTACGGGCATAAGTGGAGGCAGAACTTAATTGAACAATTGGCTGTCTATTCATGTGAGTGGCCAGAAAAGAAGGGCTGAGAGGCAACGAGAGCTCAATAGCTCAAACTGAGTGCTGCGCTGGGTTTAGCGTTCGCACAGGAACTGTCACCGCTGGCACTTACCCGTCTCGCCGTTAAGATATCTTGCAGACAACGTCTATCCTGAATTAGACAGCATGAGAAAGTGCTTCCGACTGCCGCGGTTATTGGCCACGACAAGGGCATGAGGAGGGTCATATTCACAAGCATAACTCAAGAATCCAGGGCTGCAAAACCGATTTCGGGAGTTCGTTCCCTCATTTTTATTGACAGTTCACTGCCGCAAGGTTGAAACACATAACGACTGAGAATCAAGTGATTACACTTACGGTACAGCGAGCACCTTCGAAACTTTCCAAAGACAGTATTCCTATACGCGAATCCGTGCAGGCAAACGGGTGAATGACAGGACTTCCGACGACTGCATGTAGTTTGGAGCACCACACAGCTACGTTCGTGACAAATTGGATGAAGCCCAGACGATCTCTTCGATGCAAGAAAACCCTATGACGACTCTTTGCCTTGCGTATGGCAAGTAATCTCGGGCTATTGAGAGGAGAGCACGCGGGTGTGCGTTGGTGGGGAGTACTATAAAATCAGAGCGTACAGTAGCATGTCCTAGCAGCATCTCTCGTTCATTGGACGTACTCACAAGCAATATCTCCCTCAGGCTTCAAGTTCACTCTCCAGAGTTCGTTTTATTCTTCCCGGCATGTCCATCTTGTTGGCAGGCATGCTCATGAACGCTCACACATTCTTAGAGACAGAAAGTTTGCGATACGTTGCCGGCTATACGGTACTGGCCATGTGCACTCCCCTTTCAGTGGCGGTGCATGTCGGCCAGGACTTCCTCAACCCTGTTGGCACGTGGGCATGCATATGCCAATATCGTGACTGGCCAAGTCTCCGCCATCGCAGCCACCATCGCAATAGGGCTTCTTGCTGATACCGGTGCGATTCCGCGCCTGGATTCCATGGCACCTACTGCGATGGATGACTGCGATGACGGTGACTTGGATAAGCCACGCAAACAGGCAAGTATACCCTCTCGCCTATCGTTTCAATGGTTATGACGCACGGGTCTAGCCCTATGACTATATAGACACCGAGTGGTCACTACGTGTTTCTTGTAATATGCACTCTCAACGATCTACTTGCCCATACACAGATTTGTGGTTTGTATTCCACTTGTTGTTCCCCATCGGTGATTGCCATCGACCATCAGCGGAAAAGACTGCTTGTAATTTGATCGGAACCACGGAGCTGGTGCAGTCGGCCACGCTGGCATTCATTAAGTACACGTTCATGTACAGGTTCTAGGATGGTTGTTGAGTGAAGTTTACGTAGGATTTCACCTGAGGCGCCGTGTTCGTTTCAGGGTTTGATTCCGTAGCCAGAGAAAGTCGCACCTCTTTCCTTTATGAACAGGTGAACTGTCTGTATTGGGTAATCCTGCTAGTTCCGAAATAAGGGAGATGAACAGAGAAAGTCTGCAATACAATACTCACATCGCGGTTGACCTGCAAGCTGTTGAAGAGGGCGAGCTTCGGATGAGCCGCGATATGGGTTACAGGGTACAAATAAGACCAAATATACGCACACGGGGAGCGGGCGGCTAAACTTGGGCTTGCGCAAGACGACCATCTCGACCGACCACGACTCTGCCACCAGGATTGCGTTTAGGCGAAGCGAAGGGAAACGTAGGAGGATTGGGCTTCGGAAATGTCGGTAATCAAGGAAGTATGGGCGCCGACACTCGAGGCAGAAATGCGTAACATTCGAGATCTCATCGACAAATACCCTTACGTCGCAATGGTCTCTGTCCCTCTCGCAGCACTCTGGAGAGCACCGTAACTCATGCTGTACTCAGGACACCGAATTTCCTGGCGTTGTTGCACGCCCTATTGGCTCGTTCAAGACGTCGTCAGACTACCACTATCAGACTATGCGATGTAATGTCGACCTTCTCAAGATTATCCAAGTTGGGATTACACTCGCAGACGAGGAAGGGAACTACCCCCAGGAAACATCGACATGGCAATTTAACTTTCACTTCAGTGTCAAGTACGCCATCCATTTCTTCAACATATGCATTGCTTACGTAAGGTATGCGGTATAGCGAGGACATGTACGATCCCGATTCTATCGAGAAACTGCAGAAATCCGGCATCGATCTACAACAGCACGAGAAGGCTGGCATAGATCCCAACGACTTTGCCGAACTCATGATCACGTCGGGGTTAGTTTTAGTGGAAGAAACAAAGTGGATTTCATTCCACAGGTGAGTCTCATCACTGCCTCTTCTGTCACGGAGGAAATGTGATAACATGAGGCTTGTAGTGGGTATGATTTTGGGTACTTCGTGAAGCTCTTGACAGGCGAATCGTTACCAACGAATGAAGAATTCTTCTTCGAGAAGTTGCGGATATGGTTTCCGACTGTTTACGACATCAAGTTCATGATGCGGGCGTGTAAGGTCCTTAAAGGTGGTTTGCAGGACGTTGCAGATGATCTCGGGGTCAGCGATAAGTTTTTGGTGCAGAAATTAGAGTGGCCGGAAGCTGACATCCAGGGCAGGTCATGCGTATAGGGCCGTCATACCAGGCAGGCTCGGATTCTCTCCTCACCGCATCAACGTTCTTCAAGATGCGCGAATTGTACTTCAACGATACTATCGATGATGCGGAGTATAATGGGAAGCTATACGGCCTCGGCCAAACCTTCACCGTGACCAACGGCATCTCGGAGCCTGTTCGCGGCAGTGCAGCCACTATCGCTGAACGAGAAGATCGTAGTACAGCTCGGGAAGCACAAACTCCTGCTGGCTCTGGACAGGTTCACGTGGCCATGGGTATGACGTCCCTCACAACACCGGCTATGGCGGGGGCAATACCGGCGCAGCTACAAACATCCCCATACGGGCCAACACCGTACATGCGATCAGCCATGGTTGGCGGAGGCCGATGACGACCTTGTCGCTCGTTGCAGGAAGCTTGGAGTGGATTTGCACCTTATCTCGTCGCACTTGTTTTGCATTGCTTTTACATCCTCAGGACTCTCGTTATGTGTGTAAGTTGTAATCTGTCTGTATCAAAAAGTGTTCTACTTCTACTCTCCGCATGTTATTATGACCGCCTATACCCAGACAGGATTCTTTATCAGCGGATCATGGTGGATGCGTGTATATGTGCTGGACAATTTCCTGATCAACCTGTTTGCGCCCTGGCAGCCGTCATTGGACCGACACGAGAATGTTCGATGCAGACCTGACTGAATGACATTTTACAGATATACGACGGACATGACGGGAAGTCCTCAGGTGATAATTTACGTGAGTACCTCGCACATCAGACCTGCAGCTCGATAGCTCTAACGAACCAATGAGAGAAGAAATTTCTCCTACGATATCATATACAGATGACCCGACACCAAGGCTCGGAAGAGGTTTCTCAGCAGGCATGTCGTTGAAACGTGATGTGCTACAGGGGGTAGGTTGCGTATTACAGTATTTCACGTACACAAGACATATGGCTGGATGGTTCCGCTTCGACGCGCGCCGTGGAGAACACATGGGACATGCGTGTGCGGCCTAGAAATGGGCTGTAGACGACGTCCCTGGTTTAAGCGTACAGGCATCCGGCTTCTTTCTTCGTAGAAGAGTTGTGGTGAGTTAGGTTTGTCTTCGGAGAAGCGTCAAGCTTTGTGTTCTTATGAGGCTTCTCGTTGTTTAGAGAGCGTGCTGCGGCCGTGACCCACCCCCAGCATCCGTATTAGTGACTGAAGACTCACTACGAAGAGAAAGGACACGTCAGAATCAGGTCAAAGAACAGGTGCCGATGACGCAGGGTCGTTCTCTGTTGAATGCAAGGTGACATGAACGTGTGTTCGATGCGTTGTTGGACGTTGAATGTGACGTTCTGACTCACATAATGCCGGCGGACGTTGTGGAAATTCACACTCGCTGGCGCTGCTGGTGGGAGTAAAGCTCTAACACTGGTGCACATGCAAATTGTACTCTGCACTCACGGTATGTCCTTTCGGCTACTTGCTGAGGTTCGGGACACCATCTGTATGCTTGGGGTATGTCTCATTGGTCTGATAATCAACGGGAATAGTTTATTCGACAGGTCATTGTACGGAACTCGAAGCCAACAATATTCGAACTAGAGCTTGAGCATATGAGCACGCTGAGTAGCTGAGGTGAAGTTGTGATTGAGAAATAGACCGGTTCGCAGATCAGTTCGATATGATAAGTCCGAGATCTAGGACGATCCCAGAGTCCACGCAGTTTGCAGGAGGATAAACCTACCCGACGCTCAAAAACAGTCGGCCGCCAACGTCCTCCTCGACGACCACCATCTGCCACTTTTTATTCTACGTTAAACATCGTCGTCGAGGACGTGCAGGACAACGATCACGAGCGCGCATTTTAGTACAAAGATACGAGACATGGCTCAGCATGGCTCGCAATACTACCCGAGCCTCGTGCATCAGCACAATACTCTGTCTCAGCCGCCCAGCCTTTCAGCGAGTGGCACCTTCGCTCTTTCCACCAACGCTCACGACATGCTAACGAACGCGACGACCCACGACTCACCTTCTCCACCGAGCACCTCGTCGTCGAGCTCACGGTTAGACCAACCGCCCGTGTTCTCGATGCCGCCCGCACTTCCCGCACAGGCAACCGACCATGATAGTTACAAGACTCGATACGAACGCGACCCCCGTTACGACCCCGCCCTCATGGAGGAAGAAATAGACACGGATAGAATCGTAATTCGTCACCAGATACGAAGACATTTTCACGAGGCAGTGAAACAAAGGGACGGGGCGCGTCCTTACCGCGTACGCTCTTTTTCTTTCTTTCAAGAGTAATACCGATAACACTGACTTTCGACTGTGCAGGTTCCAGGATCTCGTGTCGTTGATCCTGACAGTCAGATTTATGACCGTATGGGAGCGCGTCCGAACCCGTCGCCTCAGCCGCATCCACCTTTCCCGAGTGACGAGCGTAGATCTCACGTCCAGGACTCGTTGTCTCCTTCTCCTTCGTCACAGCACAGCTCTATTACCTACGCTCCCTCACATTCACGATCAGGGTCGAGCTCGGCGTCGAGCTCAGCCCCTCGCAACGAATCGCCCGTATTCGGCGTTGAGACCAGTCTTCTGCCCCATCCCTCTCTTGAAACACCGGGCTCTCTTGTTCACTTGCTTTGGGCGCCCACTAAGACTACGCCGAACCTTGGGGGAAAGAACAAGAAGCAGCGTCTCTATAGCGTTGATCGCAAAGTCATATGCGAATTCGCCCAACAGAACCCGTCCTACAAGCAGGAAGAGATTGCGAGAAAGTTCAACATCGAGCGCAGTACGGTTAGCAAGATACTAAAGAACAAGCATCGGTGGTTACGTGTCTCTAACGATGAGACAGTATACTATGCTAAGGATAGGTATGCTCTGATGGTTGTCCAAATCTTTCACTAGCTCACTTTCATATCACAGACACGCGAAGTTTCCCGGGCTCGAGATGTACATGAAGGAGTGGGTTAAGAAGTGTCACGAGGATAACGTTCCAATGACAGATGCTCTCATCGCCGCACGCGCGCTTGAGCTCGCCAGGGCCAGAGGCTACACCGAGAAGGAATTCAAGGCGAGCCCGGGTTGGGTAGAGAACTTCAAGCATAGGGTCGGCATCTCCAAGAACCGCTGGCACGGTCGTACCAAATGGCACAAAAGCATGACGACCCTCCCTGAGGATATGGAAACCATGGATGACAAAATCGAAGTCCGACGCTGGCATGAGGAGGATGACTTGCCTGCTCTCCCAGAGCCGACACCCGAGGAACTCGCGCTGACCCAGCAGGTGCAACCGACTCCTGCCGTCCCTCGTCAGGAGCCGCTCACCATAGAGTATACACGTGTCGATACTCCTCCGCAAGTACGTCGCCACCCTGTCTGGCTTCCTGACCACCAAGACGACGTCGATCGTCCTAGCGTCGATGAACCTCGTCTCGGATATTCTAACCCCCCAGCCCACGCTGCATCTTCTGCGAGACCTTACGAATCTGAGCCGATCATCGAACCCCCGGTTGGCGTGACCGCCTACTCCGAGGATGGCTCTGCGCACATTGTCGTCCCGCAAGGTCCTAACTACCGCCCCAACGTTGGCGCGGAACCGTCGCACAACGACGCTGAGACTTCTATCGACACGCTGCTTATCTTCTTCAAGAACGTCAGGCCGGACATGCTGTCGATGGAGCAGCGTCATTTGCTGCACACGATCAAGGAGGAGCTGTTCATGGCTGGCAACTAATCGTCGGTCTTTGACGTCTGGTGTATCCCTCTCTACTCCTTTCCGCCCCTTGGTGCGTTGACCTCATGCCCCCTTCTCTCGTGGCTCGTCCAGTTTTATGCGATCCCCTTGATATCATTCATCCACGGCTCTCGTCATGTCTCACATCATCATTTCTACACACTCACATCGAACTCTGCATTCATACGGCATACGACACCTTGCATTGGTCTTGTTCACGTTCATGTCCCCCTATCATCCATCATCACACTCATGAACCCTGCATTCAGCATCATCACGCATCATTTATTTCTTTCAGCGGTCCCCCCTCACGCATTCAAATATTCATTTCATGGCCACGTGGTAGCCTCTTTATTTTGGTTGTTCCTTCAAAGTGGGTAGTCGTACTTAAGTAGGACTCGTACCTGTGTTGACACTAGTATGTCGCTTGTTCTTGGCTATTGTTGTTCACCATCTTCTGTCTCTTTTCTTGTTTTAAAAGCGACAGTCCATGTTCTATTATTGTATTTCATCCTTAAAAGAACGTATGTATATAGCTCCTGTAGTCTGTCTGGCACGTATACATACTTCGTTGC
This sequence comes from Irpex sp. Y119-03, assembly GCA_037042295.1. Lineage (NCBI taxonomy): Eukaryota > Fungi > Basidiomycota > Agaricomycetes > Polyporales > Irpicaceae > Irpex > Irpex sp. Y119-03. The sequence continues at coordinate 64,418 of JAXQKB010000338.1, read as the reverse complement.
GTCCCTTATATTCATGTTGACATGTCCTTAAAAATACACGAATGGGTATAATCGTCGCCAGGGGGACCTAAAGCATCATGATGTCCTCGTCTGGCATACCCAGTACGCACTGTGTTACGGCTGTACCTGTAAAGCGTACTTCGCCTTGGGTAAGCAACAGTAATGCCATACGGCTCCCAGAGTCAGAGCAAGTAGCGTCGGTTGTATATGTAGGTTGTCCTGGGCAAACATCAGGTTAGGCTGAGGTTGGGGAAAAATAAGACAATCAACTAACAGTTGAACAAGACCAAGGCACGATGCAGACCTCAGGCCTTCTTTCCCTTAGCTTTCTCCTTTTCCTTTTCCGAAACGCTGTGCATGACAATGCTTATATGAGTATATACTCATGATACATAACTGTTCTGACATACCCCTCGAGAGCAACGTTCTTCATGATGGTGAGCTTGCCGGAAGAAGCGGCGGTGGCAGCGTGCTGTTCGATACTTCTACTGATCTTCGCACTCAACTCCTACAATATAAATATCAGATACTCCTATCCTATACCCTCAAAACCAATGAAAATGACCTTGTGCAGAGCCGCATGCTTCACTGCGTCCTTCTTCTTGGGTGCAATGTAGCGTTGCCCCTTCTTGGTTGTGGAAGCGGATTTTTGCGCATGACGAGAAGCAGCAGATGTGTTCTTTTTCTTAGAGACTCCCTTGAGTTGTCCTTGAGCCATTTTACCAGGGATGACGATGACAAGATAATTTGTGTGTAAAGAGGAGGATATCAAGTTATTCGACAAAGTCAATGAAATCAATTGGCTGCCGAGTTATCCGGGCGTTGCCGAACTCTTTCAAGCGCTGGAGGAGGTCGTCGACTGCCTGTCGCTGAACCCGACTCAACCACCGACAACCAAATATTCTCCTCGCCCGTCTACTCACGATGCTGAGCACCGCTGCGAGTCGTGCTAGTCTGGCGAGGGTCTTGGCCTCGCAGAAGGTGCGTGGGGTATCGCTCACTGCGCTCGTCGCGTTCGAGGGCTCACATGTACCGACTCGACCCGGTCACTTCCACAGCGCGGGCTACATGACATTGTCAACATTCCAAACAGGCCTGCCGTATCGAATGGACCTCCTGGGAGAAGTGCTACTACTGGGCATGTCGTCACTGTTTTCGGAGCTACCGGGTTCCTTGGGAGGTACTTGGTGTCTAAGATTGGTGTGTTGCGGTTATTCTTCTGCAAGTGAAGAGGTCATTCTGAGAATGTGCTTGGCGATGTAGCCAAGTCTGGAACTCAGGTAATTGTGCCGTATCGTGACGAGGACGAGAAGAGGCACTTGAAGGTCATGGGCGACTTGGGTCAGATCGTGCCTATGGTGTGTACGATAGAGAAGACTTGTGCATCCTTTGCATGACGAGAACATTAACTCATTTCCTATAGGAGTGGGATTTGCGTCGTCCGGATCAGATTGAGGAGTGCCTCAGGCACTCGGATACCGTGTACAACCTTGTTGGCCGTGACTTCGAAACTAAGTGAGCACCGTCTAGACCTTTCATTCCGACGTCATTTCTGCTCTATGAAGCATGGCTACTGACCGCCAGGGATTCGCAGGAACTTTGACTTCAAGTCTGTGCAAGTTGACGGTGCCGAATCCATTGCCAAGATTGCAGCTGAAGCTGGTGTCCCCCGTCTTATCCATGTGTCTCACTTGAACGCAGACAAAACTTCCAAATCGAAGTTCTACCAAGCCAAGGCCGAGGGTGAGGAGAAGGTTAGAGCTGCCTTCCCAAATGCGACAATCGTGAGGCCCGCAGCACTATACGGTTATGAAGATAGGCTGCTGAATAACATTGCTAGTACGTGATGTTCATCTAGTCATATAGCCTTACAACATGTGAATTCTTGCTAATACGGTTACTTTCTTACCAGTCTGGTCTATATGGTGGAAGCTTAACAACGCACAAACCAAGATTCGTCCCGTGCATGTGAGTATTACAGCCACGTAAGGTGATATCCGCTGACGCACGTTTATCTATTTTTCCAGGTCATGGATGTTGCGCAGGCGTTGACCAACATTCTCTCAATACCTTCGCTGCCAGGTACCCTGAACCTCCCAGGACCATCTACCTTGACATACGACTACCTTCTCGCGCTCCTCTCCACTGTTACGTACAACCCACCAAGCCGGGCACCAGTTGTTCCCAAGAGCATCGCAACGTTCTTGGCAAAGGCTGCACAAAACGTTTGGTGGCCAGCGTTGAGCCCCGACGAAGTCGAGAGACGGTACATTGACGATTCGGACGTTGCGGGTGACTGGGACAAAGTGGGCGTGGAGCCGACGGAGATCGAAGATCACGCTCTGCTGTACCTGAGACGATACCGTTCTGCGTACGTGTTTCATTGCATTTACTCTGCCACGGGCTTATGAACTCTCACTGACACAATTCACTCCTTTGGCATGCCTTCGTTCATTTCGGTGTCACTACGCCCCCTCATCCACTCATCACAATCGCTCATTCGCTGGTTCGATAATTCATCCGCTGCGGTTATTTGTCATGCCCTTCCGGTGTTCTGCATCCCATCAGCGAGAACTTCGTTCGGCCTGTGGTGTTGCCACCCTCACGCGAGAACCCGGTAAGTGTCCGTTCCTGTCGAGCATTGAAGTTTGATCAGAGCAACTGGGCTGACCAACGTCGACACTTTCCTATTTTGTAGTGGGAGTTCTCATAGATCTCGGATTCGGCTGTCAGAGCTGCTGCGGTGGAACGACTTCAGGACACTGCAATACCAGGACAGCGGACGCGCGTGCTCTAGATTATTCCCATTATTCCTTGGCAATGCGATAATTCATAAGTTGTGTGAAGCCGGTGCATGCGGATCCGTGCGATTATTTGTGGAACGAGGCGAGATAGAGTGTGCTTTATTGCGATATTAGGGGCGGCTTATGAGAGTGGCCGGGCACGTTGCGAGTGTATAGGGACCCGCTGGGTGGACGGCAAGTTGTTCGTTTGTTTGGCAGGATAAATTGTGGGAAGCGGGGTTTTGCGAGATGGGGCTGAACCGTGATGACTAGACATGACTGGCGAGATAGTGGAGACGGTCGACGCTTCGCTGAGGCACGGCGTTTTCATAGCAGGCTCAAGAGATATCTTCGGTGAATTAGGAGGTGGGGACTAGACAAGTGTGAGCATATGTTGTAGATCCCTCCCGCCCCTCGACGGGTCCAGCGGATCACAGATGAACATATTACATAGAGTCGTGCTCCACAGCTCTTTACTCACGCGAATATCGCGTTGCGGATGCTGTTCTGCGTAGATATGAGGTACGATGTTCTCGGTGGTCCTAACGGGGATGCTTGGCAGGCCTCATTGATGAGTCCCTACAAGCCGGAATGAGTGGGAATGTTGTAGCGATCTAATAGATAGAAAGCAGGTGCAAGGAGATGGCCGGCGTGTGCTGTATTGAGAGTCCTAGACAGGCCTCGGAACTCGCGGTGTCAATCCGTGTCAGTACTTCATTGGAAGGCACTGAAGGGTGTTAATTGCGCTATTCGTATCATTTTCCAATACCTGAGAGTCACGGGCAGCTGAATGGCGCGCTGCATTCGTGCGAGTATTGCGTCAAAAGATAACCTAATCTCAAGTGAGGCGTGCGAGAGCGAATGTTTTCCTCTTATGGCAGAATGATTGATTAGGACCCCGAAGACTGTCCTCGGTGATCGCTGGGAATTATCTACGTCACACATGTCACAAGCGTCCACGCGAATTTTTGGAGACGTCAGGGGCGCTCATTTCCGCCAGCAGCCAGCTCGCAACCGCCACCACCGCCAACGACAGTCTCCTCGCCACCCGCTTCGCCGTAAAACACAATGGTCAAGGTTGAAATCGTCGAAGAGAAGGATCAGGATGTGAACAACTCTCCCTACATGTCGCAGGCGTCATCACGCACCTCATCCTCCGTCTCGCTGTCTTCCAACGAGTCAGACCTGGATGCCGAAGAGTCATTCTACGAGCGACTCACGGCCCTCGTGGACATCGTGCCACCTACCACGCGGCACAGCATCACATCTACTTTCTCAAAAACAGCTGGCTTCCTGAAATCCGGAGGACGAGTGGTCGGCAATATCGTGTGGATAGTCACCACCAGCGCTCTGCTCGTGGGACTTCCTCTCGCGCTCAGCCTGGAGGACGAGTCCAAGATTGTGGCACAGGAGAAGGAGCAATACGCACAACAATATGGTGCGCAGCAGGTACGTGTTATCTGCCTTTCCTTTCAAATGCATGCGAAACGCGTCGGCACGTCAGCATGGTCCCTTTCTCCTTTTCCCGTAACTTCCCCTCCGTCAGACTGCTTTACTGACGAGTTCGCTTTGTTTAATAGATGGCAGCACCGTCATCCTTGTACCCTGCCCCGCCAGGCTCCAATCAGAACCAGCAGAAGGGAATCGTCCCCCCTGGGTTCTGATAATCCCGCGCATCCGTCATGTTATCCCATATTCGCACCCGTGCCCAGCTTCGTGCATAGAGTCCTTGGCCCGCTCTGCATTTACTTGTGTATCATACGATATCGTCCGTTGCTTATTGCTGCTAATGCCATGCTCTCCTCTCTCCCGGATCCTGTGTGACTTGTTGAGATCGTAAATCCCGACGCCCTCTCCTTTATGCGTGTGACGTATTTGTGACCTAAGGTAACCTCAAGCAGGACCCCGGCCACTGAACTATCTGGGTATACATCACTTCACCGCAGCAGATGTGTTGGGGTATCCGTCTCTGTGCTGTTTGTTTTTCTTGTTTCTTGTTTTCTTTGTTCTTTATCTCCTTGTGATTGTGCATATGGAACGGCAGGCACAGGGTTGGATGGCAGTGAATTAGCACGGTGATCAATTAGTCTTACTCAAGCGTCTCTTCGGGGCCGAATCGTAACACCATCGAAATCAAAGCAAGCAGTCCGTCGGCAGTCTATTTCAGGCCTCCGCAAGTTCACCCTCCTCTTCAAACACTTTCTTCGTCTGCAACCACCACCATCTCTATTTCCAGCTTCGCTCAAATATGGAGGCGTCAGGCTCAGGTCAGCCAGCAGCAAGATCTCCTGCGTCGTCAGGTACGAGCTACACATAACTTGTGACGCGCTTCCGAGTATCTGTGGCCTGACGAGGGACCCGACATGCAGGTTTCAACTTTTCTTCCCCCTCCGTACAGAACCAAATACATGAGCTGGCTAAAACACTGCCACCTCCACGGAGACAGAATACAGCTTGCGATGCGTGTCGGTGCGTCTTCGCGCGAATGAATTCAATGCCGAGCTGTACGCTTACGCGCCCGCCATTGTGATTAATAGCTCGCGCAAAGTAAAATGCAACCAACTCCCTGGCCAAGACAAGGTACGATCCTCTACTTCTATTCAAAGTAAACGAGCTTATGTTTCTATCAGTGCGCGGTGCGGATTTTCTCACAGGTTCATGGCGGCAATGTGGTACTGACTGTCTGCGCAGCATTGCTTAGCCAAGAACTATCCCTGCACGTTAGTCAGATATCATATTCTCACAAGTAATGAGGCTTATCGTGCATTAGACACTACGTACAACAGGCTACCTCTGAGAAACGGCGGCTCTCTGCCAAGAGGCCGCGTACTCTCAGCAACTCGAACGGCAGGTTCGTGTATCTCGCTCCTGCCGTATATAGAAAACTAACGTGTTTTCAGCCCCGCGCCAACTGCGGGACCTATACGAACGTAACTACCTTCATCTCTTGTGTGAGCGGTGGTTTTACGTACTCTTCACAGACCATCCGAAGGCGCGAGATCACATCCATATCCACCAGTGTCCGTACAAACTCCTCCGCCACAACAACCACCTTCTCAGATTGCTAGAGTTACCAATGAAACATCGACTAAGGACCTGCTCGTATATCTGTTCTCCCCACCGGATCCGAAGTTCGTCCTCCTGCGCTAACAGCATCTTCTGTATGATGTTCTGATTTATCCTGCAGCGATTTGAGTAATGCACCCAACTCCCGACTGCCTAATACGAAGACGGCGCGTACTGTTTCGGAAGCTTACGCGGAATGGGGCGAGCTTGGTCATCAACTGCAGTCCGAAAGCTTTAGAATTGAGTGCGTGCGGTTCTTCCTTCTCTTCTTCCGCTTCTCGTTTGCTGCATTCAAACATTCATCAAGCCCGAATTTGCAAAGTCTCCTTTTGGTTTATATCATGCGCTGACACCTCGGTTTACAGCTTTGCATTCGACCTCGTAGAAGTCTTTTTCCAGATAGTCCACACCCGCCTCCCGCTACTAAATCCATCACAATTCCGCGCTCGTTTACAGCACAGTCTTCAGACGATCAGTCCATACGCACCAGTCGACCGCTCATCGTACGGCTCGCCGGGCTCAGTCACTGCGTTCAAACAGCTCCATAACGCGTTAGTCTCTTTCTCTAGCACGGTCTTTGGTCACCTTGTCTCGAAGTTTGGAACTAACCATTACGCACTATTTATCCGCGCCGTATTTAATCCACAGGCTAGTGGCGGTTGTTATTTCGTGGGGCGCAAAGTTCTCGGAGCACCCACTGTTGGTGAAGGACCGTGCCCGGAATAATGGCCAGAGCTTGCTCGCGAGGACGCTCATCAACCGAGCGCGCGAGTTGGCAGAGGATCTCAAGGTCCATCGTGTACCCAATGCAGATCATGTCGTCGTGGCCCTGCTCATCGAGCCTATGCAGAACCGTGAGTGCATTGCAGTTGCCTATCACTGTCGATGGCTCATCGAATGGATTATTGCCACCTTCATGCTGCAGAGAATTTTGACGATAACACCGGTGAGCATGATTCTTGTGTGGAAGCTCCTTATCCTGCTGACGACGATCGGGAAGGCTTCCATGGGTTCTGGCTATTTTCCGCCATCCGACTTCTGTTGGATTTGCAGGTGCGTGTTTCCTGATTTGGTGCCCACCATGATTTTCTCTCTGAGAGCTGATTTTATCACGGTTCACGGGTCAGATCAACCACAAATCCGTGATGTCGAATATTGAGGACCCAGAAGCTCGAGGGACAATGATATTTGCCTGGTGGATGGCCTGTTTGTCAGATGCTTATCGAAGTGTTTACTACAGGAGGAAACCGATGCTGTCAGTCTCGACTTCAATTCTTTCTTATCATCGTTCTGTACAAACGTGATTGATACTTTGGCCGTACGGCGATCAACAGCGATGATGATGACTACGACATTGACTTTTACACCGTCGGTCCCGCATCCCCATCCGAAATTGCCGAGACGGCTCAGCCCTCTCCCTCAATAAGAGAGCAGTTAGAGGTAAGCCTATATCGTCTGTTTTCCTCCGATGCGTATCTTCATGGCTAATGTACGATTTCGCTCCGTAGTTCTTAGTACGTTTCAACCCGTTCCCAAGCCTCGTCGTTCCTGTTCCTCATGCTGTGGAAACATTACAGGGCTACTACCGCTCAGCCCACGCACTGGCGCGCATTGCTCGACAGATGTCCCGTCAACTATGGCGACCTGCAACAGAGTCGGATGGCATTCCACTCGAAGTGCTTCTAAACCTCATCAACATTCTTAATGAGTGGAAGGACGAGCACTTGCAGCGAGTGGGTGTTCCGAGTAACTTTGCGGCGGAGTGGGATTTTGTTAGTGCCGTGTCTGCTTGTGAGTACATTGTGCATCATTCTATAGCCAGTTTGTGGGTTCTAACCGCTGTGTTCAATCTTCTTTTACCCCTCTCCTTACGAATACAGGTGCGAGCGATGCAACCTACCACATCATGTGGATAGTCCTCTTCAATGCCCTGGACGACTTTGGCATCCGCGAAGTGAACGACATGGTACGAACGGGAAGCCCTGGGAACGAGCACCCCAATTTCGCGCAGATAGAGGCCATCAAGAAGAAGGTGGGTGATGATGCATTGCATGGGGCGCTGAGGATTGCGGGACTGGTGAGTACACCTAAGGATTAATTGCTGTCTGAATGACGGAAGTTGACGGTTCCTGGATCTACTTGGACGTACTTGTACAGGCGGGTGTGTTGACGACCAATGGCTACCTGGTACGTACAAGTCCACGTTACCTTGAACGTTTGAATCTGTGTGAACTGACCACACATCCTTTGCATCTTCGTTGTATTGGTGGCGGTCTCTGGAAATTCTTTGCGTGTGTAGCGTCTGGACTCCGCAGTCATGCACGTCAGCATCATCCAGGCAGGAACCCTCCTCGCACGCCTTGGAAGACCGGAAGTGGAGAACTGTATCAAGGGTCTTGAGCAGTACAGCTATGCGTATGAGGAGTGCATGGAGCAGGCCGCGGAGATCTCTCGTACCTACCACCAGGCTGTTGCGGGTGAATCCGAGCTGCAGCATATGGCCTCTGTCGTGCCGAGAAGGACGCCGGTGCAGGACCATCAGCTCGCTGCGATGAACGGGGCGGCGTTGGGCATGCAGTTCGACCCGACGGTGCTGACTGAGTTTAGAGGATGAGGTGTGGAGAACTGCCTTGTGGGTGATGGCGTATGTGTCGGGAGACCCGTTGAATCTGGTTGGATATTCTTGAGTTCATGTTGGGGCCGTTTGTACTCGTGCTCGTGCATGTGTATGCGTCTGGTGGAAGCGTAAGGACGCTGTTGTGGTTATTTAACTTTCTCCCCTGTTTTGTCAGTCTATCCACACTCCTGTTGTTTGCATATCGCACCCTCAACCCCCTCTCTTGCCGGGATATTTCGTTATGTACGCATACTATGGATGGAATAATGTACCTGCATCGAGATAGAGCACTACTGTGCATAGAACAAACCATTCTCCTCTCCAGACACACATGAGATACATTACACCTAGACCACATGAAGCATACAAGAAGAGGCCAGAAACTATGATAAACGAACGCCCTTGATAACCTTCGTGATACCAGACTTCTCTCCCTCGTACTTCCCTGTAGCAGCAAGTCCGCCCTTGAACACAGCCTTCTGCGAAGACACCTTTTTCTTCGCCTTTTCGTAGCGTTGGCGTTTCTTGACACGAGGGTTGCGAACGCTCTTGGAGCGATGCGGTGTGAGACCCTTGTTCGCCAGGATTGCACGAGAGACAGAACGTGGTCCGTTGCCAGCGGTATCGTCTTCGTACATTCCCTCTCTGTTAGATGAACCCACCGTTAGCCTCATACACTACTTGCCATGGAACCAGGAAGTCACTTACCGAAGAGCAGCTTGTGCCGCCTCATACTCCGCCTTCTTCTTCTCTTTCTTCTCCTTCGACTTCTGCTGTACAAGATTATAATACCCAGCAGCGTCGTCTCCCTCCCCGTCACTCCCACTTCCCTCTTCTTCTCTCCTCCGTTTCTTCCCTGCCCCTTCAGCCCGCGGCTCAGGCTCCGCGTCGTCCAGATCCTCACCGCCCTGTCCACGAGTCTTCGCCAACGCCTGCTTAGCCTTCTTGTCCCTCTCCTTCTGCCTGTCCTTCCAAGGAATATCATCGTCTCCGCCCAACGCAGTGCGAGCCCTGTCTCTTCTGGCACTAGCACTCTCGATCTTGGAAGTGTGGAAGCGTAAAGAGCGTTTACGCGCGGCTTTGTCCTGTGCATCGGCATCTTGCAGCGTGGTGAACTCACCAAAGTTGTCTGCCGCCGACGAGTCGCCGTTCGCGAGAGAGGTAGACGATTTTGATTTGGACTTGGACTTTGAAGTTGCGGGGAACTCTGGCTCTTCCAGGTCGAACACAGGCAATTTGACGGCCGAAGCAGAAGCCTTGTCTTTCTTCTTCTCTGTCTTGCGTTTCTTTTTCGGCGGTTCATCCTCGCCGAGCGTTGCGTTCTCAGCCTTATTTTTCTTTGCCTTCGACTTCTTAGGCGCAGCCTCGCTCTCTGTGGCCCCCTTCGCCGCCCACTCGGGATTCGCAGACTTCAGTGCCTCGACCTCCGCCAATAAGCGTTCCAACTCATTAGGTGCAAGGCCGCGCAACTGCGACAACGACAAGCCTTCGCCAATACCTTCGTCGCTGTCCAAGTCGCTTTCGTCGTCATCGTCCAAGTCTCCGACTCCGAGAGATTCGAATGTTGACATGGACTGCTTAAGAGTAAGTAAGCGGGACATTATGGGGTGTGAGCGGAGAGATTCTGGGTGTTGGATGTATTTGTCGGAGGCACGGAGGTACAAGTAGAAGGCGAGGGTGGCGGCGTATTGGAGGAGGGCCTCTGCATAAGCCGGGAGAAGTCTCGTTAGGAAACCATAGATCAAAAGATGCGAAAATTGTACTCACGGTAATATAGGTGAAGCATCCCAGATGAAAGCATGTCTACTGAAGGGTCCGAGTCAATGCTGAGGATAACAATACAGTGTCAGAATATTATACTGCATACTGAGCTATGAACTTACAGCTCTATTTGTTCTTGGACTCGAATCAGTTGGCGAGCAGTACCATCCCAGTCTCCAGCCAGTGCCAGAGCCTCAGGGTTTGTCTTCTGTAAATGTCGTAATAGGCCTTGTTTGTCCTGAGGTAATGATTGCAGCTGCACGGAAGGTGCAGGTTCATCAAACTCCCTGAACCCTCGGTTAGTGGTATCTCAAGATATGGATGATAATTTCAACACTCACCCAAGCTGCTCATCACTGTCAGCACCGACAATATCGCCCAAGCCAAAGTCTTCATCCGCCATGTTCTCCCTCAACTTCGCTTGCAACCTCTTTGCCTCCTGCTCCTCCAGCTCGTTTGCCTCTTCATCCTCCGAATCAAGCTCAGCAGCATTGGAAGAGTAGTACGCTGACTTCTTTGTTCCCCAACCCTCCTCTTCCTCCTCTGATGCAGAGTCGTCGCCAGATAGTGGCGGGGAGTCGGCCTTTTGCTTAGCTTTGGACTGCTTGGACTTCTTTGCCTTCGCCGCTGTTTCTTTCTCTTGGATCTCATCTTCTTCGTCAGAATCTCCCTCAGCCTCTTCATCCTCTGAGTCATCGTTGTCTGAGTCGTCTGGTATGCCCTTCAGCGCGAAGACCTCCTCTTCTTCGCCTTCATCATCAGACTGAGCGTCCTCTCCGTCCAGTAGAATCTGATCTCTTGACGCATGGACTATATGAGTATCATAATCAACATTTAATCATTCAAAGCGTCAGCAAGAGACTCGTAGACATACACTGGTCCTCCTCATCCATGGGAATATCTGAAAGCTTGTTCCAGCGTTTCATGGTGCTCTCTTTACGGTCCACAGGTCGAGCTTTCGAGCGTTTTGGAGCTCCCTTTGTTCCATGTCGTCGTGCCATGGTCGTTTAGTGTGAAGTATGTTGCACTTCGTTTGTTGGTGGCCGACTGTTCGTTCGAGCCACTGTAATTGAGCGTCTAAGAAATTTCAGGAAGGAGGATAAGGCGGATCAACAAACGGATCAAAGACGTCGGGCATGTCAATAGCGTCAAACAACGTTCGGTCAATAGTAGCCTCACTATTTGTAACTTTCAACTTGGTCATGCAGTTCATAGCTCGCATTGAACTCGAAATATCGGTCAGGTCCGTACTATTGCATGCGCTATGTAGTGCTGTATCCAGATCTAAATGCACACAACAGGTAAAGTACATATAAACGATAAATCACCATCCTAGTCAGTAGCGGAAAACATTCTCCTTCTACTCAGTGTCGAAGACGAGGGCCCTGATCTCGATGGACTCCCTGTGGGGTGCCTCAGGAGGGGACGTAGAGTCAATGAAGGCAGAGTGAGGAGTCAATCTGGCCTTGGTCTCGTCTGAGTCGTAGCACTTGATGAGGGTCACCTCATCAGGCTTCTGGTCGGAGAGGTAGTACCACCGATGGTTGGGATTGTACTTAACTTGGTACACGCCTAAAAGATCGAGGTGTCAGTTAAAAATAGATTTAATGAGCTCGAGATACTTACTTCCTTCTCGGTCAGGATAGATGATGCGGCTGACGACAAGATCCTTTGGGTCGATGTGACGCCAGTCAGACAGTGCAAGAGGCTTGTGTGCGACGGGGTGCCCGATAGGCCGCCAAACGTTGATAATACGGACACGTCCCTTCAAGAGACGTTCGGCATCTTTGCCAAGGTGGCGGTAGACACGTTGGACACTGGCCTCGTATGTCTGGGAGACATGTACCTGTCCCACTGGGCCACGCAATTGGGCCGCGTTGTCAGAGGGCTTGCGACTGTTTAAGCGTTTGCAGGTCAGAGTTCGATCTAAATAGGTGATACATCGTGTGCGATACTTACCGAATGATGGTGTGGTCAAAGATGAAAATTCTCTTCGCACCAACTTCCCTCTTCAACAGCTCCTCCACCTCCTTATAATACACGTTCGTAATCCTATCCTCGTCCGTAAAGTCCTTCTCGACACTCTCGTGCTTCACGTACTGGAAGCCAGATGTGTCGAGGCCTATTCCGTACTCTTGCTCCTTGCCACGGACGTCATGGACAACAGCAGGTTGCGGATCCTTTCCGACGTTACCTTGGCGTTGGCCCTCGGGAGCCTTGTAAGTGTACTGGAAAGGTGGTTCGTCGTCGAGTGGTGCGAAGTAGTTAAAGGTGGTCTGGACGTCGCGAGGGGAGAGGACTGCAGCAGCGGCCATGTCGAATTAATCTACAGTCTTTGTGGAGTCGTTGGAATCTATTTGGGAACGATGAGACTGTCTTCGTGGTACCTCTTAGTATTTATACAGAAGAGAGATACATTGTCAGCTTACTCAGCTTGACAAGTGTTCCAGCATTTAGCAGTGACTTCACATAACATCATTTAGTAGGGAGATGAGCACTACTTCCCGTCTCCGTACATGGAATTGAGCCCGCGCCGTAGCTTGTGAGTAGATATCAAGTCAACAGCATCGACGTATCAAGCACATCCATTCCAGATGCTCAGACGTGATGTATTCCTGTAAATGGCGTAAGTGGCTCAGTTCAGGCTTAGTAACACAAAAGTCTTACAAATGTACATACCTCGCGCCGTACTGTCATGGCAACAACCTCGGAGGATATGTTCTCTGTAGTTTTCCTTCAGTAAAATGAACATCTCGGATATGTCAGCCGTCCGAGTCGACATACTTATGGGTGTTGGTCGTGAGGTTGCCCGCTCTCCTCACAGGACTTATTCGACAGACTCTCACCATGTTCAAACGCCTAATACCATGGTATTCGTTGTAAGTCTTGCATTGCACCGCATATTCCTCAATGGCTTCGGCCAGCCTTACCCGCAGGCAGACTTCAGCTATGAATATTCATCAGATGTTATTCACATCGCGATATCCGTCTGTGTCATGTCCAATAAACTTCGTCAGAAAAATTGTAGCGTAAATGCGATGCAATATCTGCAGAGAGAAAGAATGCTTACCTGGTTGATCTGCATTGCTGGCCAGCCCCAAACTGGAGGCAGAACAAGATGGTCGAATTTATAAACCTGTAAGAAGCGCCTGGAACGATTAAGTTGTTTGTCAAGTAGAATGCACACGGTATAACTCAACTCTCCACGCCACACGCGATTACTCGAAATACAGAGCAGATACACTATAATAATCAAGTAGCTACAATAACACGTACAATACATAACATACAAGAAACCCGACACAAAGCGAAATCTTCTAGTCATCTTCGGCATCCGTTTGTGTAGCCTTTCTGCGAGCCGCTAAAGTAAACGAAGTGAGACCGGGGATATAAAAGTGATGCAAGGAAAACTTACGTCTACGGGCAGCGCGCCTCTTCGCAGCCGCCTTCTTGCCTTCCACCCGTTTCTCCAACGCTTGATCTTCTTTACCTTGCTGCTTGTGCTCCTCGAGTATCTGCCAATAAAATTAGGAATGATCTCTAGTCACCCAAAATGTGCTGTACGTACAGCCTCAAATTCATTGAGCTCGGCATCAGGCTTGTTCTGCGTTTTACTCGTGCGTGCCTGATAAGTATACTGCATAAGCAACACTTCACCCACGCAAAATGAGGAAACTACCTTGGCCAGAATCTCCTGGAAGCGATTGTACACTTCCTCCTCGTGTAGCTTGTCACGGTAGAACTGAAGACCTTCGATGAGTTTCTTCACCGACCGCTCCGACTTGAATGGCAACAGAGACAGGCAGTACGCGATATCTCGCCATTGACGCGGCTCTTCTGCAAGCCTGAACCGCTGGCAGAGCTTCTCGACGATGTTCTCCGCCTGCTTTTCCTTCTCGATGAACGTGAAGACGTATTTCATGATGCTCTGGAAGGTCTCTTCGTCCACCGCATGGGCACCTACAGACAAGTGACTGATAACTGCAGTGACGGTAGCGTGAGTGATCGTACAAGTGAACATAGTAAAAAAAGCAGTTTCTTACCATCTGGAAGATTGTTATAGATAGCATTATCCTTCGTCGCCAACTCAGAGAAGAATAACCTCGCCAGATCCGCAATCCTCTGATCAGGATCCTCGATACACTTCGCCATCTCGCCCAACTGGCCCTTGACTTTGATCATTCCGTTCAGAATCAAATGCGTCAACACCATGAGCGTGTTCTTCTTCACGACAATGTCTTTGTCAGACAGCCCTCTGTATAGCTCGCTGCTGTTCTCATCGATGATGGTGCTGAACGAGACGGCTACGTCTCCGAGCGCGATGACAATGTTGCTCCGAATGCTCGCGTCTTTCGAGGACTTGAGGATGCGGAAGAGCAGGTCGTGGTGTTTGTCGCAGAATTGGGAGCTTACGCAGAGGAATTTGCTGAAAGCGAGTGTAGCCGCTGCGCGGAGGGTTCGGTTCTTCAGGCACTTTTAGATCAGCGAGTTCGTCAAGTTAGTCGGACAGTACACACCTTGTATTTCCCCGGGTTGCCACATATATGTATGAGCATCGGACCAAAGACCGTGAGAAGGGAGTGTTCGCCATAGAGCAGCTCAGTCTCCCGCATAGCTGCGACACGCTCGCCAATCTCGTCTTCAGCATTACCAGCAACCTGATCAAGCTCCTCTCCTTGGTCCTTCGCCTGCTTCCCGTCGGTACGACCCTTGGCAGCCTTCTCAGCTTCAATGAATATTGGTCGTCAGCTCATCGGAATCAGCGGTGTAAAACAGACACTCACCAGCTTCTCTCTCAGCCTTTTGCCTCTTCCACTCGCGCTCTACCAACTCAAGGAAGACGATATGCTTGATAGCGACATGTCCCACAACGAAAAGGAGCTGCGCCAGCGCAAACGCATCTCCAACGTTCTTATCACCTTGTCCCTGCGAGCTAGCCGGCTCCTCATTCGCAGGAGCGGGAGCGTCCTCATCCATAGCTTCTGGATCCCGCTCAGGCTGAGGTGCTGGGGGTTCAGCGTTCTCTTTCTCGGGGTCAAACGCCTTCTTCGCCAAGTTCTTGATGAGTCGATCGCAGAATAGATCCGGACGCTCGGCGAGGGCGTAGACGGTGTTGATGGCTTGTTCGGCCATGGAGAACCAGTCTTTGTGTCGGCACTTGCGTTCGAGGGCTTCTTGAAGTTTCTTAAATAGTGGGTTGTCCATCTCTAGACGGATGTTCTTGTCCAGGAGGGAGCCTGTGTGTGTTTAACTTTAGTTCGCCTCATAGGTAGGCTGAATAAGAGAGCGATATACCTTTCACTTTCTTCGCGCTCCCACTCAGTCTCTGCAGCGCGACACAAGTATACCTTGCCAACGTGAGATCGGCCTACACCGCATACACACGCACATCAGCACTCGTTTTGCATCTCGCATGCATTCACGTCACTTTACCTGACCCAACTTCCCGAGCCCGATTCTCATCAGGACGTCAGCCCTATCCGCCACAACACTCCTGCGAGCCAAGGCCAGCATACCCAAGATGATCACTGCGCCTCGTCTTTGTGCTCTTGGAAGTGGTCTTTCGGATGCTATAAAGTCCAAAGTCATCAGTTATGAGCTCAGAGCTACGGCAGAGTGACTGTATGGTCGTATGAGTTCTGATGTACGCACAGTAAACCTGCCACAGCTTCCCAATAACATCGGGATGCACCTGGTCGTCTTCCATCATAATGCGCATCATCTCCTCCAAACTCGTAAGTTCAGCGAGCGACGCATCGTATGTGAGTCTATGCACCAATGAGTCATATTGAGTCACGGTAATGACAGGACAGAAAGAAAAGGTGAACGCACTCGATCATGTTCTTAGCAATCCGGTTCACCTGCTGCTTGGGCTCCATCCCAGGAACAGCGTCAAAGTACAAATTCCGATAGCACTCCAGCAAACGCGGTCGGATGCCCTTGAGTTCCTTGCCGTCTTCGGACGTGGAGGAGTTGTCCTTCGACCAGATGAGATGCAGCATTTTCTTGATCCCCGCCTACACCACAAAAACATCACCACATCGTTAGCAACCTCACTCCCAGCAAAGTACAGTAGTGTGAAGTTATAGAGTAGAAACACACCTCGGCACCGTCAAACTGATACTCATGTATAACCCTAAAAAACTCCATCCCCTCCAATACCTCCGCCTTACTATTCGACGCCAGCAGGTCCTCCACGATCTTCATCCCGCCCTCGATCTGCCGTATAAAGTTCAAGCACTCCGCGTAGTACCGCCGCTTCAGACGCATTTGCTGGATTTGTCCGTCTTGGAGGGCGGCGACGACGGCTTCGTTTTGGAGGGCTTCGAGGTTGAGTTCGGATTTGCGCGGTTTTTTCTTCTTTTTGGGTTTCTTGGGTTGGGAGGAGCCTTCGCCGTTTTCTGAGTCGCCGTCTTCCATGGTGACGTCCTCGGAATCCGCCTCTGCGTCTTCCTGAGAAGCGTCCTCCTCTTCATCATCGACGTCCATGGAGTCGTCGTCGGCGTTCTTCGCGCTGTCAATGCTGGTCATCCAACCTGTCCAATGGTAACAAACTTAGAACGTACCGCTTCTTCCCCTTCTTCCGCTTCGAAGGGCCCGCCTCCCCATCTTCACCTTCTCCCTCTTCACCATCCTCCTCCTCGTCTTCCTCCTCGTCCCCGTCCTCTCCCTTCTCACTCTCCTCATCCCCCTCCCCCTCAGCCCTCTCAACCGCCTTCCCAATAACATCCTCTACCTTCTTCAGCTCCCTACAAGTCTCCTGATACCTCTCCTCCCACTCCTGCAAGCTCAACAATCCGCCATGTATAAGCCCATACGGATGCGTCACAATCAGCTGCACGAGCAACTGCACCGCGCTTTTCCTCACCGTCGCCGTCTTATCTTCCAGCGAGTCGACGGCAGCCTTCGTTATTGCGAGACGCTGTTTGGGGAACTTGACGGGCAGGTCGCAGAGCTTGGCGAGTGTTGAGAGGACTTTGGTGCGGACGTAGGAGGAGAGGTCGAGGACGCGCTCGAGGAGGAGCTCGTACAGCCCGTTGAGCTGCTTCTTTGCTTGGGAGGCGTCGACTTCTTCGGAGGTGGCGATTTCGCGGATGAGTTGGCCGATGACTTCGACGATGGCGATACGCATTGGGTACGCCTTGCATACGGTTAACAGTCAGAATAGTATGCAAATGGTAAGGGCATGCAGACGTACCTCGGAATCCAGATGCGCCAGGAGCAGACTGATCTGCTTTAACACAGCACGCGGCAGAAGTTCAGCCAGCTTGACCAAGAAACGCGAGAAATGCCTCGGGCCCTTCGTATCCTGCGCGCTGAACGACTTCGCCGCGATGTCGCGGAGCAGGTCATCGCATAGCTGGGTATGGTCATATTGGCTCGCGAGCGCGAATAGTAGCTCTGCCATGTACTCGGAGAGGTGGTCGTAGTATTGCAGGTTCTGCATGATGGAGATTTGGGCAGAAACTCCGTGTCCGTGGTGCTTTACGGCGAGCGAGATAGTCTTGTAGACTCCGAGTCGGACAGCTTCGATCTTCATGTAACCTTCGTTCTCTGTGATTCTGTATATCGGTGCTGTGATGCAGCTACACGAGGGCGTGAATACAAGAAATGGAATATTACAAGTGGGCGCTCTTACCTGATGAATGTATCCCTCTCTCCAGTAGTCACCCAAATTCTCTGCGTCTTGATCTTAAACACCTTCGCAATTAGTCCCAAGATGTTCGGAATATGCTCCTGCCACGACCACTGCTCCACGCGTCTGGCAGCAGCACTCCTAGCAGCAGCCGTCTTCCCGCCTCTGCCTCTCCTCCCCTTCGTCGCAACAACCGGCACATCCTCATCCCCACCATCCTTGACCCTCTCCGCGGCCAACACAAACATATGCAGCAGGAACGCATAAATCTCGAGCACCATTTTACGGGACGCGAGGGCCTGCTCGTCTTCGTCTGCAGAGTCACGGAGGGTTGCGTCCACCTGAGTTTGGAAGCCTGAGGAGATCGAGTCGAGCACTTTGCTCATGGTCGTTCCTTGTAGCTTTTCCGCGTATTTCAGCAAGCTTCGGTAGGAATCAAAGACGTTGGGGTCGGCTATGGCGTCCGAGGAGTCTGCGACTGCTTCAACTGCTTGTTCGAGGACCATTGCCACTGTGCGACCGTCCATGGATGGGATGTCATGTTCGTTGGGTATTTCGTAGGTCGACAAATCTTGGAGACCTTGGATCTCCTCCTGCAGTTCAAAGCTCTCCATGTTGCAGGTGGAGAGCTCGAGAAAACAAAGAACTTGGAGAGGAAAGAGAGCAACGCCAGCTGCAACTTGCAAGATGAACGCGGTTGTGATCACGTGGATCGCGTCTTCACGTGCTTGACTGCCTTTTCGAGCAAGAAATCTGCTTGTCTGCTGCCGCCCGCGCTGAGTGCTTTTGACCGCCACCGCCACCATGGTAAGCAGACACTGGCCGCCTTTCGCTATCAATCTCGCTGACTTATATCGAATAGATTATCCCTGTGCGCTGTTTCTCTTGCGGAAAGGTTGTTGGAGACAAATGGGTCGAGTACGTCCAAATGATCAAGGACATGCCAGAAGGGTGCGTGCTACAATCCTATTGAACAACCCATCTTCGCTGACTGCTTTGCCGTGATAGTGATGCTCTCAACGCCCTTCAACTAAAACGCTACTGCTGCCGACGTATGGTACTCACCCACGTCGACCTGATCGAAAAGTTGTTGCAATACAACCGTACGCTCCCATCCTCCATGCTATGGATCGCGAACGCATGCTGAAAGTTATACCTCTAGCTAACGACCGACCTAAGAACAAACGGGCACAAGATGAGGAGGCTATGGGCGAATAGATGGCTTTCAGTATGTTGTTAACGTTATAGATTCAAACGATCCTGTTGACTTTGTCATAGTGTACGAGACTATAGTTGATAGATGCATGACACTACCAGGGCCACCATCTGGCGATGCACTCACTGCATAAGCAGACTTCAGGAGCTCCTTTGCCCCGTTCGTGATATACGAACTGTTCATGGTGGATAAGAGGGGGTGGTTGCTAAGCATTAGACATGACTTATGCAGGAATTCCTCAATCGTAGCAACACTCAAGCCTGTTGTTTGTCAGTAGCAGAGGGGCTTTAATTTGCAATGCATCTATTTTCGCCCAATAGAACAACATCAGGATTTGGAGAACCACGGTACACACGAGGTAAAGTACTATATATGAACCATTTTCCACAGTCACATACAGTTCGCAAGAGTGAATCTTACGGAAGAAACTCATCACCCCGACATACCTTTCAGACGAAGCCCTCTCGCTAGACATCGATGTTCATCACAAACAGAATTGATAAGAGTACGTCGAGCAGGAACTACGCATTCCGCACTACACAAGATGTATCGTGCCACGTACCACTTACGCTTACGCAGGAACACCAATCATCTTAATATCGTGGAAGCTGAACCCTTCAGCATGTACCCTCACAAGCTTCCACCCACTCCGCTCAAAGATACTCGCAAACTCCGGGATAGTGCGCTCGTGGCCGTTCAACCCGACCAACATCTATAACATTAATCAACCATAGTGATCAGCAAAAGTCCATCGAACACCGGCCTAAGGAGCGCTTGGGTGCACTTACCGCGATGTCAGCCAAGTAAGTCATAATCCCACCCGCTCCGAAGTTGGGCAGCAAAGGCGGAGGCGCAGTAGGTCGGATGTTGGAAGCACCTGGGATATCCAGAGCTGAGCCCGAGCCTGAGTCGGCGCAGGCGTAGGGTATAACATTGTCGATGACGATCAGCTGCGTGGTGGGAGTAGCGGCCGTGCGCAGATGGCTGAGGAACTTGACGCAGTAGTCGTCTGACCAGTCGTGCGATATGGCACGGAGGAAGAAGACAGCTGCGTCGTGGACGGGCTGGGGCTTGAAGATATCATGCACTATGAGTGGTGGGCAATCATCAGTCAGCATGTGTCTTTTGTCCTCTCGTGAGCACAGTGCACTGACCTTGTAGCTGAACGCGGCCAGAGGAGACAGCCCCTGGGAGTTCTGCTTCCCAAAACTAGGTATAGATACTGATCAGCTACAAACACGCGAGATGAACGCATGAGAGGCGGCACCTTGGGAGCATCGTTCTCTATGACAGGAGCTCTGTCCTGGACGATGAAATTGAGATGGTCGAACTCCTTCGCAAGGAACACTGTCTGTGTCCCGACGCCACCTGCAACATCCACAACGACAGAGCCCTCGGGCAACGACTTCCAGTCGAATCCTACATGCGCAATTTGTCTTAGAATTTTGTATCGTCACAATCTAATATAGATAGGATCACTAGACGTACCCTTGGTAATAACACCCGGACTGCCAATCCTGTTCCCTGCGTGCATGCCGGTGGCAAACCGCTTACTCTGATACGCCTGTTCCGGCTGGCTGAGCCATTCGAAGTAAGGAAGGTCCGTCCTCTGCGCGATGTTGAAGGCGGATTCGTTCGGTTCACCGGAGTGCGTGAGCTTCGGGTCGAAGATGACGTCGGCGAAGTGGGCATAGTTGAGCAAGTCATCGGTGGTACTGTTTGTTTGGGATCCACCGAGGATCTCGGTATGAGTATCCGTGATATTGAGGGATAGATTGGCTTACATTTGCTCTACTAAAGCAGTTGCGCTTTGTGTGCCGTCGTACTTTGCTTGAGGGCTATATATAAAGTGCAGTCGCTTATTAACGAGAACAACCCGTATTTTACGAAACGTACTCAGCAAGAATATCCTTCACACTCTTTCCGGTATCCAGACCTGACGAAATGCGATTATTTGCGAAAGTGTCCGGTGCCACCTCTTTGAAGATATGACTCGTTGCAAGAAGGCGCAAAATGTGTGCTGAGTCGCCGTGATACCGTAAGCCAAAAACTGAAATGGATTATTTTATGAGTTGACAAGCTTACCCAGCTTCTCTGCGTTGATCCCTGTGTGCTTCGCAATATCCTTCGCATGAAGACCCTATACCATTGTTGGTTAGTCAGGTATCGTCTAGTGGTTATTCAGCGTACCTTAGGACCAGCCTCCCTCAAGATCTCAGGTGCATGCGCCTTCACCGCAACACCAAGACTTGCAGGAACCGGAGACTGCCTCACACTGTTAGCAACAACAAACAACATAGTACTCAGAGTGTCAGAAGATGTACCGAGAAAGCCACGTTAGTGACCGCAAATATACCCGGACGAACAGCTGCCGCAAGTTGAGTTGTGGCAGCAACGATCAGACTTCCAGCCTTGAGGGCCTCCGGGGCGAAGAGGATCGATTCCGCTTGGGGAGTGGTCGGCTCGTTCAGTGGAGGGACATCTTTCCCCTGAGTGATGCACACTTGCTCGAGCTGATCGACTCCGGCGTTGATCAGGTTGGCGAGCGCACGTAGCTCTTGCAGTCCGGGGTAGGACGCCGTGGTCGACATCTAGAGCTGTGCAATATGAGAGGAGGAATGTGAGCTGGAAATAGGCAAGCGAGAAATGACTCGTATGCTGGAGTAAAAGCCACAGCGCACAAGCCTCCTTTATATCCGCTCTGTCCACATATTCATCGGCCCAGCTGTGGCATGGAGGAGTCATTTGCTTTACTCCTGGACAACGGCTGAGTTGCAGATTGCCCCAACCTGATCAATCTTATCTGATAAGCGAAATGAGCGAAGATATTTATGACAGACGCTTACGAGTTTCTACTTACATTGGCCGTTTCTACCGCATAGTATGATGGTGCCATACGAAAGTTTGTATTGAGAGGATCGCAGCTGCAGTCACCATAGCATGCATGCACGTTCACTTGGCATGCGGGCGAATACGGAAAAGCGTACAATTCGTCTCCAGCATGGCCGCTTGACTGCCCCAAGAAGTCGCTAATTACTCAAGCTGGCGTACAGCGACTTGGTGGATGGTCGGCCTTCACTTGCATACTGTCCAGCCGCAGCGTCGAGGCACGTGTATATGAGGGTAGCCTGATCCGAAGTCAGCCTGAACGATGAATCTGGTCCATTCCCTATATGGAATGACTATACTGTAATGCGATCGTAACCGTCACGGCAGTTACTGCGCCAATCCACAATTGAGTAGCAGCCACCATGGCGCCATATTTCTATGAGCAGATGTGAGTCTTAGACAGATCATCAGCGTCATATGTAATTCTTACTGGACTCGGCCCATCGGCGAACCTCTGTCGGGTTACCTGAATCAGTAGTGCGCGTAGAATGGCCCCTACGCGCCTTTGCTGTATATCCTGCCATTTATAAGTCAATATGTACCTATAAAATAGCAATCAGTAAAGTGCCGCATGATAGAAACAGAGGCGCAGATACTATGAGCACTCCTCGATTTTGGCAACAATCTTATGGACTTCATCCTGCAGACGGTATGAATTCAAGAGTGCATACGGATCGCCACCAGAACAGATACCGCACGTTACACATTTCGTCTTATGAGCCTATCTTTTGCAAAGGTTAAGTATGTAACCACGGCAGTTGCATCTTGAGAGTAACAGAGAAACAGAGACGGACGCGGCCACTGCTGGTGTCGGAGCGCTGGTTGCACTGGTCCGTCCTCCGAGTCTGGCCTCGCAAACAAAGCAAAATAACGCATTTCCGTTTCGGGAAGTACCGCCAGCCAGCCGCCTTCTTGCACCCGAGCTTGAACCTAGTTTACCAGCCACCCTCCATCATGCATGTCGCTCTTCTGACGATTCAACTATCCCTCACAAGCGTGAACTGCTAACTAAAGTGCTGATAGTAAGTAGCGCCTTGTTAAAGTGATTCGGGAACTTCGCTTGTTTCAAGTTGCTATTTAGAATCTCGATTGGCAGTCGAATCTTATCTGGCTTTGCGCTGCTTTACAGACAGGTCATAAGGCTAAAGCTGTTTAGCCTGGCACGCACCGCAGATCAGGTACACTTTGGGCATTCGCATGCTTGATCGGGGTATGGGCACAGTTGATACCCATTCTACCAAGGATCGTCGGTAACTCGTGTTGAGATAGATTGAGCACAGACCGCATAGACCTGCAGACCCAGAACAGTAACTGCAGTGAGTTCAGTTATCTTCAGCAAGTATTGTTACTTATACCTGCTGGCCACGTGCGTTCATCCCTTTCTCTCTGGATCTGGAACCGGTTTGACCGCGGATATCTGTCCAGTCTTTGACAGGGCTGTTATCATCCTGTCAGATACTTGTATTGTCTCTCGTAAGTTTCTCAAGTTATGGCATGTTGTGACTGTTAGACATTGACACTTCTATAAGCAGATGTAAACCCCGCATGGCAGCTTATATTTGCTTGAGTCATAAGGCGGTCTACCTAAGTCTCGCCTGCGTGGTCGTCGGGACATATCTGTCGTATTTCGCGCCGTTGACAGTAGTAAGTCTCGGCTACCCACCGCCTTTATAAGCCAGAGGATAGCGATCCGTTTGGAAGGACAAGAACCGGAGTACTCAACCTTCGATATGCTGTCTCGGGCTGCAAGTTTTACCATTACTATCGCTGCTTTCGCCGCTATGGCGAACACAGTCAACGCCCAAGCTCCAGTCTGCACCGGCGGCCGCTCGATCACGCTCTGCGCCTGGCACATCAGGCCGTATTCCGACAACGCGTACACCTGGAGCACAGGTCCATTCTGTAACTTCACTGCAGCTCCTACTGCCCTTATTGCCGACAACGTCGAAAAGTATGACGTTGGCTTCGATTGGTAAGCTCTCCTTTGCACCATATCAAAACCTCTGGAAAATAACATTGTATACGCAGCTCTCCACCATACGTTGCAACTTGCTGCGACCATTGGACCAGTCAGTTCTCGTTCCTGTTTCTCATACTTATGCTGCGCAATATTTAACACCTTGTTGGTAGGCTGT
This sequence comes from Irpex sp. Y119-03, assembly GCA_037042295.1. Lineage (NCBI taxonomy): Eukaryota > Fungi > Basidiomycota > Agaricomycetes > Polyporales > Irpicaceae > Irpex > Irpex sp. Y119-03. The sequence goes on along the minus strand of JAXQKB010000338.1, from coordinate 40,315 downwards.
GCGAATGCTGTAGACTGTACAGGCCCCGAAACGCCTTTACCAGAAACGAGCACAGACCTCGACGGCGAACTCCCAGATGACTGGGTAACAGCCGTACCCTGCGCCGTAGACAATGCCGACCGCGTGCTAGCCAACACCATCGTAACGTATCTGCAGAGTAACACTCCGTACAGCTGTGCAGAATCATGTATCGAGAAGGGTTATCAGTACGCTGGCGTGGAGTATGGCGATGAGTGCTACTGTGGGACGGGCTACACTGGTGGGGTGAAGCCGCAGGCGGCGGATCCGGCAGAGTGTGGCATGACTTGTCCAGGGTCTTATTACTATAGCTGTGGGGGATCGTGGAGGATGCAGATCTTCAAGGCACCGACGGCACCGTAGATAGAGACCGGCAACTGATGTTTTATCATGTAGGTTATCTTAACTTGGTGTTCAGATTTATACAGTGTATCGACGTACATATGACGGCCCAATTACTCAAGTTCAGACGGTAGAACTTGACGTTACCCTTCGCTCACTGACATCTATGCCGTCATTACTTAGCAGGCTTGATAAATATGCCGATTCGATAAGTATCATTCTTATGGTATATTCTATATCCCTGATTATTTCTGTGCGAAGCGAAAATATGGTTGCATTTGACTGACAGTACCTGGCCATGGAGAACAAGTTTGGGCGTCAACTCGCACATCGGGCTTCATCCGCTTTGGGTGTGAGGGCGCCTATTGAGCAGACCAGCTTTCTCACGACTCTCATCAACGCACGACCTGAGGTTTGCGCCTTTCAAAGTCTTTCTTATCCTCATACATGCATCCATCTCGACGTGGCCGGGAGAAACGGTGGGGGACAACCTGTATAGCGACATGGATCCTGCAGTCTCAGTATTGAGGAATTACTTACTCGTATCGCTGCAGAAACTCCCCGGTACTCGGGAATTCCACATACACGTCCTGGTGTCTGCTCCGCGGAAACATACGGGACTCTTTCCATATGCTCGTCCAAAGCCTCGGGTGTACCTGCAAGATATACTAGTCTTGCTTTCTGAGCAAGAGAAGCCGGACGCGCCGCATATATTCGTGACAGCGTTGGAGGTCAACGTCTATAACGCTCCCTCAACATCATGTGGGGTAGTCTATGTCTCGAAAGTCGACTCTACTGGCCAAGGTATCTTGCCATCGCCGACACCTACGCTTGTGAAGGCGTTCTTGACGTACTATGCTGATCCCGCCACCCGGCCCATCCGCGTCGACACCCTGTGGCTGCAGCTTTTTGCTCGTGCCCAGAGTCAGTACTTGTTTCCCAACTCTGCGGATTATCCAGGAAAGAAGCCGCTCACGGATGTCAAATTGTGCGCTTGGTGGAAGCGCATATTTGGCCATGTGGCGGAGGAGGTGGCTGAGCGGGTGAAGAGCGCGAAGTTGGGGTTATACTACGTCCTTCCCGGGTTAAATGAGTTAGAGGCAATCAATGCGCTACAGCTTACCTCTTCCACCACATCTCTTCCCGCTCCACCCAAGTCAAATTCGGTTTCTTGGAAGTACGGTCATCAGTACTCGCAAACGGAACTTCCTCTACCGTGTCCACCTAGCAAGGTCGGACTGAACCTTGGCCACTTCATTCCCTCCTTTGACGACGACCCCAAGTCGCGGTTTATCGATGAGATTGCGTTCACGACAGAGGAACCCGGGATTCGATCGCCAGAGCGGAAGCGGTCAAGGACGTTCAATGAGAAAGATGAAGAGTCCAGTAAGCCCACGGATGTCGCGGACAAGGAAGGCACAAAGGACAAAGAAGAGAAGACTCAGGGGGAGCTGGGAAAAGTCACGGCTGACGAGTTCTGGGAACGCATGTCGTTCAGACAGGAGTGCATTGCGGGAGCGATCACGGGCTTTTTCGCTTTGGGAATACATGTTCCTCCTGATACAGACTCTCACCCTCCCTCAGCTCCTTCGCCATTGGCACCCCAACCTGGTCAAGTACCACCGAATCTAGTTCGTCGACTTGTCGCATCGCTACTCAATGGACACGAATTCTCAACGGCAGAACGTGCGGTGCGAGCCACCGAAACCCTCGAAAGTGCGATCAAGGGGTTGTGCGAGAACATCGCTCCCTCCTCGTCCAGACCTCCCAATTCATCGACTTCTTCCTCTACCGGCGGCACGTTGAATACAACTCGGTCGGCTCCGTTGTTACTCCGAGGAGATAGAGATTCAACACCGGAACCGCCGTCTGTAACCGCAACGCTCGACGTGCCGCGCACCCCGCCTCCCAAACGTAAAGGCGGGGCTTCTTTACCCCCGGATATCTCCCCAAATCCATTCCCTGATCCCGTCGCTTCTCTTGAGACGTACCTTCAGCACATCTACGGCTCTGTCGCGGTCAAGAACCCTGCATTGCCTTCCAAGGTCACTGCTGCTGATACAAGCCAGAACGGGGATGCACAGGCCGCCTCTGCGTCAGCGCAGCCTGCAGTGAACGTTCTGGCTGTGCGGAAGAAGAAGCGAAAAGCGGATGCTTGACGCATGATAGACAGTCGTGGTAGAAGATTCTGTTCTTGACTCTCATTGCTGGGCTTTTGTTGGTATGTGCAATCTGCCTCTTTGACAGCGCGTGGAATGCCAGCTGAAAGATGGTTATCCAGATGACTGATCTTATCTGTTGTGTATACTAGATTGATTGGGCGTGTCGGTGCATGTCCCGATGCGGAATACATCTACCTCTGCTCTTCTGCTCCTGTGTATCACACCCAAGATCGAGCGCATCGCACGTGTTCCTAGGTATTTGTCATATCTCCGTCCCGAGCTGCCCAACCGTGTCCAAGTAGGCCTCTTACAAGATGGCGAAAGTTGAACTTGCATTCAATCGTTCATCGACGCTAAGTTTGAATCTCACATGGGGTGCGTTCACTCGATTACCGTCATGGGGTGATCGTCGTTCATCATCTTGGCTGCGGGTTGAAATACCATTAGTCACGATGCGCCCATAGTATGGTGTGCGCATTGCAATTGGTCTGTTGACGTTATCTGGGAGATGACAACGTTCACGCTAGATGCAAACTTTAGATCACCTTACTCGAGCTCCACCTCTCTATCCGGCTTAGGACGTTCATCCGCTGGTTGTGTTTTCGAATTCATGTTCTATGTCTTCCTTCTATCTTTCTTATATTGCGCAGTGTCTGCGAGCGGTGTGCTGTTGCATTTCGAACGGTTTTGGGGATCTCCCGTCTGCACGGAGCGAGGTATGTCCCTATCGCGTTGTTAAGCCCAAGGACACAAACTGAATATGGCGTTTTCTGATCTTTCAAAGTGACGTTAACCTTACTCGCTCGTGTTGAGGACGGTGATGCTTGTACACAGGCAGGCCTTCATAACATGAGCCTAAGTGACTGAGCCGACCCCGATATCAACCTTCGCATTGCTCAGGTGACCGCGTAAGAGCTTGACTTGAATCACATCTGACCGGGCTGATTGGCCATAGACAGATACACCGCATCGTACTCATCACCTATCAACTATCAACAGATCAATACCTGGTCCTGTACTCAGTGTACTAGGGCCGCGTGATCGCGTTCGAAATATGCAACAGAAGACACCGCAGGAGTACAGTTTCTTCCAGGCATTCTAACAAACTGCCAAGGCGACAAGTACGCGGTGAGATGAACCAGGGTGGCGTGGAAACGCACATATTCGAGGGAGAAGACGCTGTGGGTGATAGAAAACGGCGACTTCCAATTGCGAATGGCCACGGGTAGTTGAACCACCTAGGAAGATGATCAGTATTGCTTATGACAATGAAGTTATGTTTGGTGTTGCATGAACGCTGATCTGCGACATATAACTGGGTAAGTCCCTCGCTACGTCAATTCCTGTGTATGTACAGTACCGAGAATGATATGTTTCTATGACAGCATCACTTCACCCACTCAGTACGTTATACCATCATCATAAATCATGGTTCATATGCCTGCGGATGTAAATCGTCTGAACCTCGAGTATAGAGGAGCTGCCAGCAGGAGTTCTAGACAGGCACTCCATACGCATTGTGGCATCTTGAATACACGCTGCGTACTCCTATTGATGAGGTGAGAGGCCACGTTTACTATGAAACATCAAACCCATTCTTACTTACCTGATAAAGCAGGTGGCTCATGGAGAGCTCGCGAGCCTCGTGTCATCATAATATACTACTACATCAATATTGACCCAACCACTACCGGCTCCGGGATGTCAGCCGGTTACAGAATGTCGCTCCTGCTTGTTGCCTGGTATACAGCCTCGCTCGGTCGTCAAGAAACGCGGCAACGGGATTGCATGACTACGGGTTCGACGGTGATTACATAGCGTCATATTTGGTCGCTCTGTGCAGATCAGGAGCGATCAGGAGATTCAATGTCGCCCATCTGTATGGGAGCAGTAAACTACGTTACCTCGGAGATTCCTGATCGTACTGTGCAGGTTTGGCTCGTTGAACCTTCACGCAATTTTTCTCTTTCAGGTAAGTGCGGTGTTCCTGACTCTGGAACATGAAGATACCAGACGTAACACCCTTCTTTCCATAATTCCAGGTTCTCTCAGGCTCGGAAGCAAAAGCTGAAATGAGGGCTTTGGAATGAAGAAGTGAGCAGCGGAGGGTTCTGGAAGTGGATGGGTGAGATTGCCCATTCACAGAAAAGGAGGTTCCTGTGTGTATTCTCTTCCGTTGTACCGGCGGGTTCCTTTGGAAGCAGGCGTAACTGCTTGCGAGATCACTTGTGATTTCTAAAATTGGGCTGTGGTCAAAATGGAGGCTGATTACAGCGGTCAGATAGACATTTCGTAAATTTGAAGACTTTGTGATACGCACTGGTATGAGCGGTTGTACGTCTCGGAGCGATGAAAGAGGTTAGTCTAATTATGTACTTACACTGATGATTGTCACCGTCAAACAACTTCAAACGGTCAAAGGCCTGTCAGATCTGTCCCTGTCCCAACAGGAGATCTGCTCAAGGGTGTTCGGCGACCGCGTTGAAGAGCGGAAGATCGCGTTTATAGACAGGCACAACAGGGTATGACCCCGGCCGATGAGCTAGTGCATAGACCGAAGCAGGTCGTGCCTTTATTTTGCGCAAGAACGTACTTCCAAGTAGCCGGATTATGAGATGAAGGTGAGCAGGTGTGTGAGCCTCGAGATGAAAGGAGAACAAGTGCGAGAGCAAAGGCGAAGTACGCAGCGCGGCCGAAGATCTGATTGGACTGCAGAGAGTTCTTCGCGTCATGCAAGAGTACGTACAGCACAGGGGTGCGAAGTTTACTTGAATTCGAAAAGTACAAAGGACAGCTGCGGAGGATATTGGCGGAGGTGAAAGAACAAGATGCCCGAAAGAGTCGAGGACGCGCCTGATCTGGACAGAGGCAGTTTCAACTTTCTCGCCGTGGACAAAGATGGCTAACCTTGGCTAAGCAAAGATGTCGGGCGTGGGCAGATGCTGAAGAGTTCTAGGCTGATCGATAGAAGATATTCGAATGAGAGAACAATCAATGAGACTGATAACAGACTGCTTCGATGGTTAGCGTTGGGAACGTTGAGATGGCACCGGGCAGAGACCCGCTCCCAGGGTGTCTGGCCATCGCCATCGGATGGAAAAAACGGCTCGCGGTGGCACACAGCATGGCGGGGATGTCTTCGTGATATGGAGTTGGCAGAAGAGTGATGAAGTATGCAGATGTGTAACATTTCGTACGTGTTGCAGGATGGCAATTTCTGATGGCCAAAGGGCGTTAGTGGCGGATGCCTACGGGATGAGACGACCATGTTTCGCTCAGGTCAAACCCTCTTTTTTATGTTCCTTGGCTGCTGCGTTGCGATCGGCCAATAAACATGCCAATAGTGATTTCTAGTAGTTGTTAGCCAGGGCTGATTGAGTGCAGTGGAAAAGTAAGCACAGACACCTTGATGCACGGGCGAATAAGAATTTTGATACAGCCGATGCAGGTAGCGAGCTGAACCTTGTTATAATTGACAGCTCCCGTTTCGTTGTTTCCCTTTCGCCGTAGATCTCCTTGCCCTCTCTTTCTCTCCTCCTCCCATCTCCTCCTCACGTCGCCTGAGCCCTCTTCGTCGCTGTCCGCCACAGCGTCCAGGCCATCCGACGCCACCCGCCCACATACCCCGCCGCGGTGCCATCATATATTGCTCTCGACCCTGTTCACGCTCGTGCATGACTCAAACGCAAGGAGAAATGACAACGCAGCTACCCCAGTCGCTCCCTTCTTTCGCGCAGACGTTTGGTGGACCTTCTCTCAACCGACTTACCGACGTCAACAACGCGCTGCCTCCTATTCAACACCGACCTTCGCCTATTGATCGAAGCCGCTCAGCACATACCTCACCTCAACCATCATCCATGGGAGACCACAAACAAAACGCCAGGAAACGCCTGCACTCTGAGAGCACAATAGCAGATCCAGGAGATACAACAGGTGGCGAGTACGTCCAGTTTTTTGTGCAACATAAGTCTGCGTATCAGAGGTTGATGCAAGGATGTATTGCCCGTCCTACTACAGAGAACGCCGATCTCCTCGGTCAGTCAAAGTGAAAGAGGAACGCGACTCGGATGACCTCCCGCCGCCCAAGCTTGCTGCGCCTGTCGCAGTCTCACAGAAGACAGGCGCACCCGCGCAGCCCTCGTCGTCCTCTTCGTCCCCGAACCCCAATCCGTCAAAGAAGCGAAGAATGACGATTACCGGCATCAATACCGATGTTCGAAGGCCTTCTGTCGACAGTGGTATCTCCCCAGTTGTTATGGGACTCACAATACCACCAGATGATCCTACGGCTCTGGAACAAGTCCGCTCCATGGTCAACTTGAAGCATCAACAACAGGCTCTCATCGAGTCTCGACGAGGGAGCTTGGCCAATAGTGTCATACCACCTTCAGCTCCTCCTGACGTCAACATCGTCAACTCATTGTCTGCTTCTGACGACCGCGCTTCATCTTCCAAACCATCAACAAGAACTCCCAGGCGTAGCCCGAACCTTCCACCTACCTCGGCTCCTCCCAGGCGAGGTTCTATCGTTGCTGCATCTGCTGTCGCACCTCCCCCACCGCATCAGCAACAACATCAGCAACAACATCATCCCCAGGCAGCCATGCCCGTCGAGAGAAAGCCGAGTCCTCCACCCGTCTCAGTCCCGATATCGGCTCAACGAACTGCGGCCAGGCCAGCAACCGACTCGCCGCCTACGCTAACTCACGTCCATATTGCTGGTCCGGCTACCCATGTTCCAACTCCTCAGCACTCTCTTCCGCCACCACCGATCAGTTTCGCACGAAAGCGAGCCACGCGTCAGCTCGGAAGTGTGAAAGGCAAGCCCGCTGACATAGTCATTAGCCCTAGACACCCTCAAGAGAGTACTCTGCAACCCATCATTCAGAGTGCGCCTCCGATTCCTCGAGGAGGACAGTCACAGTCTCTTCCTGGACGATTTCCGTTCATGGCGCTACCCAGTGTGCCGCCCGTCATGGGAACTGGACAACCTCCCAAGCGTATCTCTACAGGACCAGTGCCTCCTACTCCCACCCGCCTTTCCACACTTCGCCAACCTGTTGTCGGTCCTGCTGCGACTGGGCGCTCTCCACCTGCTGCGTCTGTTCCGATCGCATCGTCGCTTGTCCCGCCTACACCAGCTTCGTTACACCACCCAGGTTACACCGGGGAGAAGTCCGCTTTCCTTGCGCCTTTCGAGGCTTTCTATGATGCTTTGAACGACTCGAAGCAACTGAAGGGCTGGCTCGGTGAACAGCTGCAGAAGTCTAATGCTTTGATCTCGTCGCTCCAACGTCAACAAGAGCAGATGGAGGACTCTGTGCGTCAACTCGTTGATAAGAAGATGGCGTCGATGCGCAGCGAAGTATACGATCTCAAGATGCGCGTCGATGAGTTAGAGACGCAGCTTCGTCATGCTCGGGCGCAGGGGTTTAGTCCTAACCTTAGCTCTTCCACGACGCGAGACAAGGGCAAGGCGAACGGCTATGCGGTTTCTAGTCCGACAGTGGGCCCATCTGTGTCTGAGGCCTACCATTTCCCACCCATCGACCCTCAGCAGCAGCACCATCAAAGACGTCCTGAGCCGATCAGGAGAGTCTCGTCGCCTGCGAGTGAACAGCAGAGCATATCGCAGACTGGGTCACCCGTCCCATTCGACATTAACAAAAGGATGAGCGTGTCTGCCATGAGACATGAGCCTCCTCCGAGCCAGCCGCATCCCCAATCGCAGGTCCACGGCTCCCCGTCAACGAGAGGCTCAACTCGCGATAGAGCCGAGAGGGATCTGCCGCACAGTCTCCCGCCACACCCGTCCGTCCATCGCGAGCGCGAACACGGAAGCGGGAGTACCGGCGGATGGTCGCCGCGAGCTACCAAGCTAACCCTGCCCACGTCTTCTGCAAGACATTCATTGAGTCAAAGTACGAGCGCGCTAGGCAGGCGGTCATCTGTCGATCGTGGGACGGGACATGGACATGGACATGCTAGGCATGATAGCACGAGCTCGGTGAGATCTTCCCACCAACATCATCACCAGCATCACGCTCCGCCTCCTGAGAAGCGTCGGGCGAGTCCATCACCTGAGGCGGACGAGGAGGGGAGGCCATCGCGGCATTTTGCCGAGCAGGAACGTGCGAGTGTTCCGCAGCCGGGACAAGGGGAGAAGGCCAGATCGGATATGGATACGTCTTAAAGGTCTATTGTTTTTTGAAGGAAGAATGGAGGGAAGATGTACGTTTAGCTGTCGGTGTTGATGCCGTTTGTGTGCCGTTGGTCGCAGAAGGACGAGTTCTGTTCTCGGTTATGAGTTTCTGATTTTTCTTCCCTCGGTTTTGTTATGTTCACGCTCACTCCTTATGTCTTTTGTCATGTCCCCTCTAGAAATTGCCATGATTTCCTTCTCTCTACTACCAAGCATACCTGCAACCGCTCGCTTTTCGCTTTCGCCTTTCACACTACCATCTTCGATCACTCTCGCTCTACCACTCTTGGGCTGTTGGTGTTATCTTTGTTACCCCCACAGATCTCTAGGTCTACGTTTCGCAAGTTACCCGTGTACACACAAGCACGCACACCATCCTTCTTTTTCTGTACATTCTTTGATCTTCTTTCCGACATTCACATTTCGTCAACTCGGACATTTCCTGTTTATGATGCTTTCGTCACATTATTCCCTTCGATGTCCATGTGTTATATCTCCTGGTGTTTCAACCGGGGCTCCCCGCTCACTTCTTTTACCTCCTTCGTCGACACATCACATCGTCGACTCAAAGGCCGTCCCTCCTCTCTCCTTCCGTCCCCAGACGGATCTTTCACGTGCCTTTTGGCTCATCCATCTTTGTTTCGACCGCTTCTAGTACTTCCATGTGTCGTGTACGCTTCGCCTCGTTCGTTCATTCGTTCAGCTTTGCTCCAACCAATCTGTACTTTTATGCAATCCAATGCGGATCTGATCCTACCTCCGGCTGCCGATTGGTTGGCGTTGAGTTTCCTACTTTGCCGGATATGGTACTAGTATCTTTGCGGTCGTGAAGGTCTGACTCTGAGTCTCCCAAGATCGATAAGAGCTAAGACAGAGTCCGAGTGTCTATGCATATGGTGAAATGTAGTCCAACCTAAATCGAGAATGTTCTCATTCCAGCGCTGATCAACTCTATGTTTTAAACATAAGTACGCGTGCAAACAAAGAGCGAGCGCAGAATATATAGCAGAAAACTTTCATAGGTTACTGAATCATCGTACTCCAGCGGAAGTCCTGATCTGTATGATCAGTGTATGATCATGAAGGTACTCGGAAGCCTAGACCAGAGCCCAGACTCGAGTCTCGACCTTGAACTCTCCCCTCGCAAAGCTAAATGCTAGGTACGTGGAGAAAGACGTCAACGCGGTTGGCGTTCTACCGTGAGGGTATATAATCAAGGAAGGTTTAGAAGGTAGGGACTTTGGAGCCAGCTTGCTCCCGGGAGTGACAGGTGGAGTATTGTAGCTGTGATTATTACCGCAAAGGGTAGTCGAAATTACAGGGACTCGGATGAAGGTGAGTGCTAAATGTTACTGAAAATTTGTGAATGTGTATTAAGTAACGGCTCTAGGACCCGAGGTTATGTCTGTGATACTGTATATATGCGAATTTGAGCGAAGCTGACGGTCATTAACAGTTGGGGTGTTAGTAGCCGAGCCAAATTGCAGCTGTTCGAAATCGAAGCTGGCGAATTCGAAGGTCGTAGCACCACTTATTGCAACACGAGGTGAGTACAGCCAGTGTCAGACGACGTCTACCGAGAAGAAGTAGATTATAATGTCAAACGTGAACGAAGCTCAGATTCAAGCTCTCAAGGTACGCAACAAACTCGTCATCTACTTCCCTTCTCAACGCATTCACATGTTTTCTCGTCACTAAGGTGACTCAATGCCTAGTGCCTCCCGCGATTGATAGCTAGAGAAAGCACGCAAAATTGAAGAGACCAGGAACCAGAGCCAAATAAATCTATACGGAGACGAAGACCGACAAATAAACAGCAAGATAAAAGCAGGAGGGTATGTGCTACAAAACATATGCATCAAGCAAACCCATATATCATATCTCAGGAACATGGAGTAATCGGATGAGAGTGAGAAGGGGGTGTGTGTAGGATTGAGGAAGCGGGTGAGGGGGGTGAGAAGCAACGAGAGAACAATAAGAGACAAGGTGAGTGATATAATATGGGATGCATGGATGCGGTCAACGCGATGAGTATGGTAGGTGGTTAATATGCTTCTTTGTGTAGGATGGTCGTGAGTCGGGTCGTAGGCGATAGCCGACGTAAGAGATGAGATGAATGATGGTGCGGGGAGGGTAGTGAGCTGGAGGGGGGCGTTAGGGGTTGCATCTGCGCGAAGTAGCGGTGTATCAGGCAACGCACATGTCATGAGGTAAGAGGCGCAGACGGGGCGATTTTCGACGGCTGTGTCAAGGAAGACACGGCGACCGACCCCTCAATCGGATTCAATGGGCGACTTCAACGAGGCCTTTGCCAACGACTCCTTGTCGCCATTCTTGACGGCCTGGGTAAAGTCGACAACGCGCGCTTTTGCTTGGATCAAGTCTGGTGCCCTCCTCCGCTTTGTCGCGTCCAGCTTTCCTCTCTCCCCTGCACCTCTGATTGCCTTCTTTTCTTCCGCGGCCTTGCGGGAGTCTGTCCAGAGCTGGAGGGTATATTCGTGCATTTCGTGGGCGTAACGGAGGAGGTTCTCTTCGACACGACGGAGCTGATCGTCCGACATCATGGTGGCAAGGTGTGATGGGTGGTAGGTTGAGGCTGGTCGTCGTCGTCTGCAGTGTCGCTGATGTAGGCGGACACGGTGAGTGGACCGGGGGAAGACAGGGAAAGAACGATAGCTTGAGAAAGAGGCGGGGTATAGTGAGTTGGTTCTGTTCAGATCAAGAAAGAAGACGGCAGACGGACGAACATTAATATTAGCGAGCGGAGGGAGCTGACAAGGGTATGTTCTTGGTGGAAGTGGTGCTGCCTGATATGAATCAGTTTGGCGACACCCTGACTACAAATTTTATTTTATTGCAGAGGATATGTTCAAGAGCGAGATCTCGTGGTCTGCATTCGTCTTTTGTCGCAGTCGCCCACCCACCGGGAACAGGCGCCAAAGCCCTCTGTCATGATTACCTCGTACGTCATCACAACCCTCCCGACATCCCGAGTCAAAGCCAATCTCACAATCGCAGATCCGTGTAAACGCACCGCCCTGGCCGCTATAGAGCTCCCGCTCGTTGGGCTACCTCATCTCGTCGTCATACTCGACGTCGACCGAGCACAAAAATCCCGACGCTGTTGCGCGAGTCTGTTCCGCTCGAGGGCCGCAAGCGGTATGTTGTCCAGCAACGGCTTGTCACTCCGGATCTTACCTGGCTCCACTCGCCGGAGCGCCACCCACGGTTCGTATCTTGCATCTGCACCCCAGAATTTTAGGCGGTTCGCACCGGGGAAAAACATAACACAAGACATAAGTAGACCGCAAGTCTCCGTATGTCACGGTTTCGGGTGGCTAAGAAGATCAGCCCACTCATGCCCGCGCAATTTGTACGTCTTCCACCACCACCATCTATCTGCACTCTGCCTCCTTTCTGTCGCTTGCTCTCCACCGGTCCACCAGCCTTTCTATAACAGCTGCCAAATACCTCCCGACCATTCAATTGAAAGAGCGGATCATGGCCTCATGCTAACTAGAGGCGTGTCCGATGGGAATATTATTGCGCAAACTACGGACTACGCGAGGTCGTGCACCGCGTGCTAGGGCTCCACGAAGAACGCGATAACTAGTCTCAGTTCCCCCACACTTCCATTGAGCGACAGCAACCAACGATGATTTTTATAATTAGCTCCCCGCTCGTTCAAATCGCAGTCCTCAAACGATCGAGCGACACGGTTCGAGAAGGGGTGGCCAGTGGCTCCAGTATGGGGTTTTGTGGAGAATCTCAGCGTCGCAAATATGGCATTGTTACATACTGGTAAACGAGGATCGTAACGCTGCGGGGCGTACCCCTCAAACACCTGCAGTTGGTAGATTGGGAAATGACCGGTGCAGTTTCGACAAGTCAAAGAAGTAGCAAAGGTGGCGCTTTCGGAACACAGAAAGATACCATAAGCTCATCATGAATTACATATGGTACGTGTTGTGGTTGGCGATTTGAAGCGGATGGACGACGTATGCGTGCATCTCTGGAAAAGGCAAGACTTCATACACGCGCAGGGTCGAATGTTTTTGTAGTTTAATGAATCGTCTCCTCGGTAGCGATAAACAATATATCAATAGCTTTACTTCCGTAATATATCTATTTACAGGCAGACCGACAGTCGCAGATGTCGAAACGTGTAAGAGGAGCGAAGGAACCGCAATAGAGCTGTAAACTAGAAATTAAAATACGACGCCCGACGCTGGTCTTCGTATTTTGATGCGCCGTATTCCTAAATGGGAATACATTAGCGCCGTTTTAAATGGCGTTCATCGCGCCTTTATTCCTCCTCTGTCTTATTGCACCCATTTACGAGTAATTCTTCAGTGAAGCAAGTGCCTTTTATCCATAAAAAACAAGTACTACCATACAGTACCAGTCTTGTATCACTCTTGAACCGAGAAGCAATTTATATCTGAGGCAACCTTTGCGTCTGCAGTAATGAGATATAGGCATTCAGTGAGATATAGACATTCAGTGAATGGCAGCCAGTACAATAAATTCGATGCAGGCGCCTGATTTTATTGTAAATCAAAGGACAAACTTGAAGAGACGGCATTCCTGGAAATCGGATTTTGACTGCAGGTATATCTGAAGGAAGCAATGATATAAGTAGTGTACACGAACAAACGTTACCATGACTGCTTACCGGAGTACCAGAAGCTTTGTTGCCATATCCGCTCAAATCCCATGTCAGGTTCGTGTCTCCCCAGAAAATCCTGCATTTTGTGTTATCAGTTGCGTCCGTATTTTTGACGGTGTACAGACTTACTGGAAGTATTCCTCGCCAGTACTGTGCATTGCACTGTCGTTGGGAACAATCTTCCAGGCTGCTGGGAAAGGTGAGAGGTATATTTCATTTCCTTTAAATACTCCGCCTGGTTCCAGTGAACAATATTTGTCCGCGCCAAGGAGCCGAATGGAGTAGCCTTCTCCCAAAGGAGTAATCTCCCACTAAGGCCAATGAAGATCGTTCATCTCTATGTTAGGATACGAGCTCAAGTTGCACGCACGATTTTTGTATTGTTGGCCCTGAACTGGTCCTTATTCCGAGGCGAGCACTCGATTGTCTTCCCATTGTCCCCAAGCTTGACGTACGTTCCACTGGCCTTATTCTGAATGGAGTATGATCCTGGCGCAAGCTTCCCCGAAAAGCTCGGCTCTCTGACCGGTTTCAAACGCCAAAGGAATGACTTCTGTGGTAATTCGTGAGCGATATAAGGTGTTCCCATTCCGACCTCGGGTTTTGTCCGCGCGTCAATTTAAATACGTTATACTGTAATGCATCGTATTGATCGGTACCTACCTCAGGCGACTCGCTGGTACCCATGATTTCCCAAGCTAAGTGAGATATAGGACACGAGATCCTAATAATTTCGTGAAGTTCAGTAGCAGTACTGGGTACATATTCGGTTCATGCACGCACCATATCTGCTCGGACTCATCCTCCATGTCGATCACCCAGATGGTGGGCATAGAGCTGAGTACGACAGGTTCGTCCAGACAATTCACCGGGTTCTGCAAAGCGCAGAACAGACCGCTAACGACTTGTCGAACGGTGTACCCATCGCCTATTTTTGCGATCTCCCACTACAAACATACATCAACCCCTTAGTTATGCTCCTGCTCGTGTGGGTCAACGAAAACGTACCTTGCCTCCACGGAGACCCTGTCCATTCAAGGTCAGAGCCTCAAGGCGGTCCCCCGAACCATTTGGCGGGTTCAAGAACAAACTCGTCGCGCTCGACTGAATCTCGTAGATTCCGGGCTTGACGAATTTGTTGTTGGTACTCGCAGACATGGTACAATATAGTTGAGAGAGCACGGGTGGGCTGGGAGTGATGACGGCTGGAGTCAAGCTTATCTGCGCAATGATACCTGCCTTTAAGTAGAGCCATGTGAGCAGCGATAATAGGGTTCTGTCAAAGAAGCCACCCTCGAGGTCATCCGCCAGTGGTGATGGCGGTCAGGAGGTATGAGCTGGCGCTAGCAAATCGAGTACGTATCAGATTATGGTATTAATTGCAGTCAGACTCAGCACTTCGCATGACTTCTGTTTAGGGCTTCGCAAGCCTGTTTGTTGCGCAATCCGTACTCCAACTACGACTGACAGATCTAGAAAGCGCATAGACATCCCGAGACCGCCACGTCTGCCTTTTAAGGGAAACCGACGACCTCCAATAGATTATAGATTAGAATAAAAGAAAGATCTGCATTTATTGGCACGATTGAACGCACCTCATAAGTATTACTTTTTCGGGCCGCCTACGAAGTGGCATCTTTCAAAGGAACAGCAGTCACCTCTCCATGACTAAACGTTCTTAGTCCCGTCCTGATAATTTTGAGCCTCGAAGGGCAGTGGGGATCAGGACACGCGATCTCTGCGTCCGTGGTCATCCAGTCGTTGGGGTGTGTGACACGCTGTTTGGCTGCGAGCAGAGGAAGGACTGCACCTGTGTAATCGCCAAATGCACAGAGGATCAAGTTGGTATAAGTATCGAGGGAATAACAAGTGAAGTAGTAACAGATTTACCTAGAGAGTATATCGAGAATCCCTGTACCGGAGGGAGGTACAAAATCTCTCCTTCGAGAGTGAAGTAATCCCCGGGTTTGGCGCCACAGAGGATGCGTGCGCCGGGAGGGCAGATGACTTCTATACGGAGGTCGTAGAGCTGGAAGGTGTCGTCGCGTGCTGTGCTAGGCATTCTGAAAATGGTCTTCGCGATTAGAGAGGCTACAACAGAGTGGAACGGATACTAGTGGGGGTTTCGCGTGAGATAGAAGATAATCGGGACACGAGAGATAGATGGTCTGGATATAATGATAATCAACGCTCGCATCTGTAATCTTTGAGACTCACGGCGTCATTCAAAATACTTTTGAACTTCTAACCATCATGTAAAGTCTACGCACAGACAAAGCACAAGCATCCCCCGACAATCCTACCATGTCTACCACTTCGGCTTCCTCTTCGCCTGTCTCTGCGCCAACGTCCCCCGTCCCCTCGCGCCCCTAACACTCTGCAACTCCCTAAACTTCTTCTTTGCATAGCTCTTCGCCTCAGCATCATCCACCAACTCATCCACCAGCGTCCGTTTCCGTTGCGCTTTTGAGAGGTTCTCGGGGTTGGACGCGCCGAAGGGTGAGGGTTCGGAGATGATTGTGCCAATCTATTGCAGAGTAGTAGATAGTAGGTTAGTAGATGAGTATAGGAGAAGGAGGAAGCACAGGAGAAGGCAGCGGAGGGAGGAGACGTACGGCAAAGTATTTTGGAAGCCCCTTTATGCCTTTGTTCTCGTTGGCATCTTTCCTGTAGAACCGCTTGGGGTCGAGCTGGTTGTGTAGACGGAGAGCCTCGACTTCGCGGTACAGCTTGGGGAGCTCGGCTTCGGAGGGTGCGGGGAGGTCGTACCAGCTCTTGCCGGCAGTTTTTGTTCTCAACTACAAATAACACAGGAGGAAGTTAGCCCGTAGCATGACAGAGGGTAGAAGTGTAGTAGACGAACAGCTTTCTTCTCCTTCTTGGTTAGCTCTTTGCCTTTGGGTAGAGCAGAGGGCGGGGGTGCGGGTGTATTAGGTATTGCGGAGGAAGAGGCTTTCTCGACTTGTTCGGCATCCAGGTCCCGGACTTTGGTCGTTGTTGTGTGTGATTTCTTGCTTTTGCCTGTGGATGAGGAGCCGAGCTCTATGTAGGGTGTGGGTAGTGTGCCGGGGTCTAATGAAGGCAGTGGTCTTGCGTGGTGTGATATAAAAGATTAGTTTAGAGAAGGTCAAAGGAGAAGATAACATACGCATCCGTCTCGTCTTTCTCCAGCTGTATGACATCCTCCTCTCCATCAAATGGTACAACCCCGTAAGCTCCTGAGGTCGATGCGAGTGCACTCTGTCGTGCCTTTTCGAGGAGAGAGTTTAGTACGTCTTGCGTTACTTCCTCAGAGTCTTCAGAGTCGTCCGAGGACGACGAAGCATCTGAATCATCCGAGTCTGATTCCGAGTCCGAATCTGAATTTGAAGACGAGGAGCCAGCATTCTCTTCTTCTTCGAGTGGAACATGTTCCTCATTTTCTGGTAGTGCTCGTCCTTTGCCTTTGTCTAGAGTTGTAAGAGACATGTCGCTGATTTGTAGCAGGTGGTGAGAGGAGACTTTCAGTTGAACGGTCAAAGCTACTTAAAATTATGAGCACGGTCCGCTTCTCCATATTTGAGTGTCCCGGGTCCCTGCCACCGCAAATTCCTGATCACTCGCGCTTACCCCCGGTCACCTGTACCACCATGCAGACCGTCACGCGCCGCCTAGCTCGTCCGACATGTAGACTCACCACTTCCTGGCGACAGTCCCCAGCCACTGCCGCACGACGATTCAACCACACAAGCGCGAACCAGAAAGACACAGATTCCAACAAGTTCACGCATTTTGGCTTCCAGACCGTCCGGGAGGAGGAGAAGGAGGCTCTTGTCAAGGGTGTCTTCAGCTCGGTCGCTTCGAACTACGATGTCATGAACGACGCTATGTCTCTTGGCGTACATAGACTGTGGAAGGACGACTATGTTTCGTCTTTGAAGCCTGGCGCGAAGGGTCCACTCAAATGTATCGACTTGGCGGGTGGGACGGGGGACATTGCTCTGAGAATACTGGACTATGCCAGGGAGAACTATGCGGATCGGGAGACCTCGGTGGACGTTGTAGATATCAACCCGGAGATGCTGAAGGAAGGGTACAAGAGGTTCAAGAAAACTATGTATCACAACAGTGCGTTCTATGTCTCCGTCAAATGCTGTGTGACTAACTAGGTGGTTGCAGCACCACAGGTTGCCTTCATTGAGTCGAACGCGCAGGAGTTGCCTGTTGAACAGTTCCCGGACAACACGTACGACCTGTATACCATCGCATTCGGTATACGGAACTGCACGTCGGTGCCGGACGTACTCAAAGAAGCTTACCGTGTCCTGAAACCCGGAGGAACCTTTGCCTGTTTGGAATTTAGCAAAGTGAACAACCCGTTGTTCGGAATGTGAGTACTTCTAGCTTTAGAATTAAGCATTCTAGCTGATTGCTTCGCGAAGGCTATATGACCAATATTCCTTCTCCGTGATTCCTATGCTGGGAAGCATCCTCGCTGGTGACCGCGACTCATATCAATATCTAGTCGAGTCGATACGAAAATTCCCGTCGCAGCCCGAGTTTGCACAGATGATTCAGGACGCTGGTTTCGTGACTGGTGGACTGCACGAAGGCAAGGGCGGCGCATGGACGGACTTGTGGGGAGGCATTGCGTCGATACACAAGGGCGTGAAAGTATAGAAATGCCGCTATTACGCGTTCAAAGTATAGATTATTGGACTATTCGTAGCCTACAACCCTCTGCTCTTTATAATAAAGCATATTCGCGTCGGAAACAATTATCGTATTTTGGCATTGCTCGCTCGCTAAGTAGCGTGTAAGCGCTGGTCACGCCACGCTGTGACATTAACGCGCGTCGCGGCCAGCCTCGAGGCCTGCTCAGCTTCATCTCAGACCACCACCATCCCTCTGCAATCTTGAGTCTCTTCACCTCTTTAGACACGACAATATGGCGAGTGCATCGACGAGCGCAGCATCGCCAGCGATGCCCCCGGCGAACGCTGATCTCCAGACGACATGGGCGTACTTGGAAGAGGGTGTCGACCATATCATGACCAAGCTGCAGACGGGAGTGTCCTATTCAAAGTACATGAGTCTCTATACGGTCTCGTACAACTACTGCACGTCGTCAAAGATGCACTCCGCGACAGACAGCATGTCGCTGGGCCAACGAAGTACGTAAAAGCCACTGCCTCTCGTGCGAGTCGCCTTTGAAGACGCTTATCCCGTACGTCCGAACTTTTCAGCGGGAGCGAACTTGATGGGCTCCGATCTGTATAACAATCTTATCAAGTACTTTATGGGGCATTTGAAGGGTCTACGAGAAGTAAGTGCACAAATGAAATCACTCGCGTGCTCGATGGCTGGTTGACTCACGTGTGGCGGTGGCTTGTCCTTTTCTTTTCGTAGGCGGCAGACGGCCTCCAGGATGAGGCCCTACTCAAGTACTATGCGACCGAATGGGATCGATACACGACCGGTGCCAACTACATCAACCGACTATTCACCTACCTCAACCGACACTGGGTAAAGCGCGAACGAGACGAAGGCCGCAAGAGCGTCTATCCTGTGTACACTGTAAGCCCCGCAGCTGAAGCGCATCTCTGCCTGTTATAGTTCGATTGATCTGACGAACAAGAATTGTTGATGATTTTCTTGTGATATGATAGCTCGCTCTGGTCCAATGGAAGACGAACTTCTTCATGCCCATTCAAAACAAGCAACAGAAACTCGCTGGTGCGGTCTTACGACTGATTGAACGACAGCGAAACGGAGAGACGATCGATCAGGGCTTGGTGAAGAAGGTTGTCGATTCTTTCGTGTCGCTTGGCTTGGACGAGAGTGATATCAACAAGGTATCCTACGAGATCTACAAGGAACACTTCGAGCAGCCGTTCCTCGAGGCCACGGAGAAGTACTACAGGAAGGAGTCAGAGACTTTCCTCGCGGAGAACAACGTCCAGGATTACCTCAAGAAGGCCGAAGAGCGTCTGCGTGAGGAGGAAGACCGTGTAGAGCGATACCTGAACACCAACACCCGCAAAGGCCTCGTCAGCAAGTGTGAGCACGTACTTATCCGGGAACACGCCGAGCGTATGTGGGACAGTTTCCAAAACCTCCTCGATTTCGACAAGGACGAGGATCTGCAGCGGATGTATGCTCTCCTCGCACGTATCGCAGAGGGTCTCGAGCCGCTTCGCAAGAAGTTCGAGGAGCACGTTAAGCGTGCTGGTCTCGCCGCTGTTTCGAAACTTGTCGAAGGAGGTAGTGGAGAAGGAAGCGGAGAGGTCGACCCGAAAGCGTATGTGGACGCGATGCTCGAGGTACACCATAAGAACTCGGAGACCGTCACGAGGAGCTTCCGTGGCGAGGCTGGCTTTGTGGCTAGTTTGGATAAGGCTTGCCGAGACTTTGTTAACCGTAACGCTGCGACTGGTACATCGACGACCAAGTCACCAGAATTGCTTGCCAAGCATGCGGATGTGTTGCTCCGGAAGAGCAACAAGGTTGCGGAGGAGGAGGATCTTGAGGGTGCTTTGAACAAAGTGGTGCGTAGGCTCGACATGCTCGATCAATACATTGTCTAATGTGTCTCTCTAGATGATCTTGTTCAAGTATATCGAGGACAAGGATGTCTTCCAGACGTTCTACACTACTAAGCTATCGAAGCGTCTCATTCACGGTGTGTCTGCTTCGGACGAAGCCGAGTCAAGCATGATTTCAAAGTTGAAGGAGGCTTGTGGTTTCGAGTACACGAACAAGCTTCAACGCATGTTCACAGGTGAGTTGTTTTTTGATTATAATCGATCATATGGCCTAATAATTGCCGCAGACATGAGCTTGAGCAAGGATCTTACGGATCAGTTCAAGGAGCGTATGCAACAAAACCACGACGACATGGACATCAACTTCAGCATCATGGTTCTCGGCACGAACTTCTGGCCCCTCAACCCCCCAGCACACGAATTCATCATCCCCGCCGACATCCTGCCCGTATACGAGCGATTTACCAAGTACTACCAGCAGAAGCACTCCGGTCGTAAGCTCACGTGGCTATGGAACTACTCCAAGAACGAGCTGCGGACGAACTACCTCAATCAGAAGTACATCTTCATGACGAGCGCGTACCAGATGGCTGTCTTGACGCAGTACAACCAGAATGATACGCTCTCGTTGGAGGAGTTGATGACTGCGACGTCTATTAGTAAGGAGATCTTGACGCAGGTGTTGGCGTCGCTCGTGAAGGCGAAGGTTCTGCTTAACGATGAGAAGGAGCAGTACGATCTTAACCCTAGTATGTGTTTTTGTAGCGGTGATTGATCTGCTTCACTCATCCTGCTTTCGTGATAGACTTCAAGTCGAAGAAGATCCGTATTAACCTCAACACCCCATTGAAGGCTGAGCAAAAGACGGAAGCGACGGACGTCCTCAAGACCGTCGACGAAGATCGTAAATACGCACTGCAAGCAACGATCGTCCGGTATGTTGCAACTCAATCGGCAACCTATGTTGTAGTGCCTGACTTGCGATCGTTTGTACAGAATCATGAAGGCACGAAAGACGATGAAGAACCAGCAGCTCATCCAAGAAGTCATCGCGCAGATCGCTCAACGTTTCCAGCCGAAGATCCCGGATATCAAGAAGGTTAGTGGTCTTGTTCTTTGTTCTCCTCACGATCATGCATGAATGTTTATGTCCTTTTAATTTCTGCAGGCTATCGACCATCTGCTGGAGAAGGAATACATCGAGCGTGTGGAGGGTACACGAGAGACATACGCTTACCTCGCCTAAGGGTTCATGGGTGTAGATATCTCTGTGTTGTCGGTCTTTGTCCGTTCGTCGTGATGCTTTTACGAGATGCATGTAGTTATTTCAGATCTCTCCCTTTGTTGGACATTGTAGCATATCTATATTACTGTTCATTTTTCCTCCACTTCACACTTCATTCACACGTGCAACTTGGAGCTAGAAGGAATGGGGAGCGCATATACTTCCTGGGTTGTGAATAGCTATAATCGCGTTCAACGCGACACTGGGTCTGACTGAATTGCAACCAACAATAATAGTCTAGTATACAAGGCAATAGTGGGTATCCGTACGTGTATGAAGTGAGATGGTAAAAGCGAGCTATCTGCATGCGAGTCAATACTGTCCGTCCATCCGCACCAGATACATGTACCTAATCCTCCCCAAACTTCTTCCACTTTCCAAACGGCCCAATATCCTTCCCACCCAGCTTCTCCTTCATCGTCCTCGCCGCCGACTTCGGCAAATTCGACAATTTCGGCAGTTCCGGTATCGACGCCGGCTTCTGTGCGCTCTGCTCCAATTGGAAATGCTCCGCGGCAAGCTGCCTGAGGAACGCGTTCTCCTGCTCTAGCCGTGCCAACTCGGATTCTCGCTCCAATGCGTACTCAGCTGCGGCCAGCTGGCATTCCCGGTCGGAGACGACTTGTTCTTCGCTGCCGTCGTCGTTGTTGACCTCCAGTGAATTTACGATGTGTCTGTCGCGGATGGTCACGAAGGCGTTTGATTCGGAGGGCTGGGAGTCGGAGGGTGGGGGTACTATTGAGGGGTCTTCGCCGCCGAGCACGCGCATCACTGAGCGTAGGAGCTCGCAGACTCGTCCGAGGTGGGATGAGAAGTCGGTCGTTTGGGAGAGGGCGCGGGTTAGCTCTTCAGTTTCAAGTGCGAGGATCTTGCGTTCGTATTCACGGACGATGGATAGTTCGTGTTGTTGCACTTCATTCTATGGGAACAGACGTTACAGCTTGAGGTGATCTGGGAGGTAGAGACAACGTACGGCTCGTGTTCTAAATGTGCTCATGACGTTTTCTAGTGTTTGCTCGTACTCCTTTATGAGGGCATTAAGCTGCTTGTTGTCATTCTGTAGTGCGTAGTTCTCCGCGGTCATTTGTGCGTTCATTCGTTCTAACTCTGCATTGTATTCCTCTATATAACTGCCTGTAAGCTGGAGGTCGTTTCACCATGTAATGCCGCGCAACATGCCTTGGGATTTGTCAAGGTTGAATCTACATTACTGTGTCAGTAGGGTCACTACTGAGTGGGTTACAGTGTACACACCTTCTCAGAACGAATCCAGTTTGCGAATGAACAGCTTGAGTCTGCACTTCTTCATTGAGTTGAGAATTAATACAACGCTCTCCGGTTCGTATTTACCTTCACTCCGCCAGCCAAGGAATGCAATCCTATGGATGTATTCCGGTTCTGGGCCAGCTGCTCTGAGACTTCGTTGAGCAGATTCCAAACTCGCATTATATCTGTATCGCCATTAGAGTCCATAATCGCCATTAGCTACAAATTCAGAGTCGAAAGGCAAGAGAGAGTGTCGAGACAGGTGAGGGTAGGAAGGTGAGCCATGGCTACCAGGCTACAGGTCGCATGCATTGGGCGCTTCAGTGACAGGTTCATCTCAGTTCTACCTCCATTGGACTCGGAGGTTGCGGACAACGATGCAGATCAACCAGGTAAGCATTCTTGCTCTTGTTGGATACTGCATCCTAGTCAAGCTGTCATTATTCTCACACAACTCGGCCTGAACGACAGATTCGAATATGAACACGATGTGCCAGTGGACGTTTGCCAGTGAACGCTCGTACACTGGCAGAACATACCCTCGACATCTCTAACACCGATACCTCGGGGATTCGCAGTCGGGCTCTGATTCATCATTGAAGATACTGAACTAGATTCCATTTGTGGGCAGAAGCTATAGAGGAATATGCGGCGCAGTGCAACGAACACGGTGACACCAGGCGTTTGAATGGTGAGTATGTCAAACAAATCTTGCGAAGAGAGCGGGCAACCTCACACCAACACCGAAAGCCCGAAGGATGACATAGCCAAGACGTTCAGTTAGTTGAAGGAAAGCTACAGAAAACATGTCTTCCAAGGCTGTCGCGATAACAGTACTGCGCGAGGTCCGTATATTTGTAAGACTTTTGGGTTACTAAGCCTGATCGGAGCCACTTGCGCCATCCACAGGAATACGTTGCATCTGAGCATCTCGGAGCATCTGGACTCGAATGTTATGCGTCGATGTCATTGTCTATTCACAAGCCACGGCGCGGCCTCAACCCTATTCACAGATGGGAACGTTCACGTGCAGTAGTGCTCATCTCTCTGCGAAATGATGTTATGTGAAGTCACCGCCAAATGAAGGCGTCGGAACACTTATCAGGCTGTGTAAGCTCTCAATTCATCTCTTGTATATAAGGACCAAGGGGCACCACGGATACAGTCTTATCATTCATTCCTCAGACAGATTCCGACGATTCCACAAAGACAACAGAATAATTCGACATGGCCGCTGCTGCAGTCCTCTCCCCTCGCGACGTTCAAACTACCTTCAACTACTTTGCTCCTATCGACGACGAGCCACCTTTCCAGTACACTTACAAGGTCCCTGAGGGCCAACGCCAAGACAACGTCGGCAAGGATACCCAGCCTGCTGTTGTCCACGATGTCCGTGGCAAGGAAGAAGAGTACGGGATTGGCCTCGACACATCTGGCTTCCAGTTTGTGAAGCACGAGAGTGCCGAGAAAGACTTCACGGATGAGGAGAGAATCCAGAGCGTGTATTATAAGGAGGTAGAGGAACTGTTGAAGAAGGAAGTCGGCGCTAAGAGAGTTTTCATCTTTGACCACACCATTCGGTAAGTGTCCCACATACCTGGCCAATCTTCTATACTTATCTCTGACACACACACACACTTAAATAGTCGCAAGCCAGCTGACAACGCTGACCGCAACGCACAATTGCGCGGCCCAGTCGAGCGTGTACACATCGACCAAACCTACGAGGCCAGTGTCAAGCGGGTCTACCGCCATCTCGGCGAAGACGCTGAACGTCTCCTGAAGGGACGTGTCCGCATTATCAACGTGTGGCGTCCTATCGGGCACCCCGTCGCTCACAAGCCTCTTGCAGTGTCTGACTGGCGTCACCTCGACCCGAAGGATCTTGTCGTCAGCCGTCTTATCTATCCTGACCGAGAGGGAGGCAAGTATTCCATTGCCCTACGTTTTACTAATCCACCCTTGCTGACACCTTAATGTTCCAGGCGTGTACCAAGTCAAGTACAACCCTGACCACCGTTGGTACTACCTCTCCGACCAGAAGCCAGACGAGGTTACCCTCATCAAGTGCTACGATTCGGATGAAACCAAGGCTAGGTTGACTCCTCACTCCGCCTTCCCCGACTCTACATCCCCTCCCGAGGCACCCCACAGGGAGTCGATCGAGGTCAGAACCCTCGTCTTCGATACTGAGTAGATGGGGAGTGATGTTGTGGTTTTTGTTGCCAATATGAGTGACTCGGAAATTTCTTCTATATGTACTTTACCTCTTGTGTACCGTGGATCTTTGAATCTGGATGTTCCTTCACTCTCTTGTGCCATTGGCAACTTGAAATGCTGCTGACAGACAGTACTTACGCCTCAGCGATGCAAAACTTGGATGGTCGCCCCAGTTTCTCGACTAAATATTGATGTACCTAGAGTCTGCCATGGAAAGTGCTTGGTGTACCTATGTCGTGTCAATAGCCTCCGCCACATACTTCGTTGATGATTTCGAGGGCCCATGCCAGTGCCGCCGCCGCATTACTACGGATCAGTGCAGCCGGCGCTCCGGTGCTATGCCAGTGACGGACTCGGACTTGCAACTCGAACTCAAATATATATACTCAAATCGTCGTCGGTTTTCCCTCCTCCATCACTCAGGATGCAGCATGACCCAAACTCGAACACCTGGCCACTGTTATATTCCTTACCCCGATTGCGTGATTGAACTCGAGCATTGAGTTCAAATCCAAGCTGGGCGGCGTCACACAAGGCACCTGAAACAGCGGCTTAGCGCAACATTGTTGAAGCATCTCAAGTCAATCACTGTTGTACACAGCCGACGCGATTCTGAGGGGTCTTTGGAGGGTATAAAGGATTAAGTTAAAGGTGCGCCCTTATTCTCTTCCCTCTTTGTCACTCCCAAAACACGACTACTCAAGCTCACGCGTACCAAAAGATGGGCTCATGGGACGAACTGTGTCTTGTCTGCGGTGTCTGCCCTGGTGGTGGTCCGTATGCACTATTGAGTCCTTACCAGCTGGAGGACGAAGCTCGCAAGATTGCTGCCGAAATTGAGGAGGGAAACGATGACCTGGTCGCCATCGTAAAAGATGCGCTTCAAGCCTCCTTCTCGCCCGACGAGAAAACGCTCGGGTTCCGCCACGACTGGCTTCCAGACGGCGTGGGCTCCGTCGCAGGAGAAGAACACCACTATGCGACTGGAAAGTGCATTGCCATAGGCTATTTCGCCGACATTGGATGGGCGCCGGTTAACAGAAGCAAAGTCCCAGACGGACGCCACGTCCAGATCAGACAGGTCACTGAAGATAGTGGTGGGTCTTTTGCTGCACTGGTGTGCACAGACGGACCGTGGTCGGAGACCCTCGATTATTGGCCCTCAAACTGTTCAACCGCAGAAGGCCTCAACCCTAACTTTTTCGTTCACGAGCGATGTTATTACTACCTCAAGACCTGGATCGCTCACGCTAATCTTCCGCCTTCACGCGACGGACGCTCACTGTCCTTTGCTGGAGAGCTGTATGAAATATTGAACTCCAGGGAAAAGCAGCGTAGTGAGTTGAATAAATGTGCCTCTAAAGTCTCGCGACTGAACCTGAACTTTGAAAGGCTCCGACAGTGCGCTATTCCCTGACGTAGATTACGCAGGAATAGAGGCCAGCTTGAACCAGTGGCAAAGCTTCTTCACTCCCTGTAGACGGGGTGTCAAGCACGTTAGACAGGCTATCAAGGATGGTTTACGGGGTAAAGATTTGATACCTGCTATACTTGACGATTGCCGCGCTTGGATGTTCATGCGACCGGATATGTGAGTGCAGCTCGCATATCTCAAGTCGAGTGATCTCTGACGTCCTGTTTCTCAGATGGCCAACGCCTCCGCTAGCACCGATCAACTTTGCATTCTCAGCGGTAGAGCCTCCTGCTGCCGCTGCACCGGCGATATGCAACCTCCCCAACGAGATTCTTCTCCCCATCCTGAGCGACCTGTCCATCGCCGACTTGTTGTCTTTATCTGCCACCTGCCGCTCTGTACGCCAGCTCATCACCGATCCGTCATTTTTAAACCACGTGTTGCAAGATGCGCTGCTAAAGGGAAGCTGTCAATACATCCTGCCAGTAAAAGGGCTACGAGATGAGGCAGAGCGCGCGTATGAGGCGATCCGACTTTGGCTTCCTGAGTCTGTGCGACCTGCCAGCATCAGCGAGGATGAGAGAGAAGTTGACGAAACGATCACCGAGGAGGAGGAGGCAGAAGAAGAAGAGGAGAAGGAGAAGGATGACGCCGAGATTGAAGGAGACGGGAAAGAGGGTGAAGAGGAGGCAGAGGAACAAGAAACGGTCGTCCCCCCAATCAAACCGCTGCTACTCGATCCGCAATTCCCAGCGTTGGCCTTCATCCAGGCGTGCCTACAATCCGACTCGATGAGAAACAGACGGAGATTGTGGGGAATCGTGCAGCAAATTGAAGATGTGTGGAGGAAATATCGCGTGGGTGGTTGGGAAGTCGATCGGTTTTATCCGTCGGAGGAGATCGTGGGGGATATGCACCGTGACCCAGTGGAGTGTAGGCCGGTCTGTGAACGGGAGGCCTCGACGGCTTAGGTATACATAGTGTCTGTGACTTTTCTTTTGTGATACGGCACTTTGCTGATAGTTGTTTTCAGGTAAATCCCGAATTATACTTGACACTGGCAGAATACATGGCACAGATTATGAACGTCACTGATTTGTGCACACTGCTGGAAGTTGTCCACTGGGCTGAGTTGAAATGAACTATGTAGAGTCTCACGGCGCGTTAAAAGCTTACATCTGCTCGCAGAAATATGGCGCAATTGTGGCTGCTATTCAATTGTGGCCCTGGACTGGCACTGCCAGTGGCTGGCTGCCGTGACGCTTACGATTGTGTGGTAAGTAGCCGTTGTATACACGGCTCAGGCTGGTTGCGTGTCATCCTTGTATACACGTGTCCCACCGCTGCGGCTGGTCAATGTTCAAACGTTCAACGTTCAACACGCAAGCCAAAGCTTGCCATGTCACCGGGTTCACTGCCACCAAGCGCCTCACGCTGTTTTTGGTAACTATCATCCTTGTGGCGCAGCTGGGCGGCCATGCCGGTGATATATCGTAACCCTTTGCCGTAGAGGTATAGTAGACCCGCGTGCCGAGTGGACGTGCATGCATGCTATGGTGATTGAATATTGAAGCTGCGATCCTCACGAAACGTACGTGGCCTCAATACAAACTTTCGTATGGCAACATCATATGGGGTTGAAGCACCGAATGTGAGTAGGAACGCGTAAGCGACTGTCATAAATAGCTGCGCTAATCAGATAAGATTGATCCAGTCTAGAGGTAAGTCTACAATTCCGCCGTAGTCTAGGAGTAAAGCAGATGACTAGCCCACGTCATGACTGGGCCGACGAATGTATACACGGGACAGAATATATAGGAAGCTGAGTTCGCACTAAACACTCGTCACCTCTCACATTACCCACTCACATTCCTCCTTCATCGCCACTGTCTCTATTCTCATACCACATAACTCTAGATGTCAGCCACGGCGTCTTTCCCTGGATTGCAAGAGCTGCGTGCGCTTGTCAACCTGATCAATGCCGGAGTCGATCAGCTCGAGCAAGTATGCATCACTCAGGGGAAAGACATCCCGCTCCTGAACGAGCCAACTTCCCTTCAAGAAGAGTCTATACTCTTCTCCCCGGACGCCATCAAGACAGGAAGTCTAATCGTTGCTGCCACAACTCAACTTGCGGCAGCGGTTCGTCCAAGCTTATTCGCTGCCACTCAGCTTAGTTTCTCGGTAAGCACTTTAACATGCTGTTGTGTATGTCGTTACTGACAAGGCAAGACAGACCCTAGTTCCGACTAGTCTCGGTATTGCGATTAAGGCGCATGTACCTGAGATCCTGAAGGAGGCTGGTCCCAAGGCAAGCTAAATATCCAGTTGACGATATCTAACTGACTAACCATGGTTCAGGGCCTCCGCGCAAAAGACATTGCAAAGTACACGGGAGTTAACTCAGAGAAGCTGGGTAAGTATTTTGTATCATAGAAAAACTTCAAGCTTCTAACTTGCTTTGGCCCCGTGTTGAAGCACACATTCTGCGCCTTCTTGCAACGGCCCATATCTTCAGAGAGGTCGCACCAGACACCTTCGCAAACAACCGCATTTCGTCAGGTCTAGATACCGGAAAGAGTGTGAAGGAAATTCTTGCCGAGTACGTGCCTCAAGATATGACTTATCGCCTTTACTGACCGACTGCACTTACTATTTAGCCCTGAAGCAAAGTACGATGGCACGCAAAGTGCAGCCGCCCTAATCGAGCAGGTGTAAGCACACCTGTTTCTCGTTGCTGGAGGGTACTTATGCTAAAGTTGATTATGTTCGGAATAGTACCACGGACGACTTGCTTAACTTTGCGCACCTCCACACCGTCATCTTCGACCCGAAGCTTACGAACTCCGGTGAACCCAATGAATCGGCGTTCAACATCGCGCACAAGACAGACCTTCCTGTTTTCGAATGGTTCAGCCAGCCAGAGCAAGCATACCAGAGTAGGCGTTTTGCAACGGGCATGCACGCCGGGAACAGGGTTGGCACTCCAGGAATTATAACCAAAGGTACGTTCATATCCCGCTTCTAGCAGTCCGCATTCATTGTTAACAAAACCCCAAACGGCTGTAGGATTCGATTGGAAGTCGTTACCCAAGGGCTCTGTCGTTGTGGACGTTGCAGGTGGCATCGGGACCCAGACAGCGTTCCTTGCGAAAGAGTTCGACCATCTCAAATTCATTGTCCAAGATAGAGCTCCTGTCATAGAGAAAGACGCTCCAAAGGTGCGTCGCCTTGTGTTGTTATTCTGCGTACCTTTCGCCGATGAGTACATGTAGTTTTGGGAAGCAGAACTCCCGGAGGCTATTACTTCTGGCCGCGTTCAGCTGCAAGGTCAGTGCGCTGTGCTTATAAACCCAAGTCAGGATCAAATGCTGATTACAGACCAATAGTACATGATATCTTCAAGCGACAGCCCGTCCGCAACGCTGCTGTGTTCTTCCTTCGTGCCATATCTCATGACTGGTCGGACGATTACTGCGTCAAGTTCCTAACTCAGCTGCGCGAGGCCGCTACTCCAAATACGCAGCTCATCGTCATCGACAATGTTATACCCTACGCCTGCGCCGACTCAGGACCAGCCATAGACATCCCAGGTGCTTCCAGCATCCGTCCCATTGCGCCTGCGCCTTTGCTGCCCAATTTTGGAGCGGGTGGCATCATGACATACTTAGGTGACATTATGGTAAGTGTCTTGAAAACCTGCTGGTGTGCTACGCGTACTGAGGATATGGTTGACCTTAGATGTTGGTCGGTCACAATGCTCACGAGCGCACCGTCCCCGAGTTTGCGAATATCTTTGAAAGGAGTGGGTGGAAGCTCGTAAGGGTGCATTCTGAAGGCTTCAACTTCCATGATATCAAGATTATTGGTGTCCCCGCCTAGGCGCAATATGTAGCACATATTTAGGGATAGTACAAAATGTGGAATCCCTGCCAGTGCTTAACGTATCGATCTCAACGTATTGATTCTTTTCCGTGACGAGCATGATTAAACGTGCGAGAGGCCCTACTCCCTGAAGGTGAAGTTTACGTGTGTATACACCGACATCACTGGGCCCTTGCGTAAGGCACCCCACATTCGAACCCCTCGTTGCCTGTTACGAGTCCGGACTCAGCGCAAGGATCTGACATCACGTGGCATTCGCAAGCTATAAGAACTTCAGTGAGGTTGCAGACGTATGGCGTTGATGCGAAGCAATTGAATTATAGTTTTAAAAAGTATCAAACAAGTACGATGCAGATGTCAGAGAAGCTTCATGAATGGAAGCCCATCTACTAGGGATGGGCAACAAGCTGGAATGGCTGGATTCGGGCGTGTGGCAGTAGTGCCAGCAACACCAGGTTTGTCCACTACGTAGATCATGTTCTAGTATGAAACAAACTCGAACTTGAGCCGTAAATCTAGACCGGTTGATTGTTTGTCGCCAACATGGACAAGATCCCATCGAAATGAATGCCAGTGGCAGCAGTCGCTAGACTCGCTACTGCCCATTGGACTCACGGCGATGCTTCAATAAGACCGACATTGGGGGAAGGGGGGCTTGGAGGCATACGTGGACTGCCGGCAACATAGAAGCGGAAAATCAATGACAGAAAAGCATACGCAAATGACGGCCGTAACAACACAGGGAGGAAGTTACTCCATCACAACGGATGAAGCTTCAGATCAGCTGGTTATCAGATAAGATGACAGTCGGCAGCGTGAGAAGACCCACATTTATGTCCGGATTAGGTCATCCACTCGTTAATGCCGCTGATTGCCGATCGCCTAGTACCTTGTTTGCCACATCCAGGATCCCAACCAGTTGGTTCGTGGCCGCTGGTAGAGCGAAGCAGCAAATGCCTGCGTACACCAAGCGGCATGAGTGGCCTCAGGGCCCCCGTTAAGAAGGTCTGGTTTGTGCTCCTATTGACTAGTATTGAGTAAACCAGATGAGCAAGTAATCCAAGTCGTTGCCGACACCGTGACGCCACGAACGAGCATAAGCTCCGCCTGGCCATTATAAAATGGGGCAGGTAGCTGAGGCAGTCAGCACAGCACAGCTACCCCTCATTCTACAGCAAACCTCATATCTCAGGTGCGAAAACTCTCCCAAGAGACCTCTCGTCACCGCACGAATCACTAACACTCATCCGCTAGATGTCCTCGTCGTACACATCGTTGAACGAGCTACGTGAGCTCGTCAAGCTCATAAACACCTCGTTTGGGGACATAGAGAAAGCTGTCGAGGCCCAGGGTACGGACCTACCGGCTCTCAACGGGAGCTTCAGTTGGGAAGCAGAAGGTGTGATTAATGACCCGGAGGTTGAGAAGGCCAGCAGCGTGATCACAGCCGCTGCATCCCAACTTGCGGCTGCTGTCCGCTCGCCTATGCTCTCTCTGTTTGCAGTAGCCAACCAGGTATTTTTCCAACTCCACGTACCACGACTGCATCGTCGCTCACAGATTTGACAGTACTTTCTGTCAGCCTCCCTTGGCGTCGCATTGAAAGCGCATGTGCCTGAGATCCTCAGAGAAGCAGGTCCTCAGGTATGTCCTTCTGCCGAGAGGATTACCTGTGTCTCACTCACGAGGTTCAATTCACAGGGCGCTCACGTCAAGGACATCGCCGCCCCCAGTGGGATCAATCCGGACAAGCTCGGTAAGTAAAAATAATATATCAGTGGATTTTACGTTGGCGGCCCACCTGACTGTTTGTTCGGTTTTAAGGTCGTATTCTCCGTCTCCTCGCCACGAATCATATTTTCCAAGAAATTGCTCCCGATGTGTTCACCAACAATCGTATCTCAGGTAGTATGGACAGCGGAAAGAGTGTCAAGGACATCATTGCCGAGTACGTATGTCATTTACATCATATAAGTATTTCAAGCCCTAAAATTCGTCCGCTCAATAGCCCGGATTCTAAGTACGATGGCACTCTCAGCCCGGCTGCAATGTTGGAGCTGTCGTACGTTACTTCCCTACGCGGGTTAGTATCTCGTCATTAACACCACTGTTTTTTTACAGTACCGTAGATGGGACAGTCAGCTTCGGGGACATCTCGAAAGCGCTGTTCGATCCCAAGTACGCCAACTCCGGAAAGCCGAATGAAACCGCTTTCAATATCGCAACAGGAAGCGACTTGCCGTTTTTCGAGTGGCTGAGCCAGCCCGAAAATGAAATCAGGAACAAGAAATGGGCCACTGCTATGAATGGATTCGACAAATTCACCGCTCAGGACGTCATCCTGAAAGGTACGCCGCTTATAAGAGCAATGTGATCGTATTGTAATAACAGGTGTGGTTTGAAGGATTTGACTGGAAGGCGCTGCCGAAGGGCTCTGTCGTCGTAGACTTTGCGGGTGGTGTCGGCGGCCAAACGTTGATCCTCGCCAAGGAGTTTGACCACCTCAACTTCGTGGTTCAAGACAGAGCACCGCTCATCGAGAATGAAGCCACCAAGGTGTGTCTGTCCGCAGTCCAAACATAACGGTCGTAGCGTCGTCGCTAACTCACGAATCGATGCAATATAGTTTTGGAAGGAGAAATTCCCAGAAGCGATATCGTCTGGCCGGGTTAAGTTGCAAGGTCAGTGTACCCTCCCACAGACACCTAAAATATATAACTTACAATTTTCTTCTAGGTCATGATATCTTCTCTCCTCAGCCCGTCCGCAACGCCGCTGTCTTCCTCGTCCGTGCCATCACCCATGACTGGTCGGACGAATACTGCGTCAAGTTCCTCACCCAGTTGCGTGCTGCGGCTACACCTAGCACGCAGCTCGTCGTCGTCGACAACGTCATTTCCTATGCCTGCCTCGATTCTCAGGAGACTCTGAATATCCCAGGCGTCAAGGAGGTTCGGCCTACCGCCCCCAAGCCTCTGCTGCCCAATTTCGGAACGGCAAGCGCGATGACCTATTTGTTGGACGTTTCGGTGAGTACATATGACTGAACCCCGGCTGCCAATGCGAATTCTCACCGGAATTATCTCTATCATAGCTCATGACCGGCCTCAACGGCAAAGAACGTACAGCTGCCCAATTCGCCGAGATTTACAAGCAGAGCGGCTGGAAGCTGGTCAGGGTGCATGCTGATGGCTTCAACTACCATGATATCAAGACCATTGCTGTCCCAATTTGAACGCGGAGTTTGCGTCCCGAAGCCTATCGCCGGCGGGTTAGTACTCTGCCCTGTAATATAGTTGCATGTCTGTAAGCAGTTGGTATCGTGCTCAACCGCGGTATCCTGCTGTACTTCGATGTTCTTGGAATGAAATGCTTTCAACAAGACGAGACGTGCTAGTGAGAATGTGCAAATATACTTACGAGGAGCCATTGTTAACTGTCAATGCATTCGCGTTGATCACAGATTTCTTGAGATCGGACTGCGTTCAAGCTACAGTATCTATTCAGCGCCGCTGCAAGGTAATAGTAGGCACACATGAGCCACCAGATATTCGCTCAACTCGCGGCGAGAAGAAGGCACCAATTATGGATGCATATACGATAGTAGACAATACGGACAATTATTAACTTCGCCTCTATTAAATATCCCAGATTATACCATCACTTCCGAATCTCTCGTCTCGAAATCAGCACTGTCACCTATTCTCGGTATTCCCAGGGCGCGAATGCTCCCACATGAACGGCCGTATATCATCCCGTGCTCCTGATTTCAGACTTTGACAACCTGCGAGTGCACCTTGCATGCGCCATCGTACAAGACGGTATGGTCGGGGATGAATCCATCCTCGAAGGGAATCTGCAGCGCCCTGGTTTCAACACTTCCAGGGTAAGAGGTGTTGTGCCCGGAACCGGTCGCGTCCAGAGCAAGGATGAGGCCGTTAAGGCCGCCTTGGAGCCAGGCTTGGGAGTGAGGATCGGTGGGTAAGGTAATGTGGATGGTTCCGGACAGGAAAACGACCAGCCTGTTAAGGGGTATCGAGATAAGTAATTGATTGACTTCGATGCGCTGAGTAACGGGCAAGAAAGCGCAGGAAGTCCAATATGATCTAGGGTACTTACTGAGGGTGTGGTGCGTTGTGGACGCCTCCTTCGAATCTGGGAGGAATGACTGTGTACGTCGCGTTGGCCAAGTTGTCGATCAACAGCGTGGATGCACCAGCCGTGCCTGCACCAGTAGAGGTGGACAATGGGCTCGCAAAACGCCAACACTCGAAAGCGGAAGCATTATTCTTCGTAACGAGAGTAGTAGCCTCGAGGTAGGTGGTTGTGGAACGTGCACTGACACCAGCGACGGAGACCGCGGACGCCAACGATGAGCAGAGAAGTGCGGTGAAGACGGCTATGGAGTTCTTGGGGAACATGGCGAAATAAAGTGCAGAAGCTGTAAAGTTGTGAAGGAACGGATGAGAGTGCGGGTTCGTAAATAAACGATTGGGACCTGCAGATGCCAAGGTCGGAAGAACAGCATTTAGACATATGAGGAAGTAGCGGCATGACGAGATCGGAGGCTTCGGACGTACCTTACAGGCTTTGCGTGGAGATAAACAGAGATAAACGTGCGCGCACGCGCATCTCTGTGACGGTTACCACTGGAATGGACGATGATCGAGTTAGCGTGAAGGGTTCATGCCGGCTCGCCTTCCTTTGGGCGAAAGGTACGGTGAAGTCAGCATATATCAACTGTATATGAGGCCGAATCGTGCTGTCGCCAGGCACTAGTTAGGCACAGGACGAGTTGACAGAGGTCGAGAAGCTGTCGAGGAAGACGAGGAAAGAGCATTGAGATCTAAGCAGTTCCTGGAGCGGTTGTTGTTGACCGGTTGACTTACCACTGCTTAAACTACTCGTCAACAGCTGGTCAATGCCGCCGGCGATCTCAGTTCATAACATATAGCCCGCCGGCTCGCTCCGTGCTCAGTGTATAGTGAGAGTATCATCAAAGACGGTATGGGAGGATTGCACACATTCGCGTGCTTGCGATTGTTGACTTGCATGACACTCAGGAGGCGGAAGACGTCAGCATGGCGATGCTGTCATTTCAGGAGGAATATTTTATCAAGAGCAGCGCATGCCGGGAAGACCAGGGCAATGGAGACGATCCGTCCTCGTCGACAAGCTTGCAGGTAGTGTTGTCTAGAACGTTGCCTCCCTCATGGTCCAGCATGATCCTCATGGAATAAGGCGCATCATCGGTGCATCTCCTTACACCTCCAGATCGAAACATGTAAATGATCGTGTGGTCACGACAAGAAAGCTGCGGCAAAATATTTGCTCGTTCTGGGAGACGACTGTCGCGAGATATATGCTCGGTGCGACGACACCGAGAACTTGAAATAGAGAGGGTGCAAAACGGCTAAAATTATGCGATCAGAAAGGACATCGATGGCACATGCCACAAAAAAGAGCTAGTGCGACCTACAAGAGCTGAGCTGGAGGATAAAATTATGGAGATGTTTCGTGGCGCATGAGCGATGAGTATTTATTTGGAATACCCAGGTGTAGGGCAGTAGTAAGAAGAGGAAGAGAGCGTTGTCGGATTTTCAAGTCGTTTCCTTCGGCGGCTATGGCACAAACCGGGTTAGTACACTCCGCTCTAAAAATGGAAATTTCGAAAGTGCCATCATCGTGGTTCAAAACGAACCGTCATCACATTGACGTTAGGCCTAGGACGTGTTAGGGAATATTCTTTGTCGCGTGCTCAACAGCGTTGCACAGCACACAACAAGATTGAGAAGGCGGAGATACGGGGGTGGGTGAATCGTACCGCAAGACCCTGTATGTCCGATTGCAGTGTGCTGACCCTATCCACAGATTTATCAGCGCTTCTCCAAGGAACATAACTGCATGTCAATCTTCACTCAAACCTCGCCTTCTTATTCTGTCCATGTAACATCCTGCGATACATTGCTCTCTAACTTCTCTGTACTTGCCCCCCTCTCTCCTCCTTCTCCTCCGAGTCTCCCGTGGGGGTGTGACTGGTCACCGTCATGTCCGTCGATCCTCTTATCAAGATAAAAGGTGAGGTCACTGCGCTGAGGGCGCGAGAAGCTTAACATCTTTAACTGTACTCGATAGTGACATCGGCGGTATGTTCGTTCGTGGCCATCCTTACTACCGCGGGACGGATGTATCTTCGCCGGGCAAAATACTGGTGGGACGACGCTTGCGCCTTTGTAGCCACAATCTTCTTGCTTGTTCAGGTGGCAGCTGTTTTCATGCACCTGCATAATCCCCGTAGGCGATATCTCCTTCTAAAACCTACGGGCGATTTAACTGACACCTTCTAGACGTGATGTCGCGTATGAACCGCATCGCAGCGTATTATATCATGGCACTTACTTTTTACACTGTCATCTGGTGAGACGATTCTTAGCGTGAAGACAACGGCTTTATCTTGAGTGACTGATCCTTTACACCAGGACTGCGCGTTTATCTATACTATACTCTATCATACGGATAGACCCTAGCCCGACGATGCGAAAGGTGTGCACCGTTTCAACTTATCGTCACTGTAGATCGTCTGACACGTGGACCGCAGATTTTGAATCGTGTAGCCGTCATATTTGTTGTGGTAGAATTAGTGATGTGTGCCCAACTCTTCTGGGTACGTGTTTTTGCAGTGTTATCCCTCGTTCTATCTTGAATCTCTCCGGCCAGGTGTGCGAGCCAGAGCCGTCGTGGAAGAATAAGCCATCGCCGCAATGTCCGCTGACAAAACAAGTGGCTATATTGCAGCTCGTCAGTGAGTAGACGAAGGAAGATCTCTCCACCTTTTTCTAACGATGCTGTGCGCACAATCGCAGCGGATGTACTAGCGGACCTACTCCTCATTTTTGCGCCCCTTCGACTCCTACGACAACTGTCGACAAAAGACGGCACACGCAGACGACTTATGATCATTTTTTCAAGCAGTATCGTCACTTCGTGAGTTGGCCTGGTGCTGCTGTACAACCTTACCAATTCTGACTTACATAATTTCCTATTATCCAACGTTCCTCGCTCTTGCACCGCACTATAATGAATAAATCAACCGTACGACGATGATAGGATCGTCTCCTTAGTCCATGCCGCCCTGATCTTGACTATTGGCGGCACAGACGTCGTCATTGCAGCTCTCGTCGAAGACACCTTCTCACTGATCGTCTGTAACATTCCTGTCGTCGTTACCTTCCTCCTCCGCCACAAGTTCAGGTTCGGAGACTCCGAGGCACGCAGGGGTACAGGCGAGGATGGTACATCAACGTTTGGATGGTGGAAGGCTCGTACTGTGGGTAGTGGTCATCTGACTACGGGTGGATACGGGGCCAGAAGTGGCATTACTGTGCTAAGGACGGTGGAGAGTGACACAGCCATGGACGTGGCTACCATCAACCTCTGGGAGTTGTCGACCAATGGTGGCTCTCTTGGCTCACGCGACAGGGCCGGAGATGTCGGTCTGGTACCTGGAAGGGAAAGAGCCTTCGCGCGGAGCCAGATAGACCGAGTTGATGAAGAAGAGCTTCAGGATGACAAGAAAGGAGAACATGGTGTCGCCTGGTTGACTCCTGAGGCGTTCCATCATCCGAACAAAAAGATGCAGGAGGATAGCGATGACAACGAGTCTTATACCAGATAATTACTAGGTTGAAGGCCATGGCCCTCGCTACTCGCCGTCTTCGCGGAGGACGCTCGCAACCTCTAGGCTCCAGGATATCGCATATATCCAGTACATTCGTTTGTATCATGTGTGAAATACGTGGTCACATTGGTAGTATTTTCCATCGGGTTCGGTCTTTACTGTTCAATTTCATCACTTGTTGTATGCAGTTTGCTTTAACCCTGACCTGTCTGTGTGTACATTTGTTATCCTAGAGCCGGGACAATTTTATGATTGCATGCAAACGACCTTTAATTGTGCTAACTATAGACCAGGGATGTAGTGAAAAGCTATACGGAAAGCGGAAACAGACGGACACAGGTACGCGAAAAAACGATTATTATTCTACAGACCATGAATACCAAAAAGGATGAACAGTTGAGGTAACCTTGCATACGGCTGGCAGTTCCATTCGCGGCGGCCAACAGTTGGAAGGGGGTTCCTCAAACATGACGGAAGGGACAAGCTGTCCAAATCGGCGATCAACATTTGCTTTCCATGATGCAAAGGCTTCAGATTGCACTTTTCTATCGTAAGGTTTATCTTCAAAGCTGTCGAAACTATCCGAATCGTTCCAAACATATCTCTCCGGCTCGGCATCGACGCAATCGTCTAGTACGATACGTAGAGTTTTAAACCGGCGAGTTCGTCGACGATTCCGGTCCTGCAGGAATAGAAAAATAGAGGGTTCGTCGCTGAAGCGTTGTGCGTGCAGCTGTAATTCCTCTAAACAGCTGAAGAGGCGATGTTCGGTGATGCAGTTCAGCCAGAAGGAGATGTCGCGAACGAGAACAAGCTTCTTCACGTGGGTCATTGCCTTCAACATGTCGGTCCACGCCGAGTCTCTGGTCCCTGTCCAATCGTCAACGACAGGGTTCTGGCCAGACCACAGCCAGAGTTCCCGTACTTCAGGTTGGTGGGAGGCTAGTACTATGCGCTGAAGAAACAAACGAATGTCCGTGTTTAGCACGCGGAAGCTCGAGTGGCCATCTGTACCGACGAGGTGGTGGTGCGACCCAAGATAGAGCCTCTTAACGGGGAAGACACATCGTTTTGGGTTTGGGAATATAGAAGCGAAGCGAGTGGGTCGTAGCTTATGATGGTCTCTCGCGGTGCCTGCAGAAAGACCGAGCTTCTTCTCAACTAGCTCTCCAGCGATACAGCGATTGTCGTCTTCTCGCCATTCAAGATGAGGATGCTTAATAGACACTCTTTTTAGGCTAGGCATGGCAATCGGAGTAAGGGCATCGAAGGTGGCCCAGCCATCCGGTGTGCGCACCTCGATGTCGCGGAAGACAAGATCCTCCAGACGCCTATTCGACGACAAGAGTGCATGTAAGCCCAGCAGTGTATCAGAGTCGAATGATTGGTTTATCATGATTAGATGGCGTAGGTTACCGAAGGTCGCCCCGCACCAGCCAAGATATCCATGCAGCGACAGAGTACGAAGTCGAGGA
Source organism: Irpex sp. Y119-03 (assembly GCA_037042295.1). Lineage (NCBI taxonomy): Eukaryota > Fungi > Basidiomycota > Agaricomycetes > Polyporales > Irpicaceae > Irpex > Irpex sp. Y119-03. Next base: position 1,172 of record JAXQKB010000338.1, on the reverse strand, counting down.
ACTTGCCAGCCGTCGAAGGGACCTAAAGCGCAATTCTCGGAGTGAAATGAAGCGTATACCGCAAGTACCTCCAAGGACTCGGCCTGCGTCGAGAAATAGGCGACATGATATGGTTGTTCAACACGTAGCTCACGGATCCGCGAGGTTTGCGAGCCAAGTTCCGTCATGAGAGTCTTTTCGAGATGATCGCCTTCGATGGCTTCTCCTATGTCGACAACAAGAGGAACAGCCCCAGAGAGTCTAATGCTTCTAGAAATGACGTTGCTTGCGTGATATCTAGTATTCTGATAGACCCAGTAAGGTATCTTCCAGATACGAATATAGCTCCATAGGGCTGGCGTATGCATAGCGGTCTGTCTCCAATATCGACAGACAGATTGAATGCGGATCCACGGATAGGAGAGATACTGTTCTGACTGGCCGGCTTCCAGAACGTCCGCGGGACGAGAAGTGTCTACTAACTGCTCGAAGATGCAGCTTAGCAGCTCTGGAGCGAGCGTGTTGATCGGTACCATCCTGTTGCGTACACTGCGAAAGTTCTGGAGCATGTTGCGAAAATCCTTGGTGGTTTTCTCCACCTGAGAATGGGCCGTGATCAGGGCTATAAGAAGAAAAAGAATATATTTAGCGTACCGTGTCAATGCTAAGCTTCCCCGAAATGCTGTGAGAAGAATAGTGAGCGATACCAATCGTTGATGATGGCGGCATTGGAAAGCACCTGGAAAGGTTCTCCTCACTCGCGGAAAGCCATTCACAACTTCGACTGAGATATTGCGTGGCGGCTTTCATCTTGTCCCATTCGAAGTCGAACGGGACGTCGACGGGCATGGCAGCCATGGCCGGGTAGTGACTTGAAGTACTAGTAGCTAGCGTGCGCCTGTGGTGGTTTTCATGATTTAACCATGCAAATTACAAGACCTTATCATCGCATACACGCACTTCCGAAGCTTTTGACCATTTATCCTCTTGCTGGACATCGTGGTAGTCAGTCAAGTGGGTTTGCTCGACGTGAATCAGGCGCGACGCCGACGTCGCCGGGAGAAGCGCCCTACACCAGAGAACATCGAGATTAATTCCGTGCGGTGATCCCAGCATTAGTGTTGCGTAAGAAATTCCTGATGGGTGTAAGGTAAGTAAGTAAATAATTGTCCGCCTTCGTGCGGTAAGTAAAG